>QANY01002872.1:0-246710 GCA_003255025.1 Datisca glomerata
AGGTCGATGGAGTGAAAATTGGGATATGGAGGCAACCATAAACATTCTTTGAAGAGGAATTATTGGGAAGACGATTTGAATGGATTTTTTTTTTTGAAAAATTAGGAGATTAGACTATTTTAAATTGTAATTTTACATTATGTCATTTAAAGTTATGATTTGTACACATGACCAAATCATGCTCTTAAAATGTTAATAAGTTATGACTTTATTCAGTTTTTTACGTTTATACATTTTGTAAAACTAATAGTTGCTTTTTTAGGTTTAATATTGTTTAATTCTATAGTTATGCAGATTGTTGCAGCTTCCTTCTTCCTTGGCTCCAGCAGGTTTTTCTTAAAAAATACAGCAAAAATTCTGACTGTTTTTCACACGATTTCTTCATTAATCTTTCGTTACTTTAACCTCCAGTCATTGCTGTGACATTTGTTCTAAGAAATTGAATATGTTACTAGTATTATGTTAATCATTCGTTTTCGTTTTGATTGTTCTTTTCCTTTTGGCTTCCTTTTTATTAGAAGAATAATTACTATTCTGGAATGTTTTAGTAGTATTAGGTTGCAATTTAGTCGTATTCTGCAATTTCTTAGAAGGCGGACATATTCTGAAACTTTTTTTAGTAGAATTCTAGAATTTTGGTAGAATTTTGGAATTTTGGAATTTTTGTATTATTACTATTCTAGAATTTTAGAATTTCTGAAATTTTGTGATTTTGTTGCGATTTGGAAGTATTAGGTTGTGATTTTGCGATATCGATAGTATTCTGAAATTTTTTTGTTAGTGTTATACAATTTTAGCTTCTTTTTTGGTAGTATTCTGAAATTTGATTACTGATTGATGAAACCTTGTTTCCCGTTTTGATTGAATCGTTATTTTTATTACATAGTATATATCTTTATACTGTATAGTATATACTTATATACTGTTATATATTTGTTTTGGAATATTGATTTGTTGGAATATTTAGAATATAGTATATAAGCATATACTTGATGGTAAATAGTTTCAAACTATGTTATACAATATGATATCAATTATTATATGGTATATATTAAATGACTTTTTATTTTTCTTCAAGTTTGATTTCGTATTTGTCAAATACGAATAAACTTGGTCAAAATACCTCATTTACAAGGAATTAGATATATACTCGTAGTATATTATCATTTATGTATATGCATATACACATTGCCAAACAAGGTTATTTTCAAGAAATTGAATATCTACCCATAGTATATTGTCGTTTACGTATCTGTCTATACTGTGTAAAACAAATTTATTTTGAAGTAATCAGATATATACTCATATATCCAAGAACATAAACGAAGGTGCAGATAAACAAAAAATCTATAATCATCGACGAAAATATCGATACTAGGAACAAAAAAAATTATTGAAAAAATAAAAAACCTGGGGGTTTCCCCATCACGCCCTTGAAAATAAGGTGGAATAGGTCCTCCTTGAGAGGGCCACGTGAGAGCAGCGCTTGAATGAGAGTGTGGTGTCTCCAGTTATATTCCGATATCTTTCGAAAGCCCTAATTTAAGCTTAGACTATAATTCGAAGACGAAAGTGGATTCGGACAAAAAAGGGGATTTGTGCAAAACAATAATTTGGTCGGTGGGAAAACAGAATAATTGGCGTGATTACTAGGGATTTTGCACAAAACAATAATTTTGTGCCAAACGATATATATTCCGTCATCTTTTTGTTGGCGGGAAAAAAGAGTTGGCATGATTTCTGGAGTGCCACGGGATGAGGGTTCAATTAAGAGGGCAGATTTGTCTTTTTCAATAGTATGTAGGTTTTAAATATATGAACCTCATGTCCCGTGGCCACCGCACGGCCGTGGCAGCGGCGGGATTGTCCCGTTGCTACTGCAAGATGTCGGTATAGGCGCCGGGAATGGCACTACCTGTAGTGGTCGTGCAGCCGGTGGCGGCGGTAGGACTGTCCCGCTCCCACCACCGGCTGTAATCCTTATGATTGCTAGGGTACGGGGCGCAGATGCTCTGATACCGTGTTACCCTATCTTGGTGATGTTTCGCGAAAACTCTAATCTTTTTTTGCCATTTGTGCAAAACAATAATTTTTAAGTCATATTTTTATTTATTTTCTAATAATGGCCTATTTCCCTAAAAATATTTTTTTTATACAAGGGCATTCTTAAAGACTCAATTAGGTAATTAGGTCACTATAGAAAAATAAAGAAAAATAATGGCCCAAAAAATTATAATTTACACATATAGCAAAAATTTATAGTGGTCCATAATTACAATATAAAAATATAGTAAATTGATAAAAATGCCCTCACTAATAAACAACGAAATTCACCTACTCGAACAAACCCTACCGTAAAAATAACAAAAAAATCAAGAGAGCTCTTGAGAAGGCGCGACTGGCAATCAAACCCTAGCAACGATTTTCATTTTGAATATGAGACTGTAAGTTGTAGTTTCTATTTTCGTTTTCTTGATGACGTAGATTTTTATTTTCTATTCTCATTTTCATGTATAAGATTGATTTTCATTTTCTACCAAACACTGGCCAAGTGGTATCATTTTTTTATCTCCATATTTGTTCATGATATATCAAATCATACATTGATATGCATTTTTGTTTTGATTTGTGCTTATAAGGTTTGATCTACTGTTTCGACATAAATTTTCGTATCTTGTATGAGATAGATTTTAGTTTTCCGCTCAGCCGTAGCCAAGAGTTATTATTTTTTTCTTCTGCGTTTTCATTCTGTATATCTTGAAAACAACATTGTGATTTTCGTTTTCAATAACTTGAAACGAGATTGAACACAGTATATAGATTCACAGCAGATTGACTATGATTTTTTTCTATATTGGTTGCGATTGTGTTCTGAATCACGGTATATTAATGAATATTGTTCATTGTGTACTCTGAATATTGTTCATTGTGTTCTGAATCTAGGCATGTTTCCATTCTGAATCACGACATATTGTGATTGCATCTTCTGTCTCTCTTGTGTTGTATAATAGTAAATATTTTTTTTTTGAAATAGGTATATAACCATATATATGCTTATATATTAACTGGTCAGCAATGATGATTTTGAATAGTAATGATGTTTATGCCTATAGTATATAAGTATATAGTCATTTACTGTTGATTAGCAAAGTTATGTTTAATTTTGCACAAAGTTATTCTTGAATTAATATATGTCTATCTACTCATAGTATAAAAAACGTATATCCAGCAGGAAATGCAAATGAGATCAAAACACAGCCAAGAAACCAAAATCCCAAAAAATTAAACGTTGCGATAAAAAATTAAACAAATTCATGAAAGCCGCTGCATCACATGTAAATATTGCATATAACACTAATTTATGCACATGTAAGCATATGTTTATATCATGATGACTAAATACATTTTTCTTTTAGGAAAAATAAGGAAAAGCAAAAGGTTACAAGAAGTTCAAGCATCAACAATGACGAGCAAATAACAATGGGTGTCAAAGAAAAAACAACCTTAGCTTCATGAAGAAGCGCCAGTGGAAGCAAATGAGACTGCCACAAGTAATTCTCCTGCAGCCCAACACAATGATCAAAACGTAACGGCTGAAATAGAGGTAAACAAATCAAACAATAACTTAAATTATATCTATAGTAGCTATAGAAATATGATAACTCTTTTTAATGTAAATATTATTATTAATTACTAATTGGCAGGACTACCCTGTATTTATGCAGACTGAGTTGTGGGCAGCAAACAAAAAGGCCAATATATATGGTAAAATAGAGTATTTGACAACTCTAAAATGCTGGTTAACTCAAGAAGAAAGAGAGATTTTTAAGAAAATGTGTTTAGGAAACCTTCTAAATATCAAGCTTGCAAATATACCTCCTTAGTTACTTCTACATTTAGCTAGGAGGAAATGTTTTAGCAATAATAGTGATGAAATTGTGTTTCAATTTTGAAGACCAAGTTATTAGATTCGATCTTAGAGTTTTGCATTGACAACAAGATTAAACTGTGGTTCATATCGGTCATTAAACAAAGAGACTTTACCTGATGGTCAATTAATAGATGAAGCTTTTCCAAGTACAAGATCCATGTCTAGGAAAAGTCTTGTTTATTCTTTTAATGCATTTAGATATGCAAGTCTAGAGATCAAAATCAAACTGGTTAAAATTTTTTGCTTAGAGAATCTTCTTTTACTAATACAGTTAGATACCGGCATCGATATTAACCATTTGAAAATGGTTGATATTGATGAGGTTTTTGGAAATTATCCATGGGGGAGATTGTCATATAAGATGATAATTGGATTTGTCAAAGTTGTGCTCAACAATCATTCAGTAAAGGGGTTCGGTTTTGGGGGCTTCCCATTAGCTCTAATTGTTTGGGCATATGAGGTGATCTCAACCCTCACAAATGCTTTCAACAACATCACATAGCGTTCAGGGGAGGGGATCCCGAGGATGTTCAATTGGAGGGGAGGCGAGCAACCTGGCTAGAAGGAATGACAGATTAAAGTTTTTGACTTAGCAGAGGTAAAATGTTTTTGTTACATAAGGTATATAAGAAGTAGTATATAAACGTTTACTCTAAGTATAAAATGAGTGACTTCCATGTTAATGCTTTATGTTTAATATGATCTGAGTATTCTGCAATAGTATATTGATGATTGCATTTAGTGTATAGGCAATTTATATAGAAAAGTATGTTTATTGTTTCAGATTATATAGAAAAGTATGCTTAAATTGATCTAAGTATTTTGTAGTGGTATATTGATGATTACATTCAGTATATAGATAGATTATAGAGAAAAATATGTTTATTGTTTCATGTATTAGAAAAATTACTCAGAAAACAGAATATATTTGTTGACTCCTAGTATATAATCAATAACTATCTCGTAGAAATGAAGTAGTATGTATATTATTACTGTCAGAACCATATAGTTTCTACTTTTCGTGTTGTTTAGAGCCTGCCTTGAGTATTTTGTGACCTTTTTTAATTAATGTTTCATTTCATAACAGCATATAGTTGAACCAATTGTTCTTGCACAATTGGAAATGGAAGCGCCAATTTTCTTAAGGGGAAACATGTGGAAAATGAGACAAATGGAAAAGAAGCAGATTGCAAATCATTTGGTTGATTGATGAAAAAACCAAAAAAATTTTAAAAGCAGATAGGCAATGGCTACCCTAGCCAAAAAAATTGACAAGTTGAAAAGAGCACATAATAAAATGAATCTATCCATGGTAAGCATATATATAAAGATGAGGAAAATCCACACATTGTTATTTAAGATTGACCAACAAACAGAAACTGGAAATGTAATAAATTTACATACTACACATAAATTGTTAGAATAATCAATTAAAATACTAAGCATGCTAATTGTGTTGCATTCTCATTAATGAAAGGATAATGCTGTGAATGTTGATATTGTTGCTGTGAATGCTGATAATAATACTATGAATAATGATACAACTGGTGTGAACAAGGTTGTAAATGTTAATGCTTGACAAAAAAATGCTAATCAACATGTGACTACAATCAAGAGTCACAAGCAAATGTAATTGTAAATGCTTATATATTTATTGATTATTATGAACTAAACTAATATTGACATATACATAATGTAGGAAAATAAATAGAAAAGATGCCTAATGAAAGTAGTGGTAACATCGGCTAACGTCAAAAAGTCAGTGCGGCTAGTGAAAATGGCCGAAAAAGAGCACCAAGCACAACCAACAGCTGCACAACAAGTAGTGAAGGAAAATACAGTAGCTCCAGAAAAGACAGAAGCACACCTAACAATGCTACCATTTGAATCAGACATTCCTAACTATAATTTATTTCCCCAGCCTCTTCCTGATGTTGATTGATGAATATTATTGCTGTAATAGTCTACTTTGATTAGTTTATATACAAGTGAGTAAATGTTAGTGTACTAAGTCTGTTTTGGTAAGTGTATATACATGTCAGTAAAATTTAATATACTATAGGTATAAATCTAATTACTGACTAAGTCTGTTTTGGTAAGTGTATATACATGTCAGTAAAATTTAATATACTATGGGTACATATCAAATACCTTGAAATAAGTATGAATTTGGTATGCATAAACAAGAGTGCAAATGTTAATATACTTACAGTCTATAATTAATTACCATAATATTTACTTAAACAAGCATATTCATATCATTATAAAATTTCTATAGAATATGTAAGTAAACACTTGTAAAAATACATAAGAGTAGATCTAAGTAAATTACTACTAAAGAAAAACTAAAAGTAAAGCAATTATACAATTCATAAAATGATATACCATAAATATATTTATATATATCGTGAGTATCTACGAATATATAAAAATTATCCATAAAATTCACTTAGCCATTGACCTGTCCGATATGTAATTGAAAAGTATATATAAAGTAAACTCCATACAAACTAAGGGTAGATACAAACATAACCACCAACCCAATCAACTCGAGCATTTCTTTTTTGAAGTACCTCCTTCACTATCTTTCACTATGTTTAACAAGATTCTTACAAGCCTTCTTATTATGATCTAAAATATCACAAGTACTACGTCTATTTTAGGTATATTTTCACTAAAAGAAGATAAGTACATTTTCTTCTTTGTCCTACCCGAAGAACGTTTGACACATGAGGGTAAAATCCTTTGATCTTTGATATCATCAGGAACTACCTAATCAGATTCGTCACCAACGGGATAAACAAATGATGTGTACATACATTCAAGTTCACACTTCATATAGTACTCAGATGTGTATGGATATTGTGATAAGTTCCTCCTTGCAAGTGCTGCACACGCATGAGAACAAAGTAGTAGATCTAGCTGCCACACATTACAAGTGCAAAACCTATTTATAATGTTCACAACATGTTCAACTTCACCATGAAGAACTTGAGATGTATTAACATCAACGATGTACACCTACAAAGATAAAAAATTAATAATAACTAATGAATTGAAATAATTAAATATGAAAAAAAAAACATAAGAGATCTCACATCCATAGTACATGCCATAATCAATCCAGAAAAAAACATGTTATTGATGTTACAGATTATTGGTTTAATTGTTAAGTGTGTGAACCTAACTGTAGTGTCTCGAACCAGAATTTTCAATTTCAACCTTTCAAGATCATTTTGAATAGATCACTGAGAAGTGATGAGAGCAGTTGAAACACTTGATTTCCTATTAGGTGCATATACATTACTATGTTACCTTACCAATGGTAATTAATGATGTAATCATAATCTTTAATAAGTTCCAACCATCCTACGATGCCTCATGTTAAGCTCATTTTATGTGAACAGATAGTTTAAACTCTTGTGATCTACGTATATGTATACCTTTGATAAGTATAGGTAGTGACACCAAATATTCAAAGCAAAAAACTAAGGTTGTAAGCTCTGAATCTTGAGTTGGGTAGTTTTGCTCATAACTTCTCATGTTGCATCAATACATAACCTAAACCTACGAGTGAAGCATCACTTTAGATAATAAAACCATCACTTTATGAGGATATGGTAAGGAATGGAGCTATCACCAACCTTTGTTTTATATCTTGAAAACTCTTCTCACATCTTCTAACCAAAGGTACCAGACATTTTTCCTTATTAACTTGGCCAATAATGCAAAGATCTTAGAGAACCCTTCAATAATCTTCAATAGTATTTTTCCAACCCTAAGAAGCTTCTAATTTCTTGACATTAGTTGGATGAGTTCAATTCACCACCGTGTCTATCTTCGTAGGATCAATGAATCTCCTTAGAAGCAAAATGCCCACAAGAAAACAACAACTAAAGTTCAATCTTATTAAACTTGGCATATAACCTTTGGTCCTTTAAAATTCCAAGTACAATCATCATGTGTCATTCATGCATCTTTACAGAATTTGAGTAAATCAGGATGTTATCTATGAAAACAATGACAAATGGATCCAAAACATCTCAATAAATCTTGTTCATCAAATCCATGAATGCGGCTAAGGCACTGGCTAATCCAAACAGCACAACCAAAAACTCATGGACCATATCATGTATGAATGAAGTCTTTAGAATATCTTCTTCCTTCACTTTTAACTGGTGACGCCTATATCGCCAATCGATTTCAAAGAAGACATCTCCCTTAAGTTAATCAAATAAAACCTCTATGAGGGACAAATGAGACTTGTTCTTAGTAGTAACCTTGTTTTGTGTTCTGTAGTCTATCAAACGCCTCATGGATCCATCTTTCTTCTTCCCAAGAAGAAGTGATTCTCCCCAAGGATAAATACTTTACAGATTAATTCCTTGTCCAATAATTACTGCAACCGCTCCTTAAGTTTCTTCATTCCAACAGATGTTGTAATATATGAGGCCTTGAAATAAGAGCATTTCCAAGAACTAACTAGCTCAAAGTTCCACTTCTCTCTTGCTAAAATCTCAGAAGATTCTTTGAACCACTTTCACATCATAGAATATTTAAACTTGTATGTCCAACACACTCTCCAAATAACTCCCAACATCCATTATCTAAGAAGCGATTAACTTGTAACAAAGAAATGATACGAGGTCATGAGTGTAGACTTGAACCTTAAACTTGAACTTTGACTTATAGGGACATGTAAAGAACACTTGTCATTCATGAAAAATATTGACGTAATTAGCAGCAAGCCAATACATGTGAAGGATAATATGAAAATCACTCATAAAATCAAAGTAAGAGTATCATCCAAATTTCTATAGGCACTAACAATGGAATGAGACTATTCTTCTACTGAAATTAGCCTTAACACTAGATATGCGCTATTCTCAGAGAGGCTTCTTATGGAATCTTCATCAAGGTCATCGTCATGATGTTCTTCAAATACTGGTGTAATTGGTCTGTCACGAAAACTCGTGCTCTAACCCAGAGGAAACGCTCTAATGACAGATGTTATGAATTTTCTTTGAGAAACCAATGAACTATACATATAGACTAATGAACCTTTTTATCATAAGGTGTTAGTAAGGGGTCTCACCCTAATCCAAGTAAAAAAAAACTTTCCCTACCCATATCACTCGTCTTTTAGTCCTGGTGCTAAAACACGACAACGTGCTCCCCTCATTATGACATGTGTCTTTATCTAGTTCAGACCCCTAAGAAAAGGTTTTCTAGCAAACTATCAGTTAACAAAGCAAACAGTTGAGCAATAATTGCATATTCCACATCTTCAATTTATCTAATATCAAATTCTGAACTAAAGTTGTTCATAATTAAAAAAAAGCTCATAAAATGGTATATCAACAAATTTTCACAAAATAAACAAATATTACAATCCTAATTCTGGTATGGAATCCCAAAAAAGTGTGAACAAATAAAATCATTTCAATAAAAATATTTTTACCTACAGAACCTTTAGTATTTTACTTTAGTATTTTACCAAAAGGTCAAGAAGCTAGGTCAAATTAAAATAAATTAACTCATGCTAAATGAAAACAATTTATTAAGGAAAATAAAATCCGTTAACAAATTTTTAATTACACAAAAAGATTTATTTAAAATCTGTTAAGAACTAAAGAGTATATGTTTTAGAAATTCACAAACTAGTTAAAATAAACACTACAACATTAAGTAATATTTTCTAAAGACTTTGAAGAATTCATTGACTCTCATCTATTGCCAGAGACCCAAGATATCTTTGACAATAAACTTATCATCACTGTTATCAACATCTAAAAATTTATAAAAATGGAGTGAGAATATAAAAATGTATTCCCACAAACCTATGCAGAGCATATAACAGAGCCCACTACCGGTGGATTAGGCAAACAGAGACATTTTCCCGAATGACAGAGAAAATAGAGTAAAATGGTGCGCATATGACTCTAATGGCACAATGTATTTTCCTTCATGCATTCATACAACATTTTCTTATCTTATGACATATATCAAATTATCAAATATATAACCTAACATAACACATCAACTTCATAAATTAGCAATAATAAGAACAAAGAAAACATCATAGAACTCATCACAAAAACACAAATAGTTCCCCACTATAAATTTTCAGACAAACAATTCAAACAATTACATACACAAATTTCACTTACCTAGAATCAAAATTACCTCAAATATCAACTCGAAAATCCTGAAGTTCCCTTGAATTACAAACTCTTTATGTTGTACTATGTTTGATTAGCAAAAACTAACTTTAAAACTATTTTAATTTAATAAGCTCATCAAAGCTCTAATTTCTCTTGAAGACATAACTTTTCTAAAACCTATTCTATCATAAACAATTCTGACAAGTATTTGGAGAACATTAATTGATGCTTTAAATCCAAGTCTTGTACGAAAAAGGAAATTTTGATTACAAAATTCTAGTACAAATTGATCCCAAAATAGTTTTTCCTATCAAGTCTAAAGTACAAATAGTTTAAAAAATTTAGTAAAATTTGGATCTAAAACTTGTTTAGAAACTGTAAACAATTCATAAAACCCCTCGGATTTCATTATCCTTAAGCATAAGTCACAAAACGTAATATTCTTTTGAAATCAAACTTGAACCTTGACTTAAGCAGTTATATATGATATACACAATTGCAGAATATAATTCTTTGCTTTAACACCTTTTGAAAATACACTATGATGCTAAGTAAAAGTTTATGTTAAAAAAATTAATCATCAAATCTTCAAGTGTTATCCCAAAACTTGTATGGCTACTGTCTATCTAGGATGCTTAAGCTATGCATTCAAAATTCGTAAAAAAAACAGCTTTTCAAGTTATAGATGTACATAATAAAAAAGAGACAAAATTGAATCTAAGTTATTATTAAGCCACGACTTTAGAAATTCTACATCGTTAAAAAAATAATGCTTTTCGACTTGAGATAAAAATTCAATATTTTAAATACACATAAAAATTCTGAATATCTAATTGAGCATAAAACATTTTCATTTTATACTTAGAAATAGTAATTATTTTGTATGAATGCAATGATGCCTCAGCTAAACCAAGTGTAATTTCTTTTCCACATAAAATACATGTATAAGATAGTCCTAAACATAAACTCTATATCATATAAGAAAATCAAACTATTCCAATCTATACATATAAGATCAAATCAAAGAAAAACACCTTACCAGTCACATGTTTTAAAAGTTTGAGAAAATGAAGGAGCTTCATCACCGTGCAAGTCGCTAATTTGAGAAAAGAAAATCAACATATGAAAATTTGGTTCCAATTAGTTTGGGGAAGGGCATTGCATATAACCAAACGAATCAAGAAGAATGGAGAAAACAAAAGGCCAAGATGAAATAGGTGGCTGGTGGATCACGGCTAGAGAGGGAAGGAGAGAACAAATCTTCCAAGGAGTTGATAGAATGTGGTTCAAAGAGCGTAAAGAAAATGGGACGAAATTAAATGAATGTAATTTCAAAAATAAAAGAACTAAAACTGGGGGTAGAGAGATTTCATGCTTATAAAGGAAACCACTCTTGAGTAGTGGAGGGTGTTACGTGTTTGATAGAGGGAGTGGGCTGTTTTTTTTCTTTTAACTAAGCATAAAGCTTACAAATCCTCAAGGAATACAAGGTCTGCAACAAGAGGGGATCAGAATCCCGCCAGACCAAAACTATCAATTATAGAAAGCCTGAACCACGTGAATCTATGGGGAACTTCATTCCCTGATCGTCTCACATGAAGCCAACGAACCACTCCCACTTCCATTAGCCAAGCCCTTGCAAACTGAAATGATGGATCCTAACTCAGACAAGTTTGACGCTGAGGAAGATAGGGCCTGGATAATCTCTAAGGAATCCATTTCCACCTCAATGTGTCTCACTCCCAAAGATTTAGCTAAGACCAGCCCCTCTAACAAAGTCAGAGCTTCGCTCACCGCATGAGAAAGGGAGCCATCGAGACGTTTAGAAAAAGCCCTCAACGCCAGAATTATCCCTCAAAATACACCCACCCCAGCCTCGGTATCTGACTTGAAAGCTCCATCAACATTCAGTTTAAACAATCCCGCAGCCGATTTTACCCACTAGCAGCCTTTGAAGGAGAGAGCTTATGAGCTCCTAAGGAGGTAGAATTTGCCTTTTTGTATTCAGATAGAAAATTATCCACCCAGCTCGAAAGATCAAAGGAAGTTGAAAGTTTCAAGCCTTCACTTTTAACTAAACTAATCGAACCAGCGGGCAGGAGAAGAGGGAATGGAAAACTGAATATGTCCTCCCACAAACCTTGCAGCCCGCCTCTCAGCTAACTTTTTTCCTGTCCAAATTGAGCCCCGTTGGTAAGATTTCTAAAGAAGCATTCCACATAAAGATCCAGATTTTGTTCGGAACGGGGAGGGACCACATTTTTTTCCACTGCAAATCATTATGAGAGGACGAAGAGGGGCTACCACCATTTTTTAAGGAAGTACCCAGATTGTACCCACTCCTGACCGTACAGGAGCCATACTTTTGTAATGCCAGATAACTTGGTCTCCCCCAGCTCCTGGAATAATGGGGATGGATAATATCAATTCAGCGTCTGCTAGATCAAAAAGAGGTTCAATGGTTTCTCTATCCCACCTCCCATTCTTGATGAGGTCTGGCCACTCTACAATTCTGATGCAAAACACTACCCCATAAAGGCCTAAAGGTGTTGCATTTTGGGAGTGGGGTGAGTTGGATAAAATTGAGTTTTGACTTTGTCCTTCTATTTTAGTTATTAAAAATAGATTCTTTATAAAATAAATAAAGAAATAAAATTCCAAATTGTTTACTGGAAATTAGATTTAAAAGCTCCATAAA
Organism: Datisca glomerata; assembly: GCA_003255025.1. NCBI lineage: Eukaryota > Viridiplantae > Streptophyta > Magnoliopsida > Cucurbitales > Datiscaceae > Datisca > Datisca glomerata. The sequence goes on from QANY01002872.1 coordinate 12,794, forward strand.
ATCAAAATTCGAAGAGATGTATATTTTAGAGAGTGAAATCAATTAGGGATTAATTTCAGTATGAGTTAATCATCTTATAAATTTTGAACAAAGTATTTTTGGATTGCATATATATACATACACATAAAATTTATAATGACATAAATGTCTATAGCTATAACAAACATTATTTTAATAAAAACTACTGATATATCATTCTTGATACTACACCTATCTTATAAAACCACTTAAACAAATAAATTATTAAGAGTGATTACTACATCACAAAATTAATCTAACAATAATTAAAATACTAACAGAAAATACAATAATTGAAAAGGTAACAGAAAATGTCGGGTCATCTTCCTTTCCATCTTTGCTTTTTTTTTCAACAAAAAACAGAAATAGAGATGGAGATCTCTCTTTCTACTCTCTCTCATTTCAGATCGCGTTGACTTTCATTGAAGGCTTATGACGAGGCTCGATATCTATCTCTATGGTTGCATGTGACACTCGTGATCACAGGCTCAATGGTTTCAGACGACGACACTTGAGGATGAGGTCACAGTTGTTTTAGACAAGGAAGCTCTTAGTGGTTGCAGATGGAGGCGCTTACTGTCGCAGTCGTGATGGTTGTCGTCGGCGTTGCTCTCAGTGGTTGTTGTTGGCACTGCTCTAACTGTGAGATCGTGGATCTGATATGTGAAAGAGAGAGATTTGAGATGTGTGCGATTATGGATCTGAGAAGTGTGAGATTGTCGACCTAAGATGAGAGAGAGTAGGAGGCGCGCAAAGAAAAATAAAATAGGGTTTTTGGGTGTAATGTGTTTTAAAGGGTATAGTGCTCCAGGCACGGATGACTTCTCCAGTAAATTTTATTGTCATTGTTGGGATATTGTGGGGTCAGATTTAGTCTTGGTTGTGCAAGAGTTTTTTCATACAAGACAGGTTTTACTAGATTTAAACTCAAATTTTATGGTACTTATTCCTAACATCCCGAATGCAATAGTGATTGATCAATTTTATCCTATTGCTTTGGTAATTTTCTATTTACAATTACCATCAAGATTATTAGTGATACTCTTTCCGTTATTCACTCTCGAATTATTTCTCCAAATCAGTATGGTTTCATTAGGCGTCATCAAATTATTGACTGTATTACTGGTGCCTCTGAATAATAGTAGTCGTGGTGGTCATTTTACTATGAAATTTGACATTCATAAAGATTTTGATTCCATCGTTAGGACTTTCTCTTTGATGTTCTAAGGTGTTTTGGTTTTTCTAAGTGTTTTATTGTGTGGGTTAATAATATTTTTTACTCGACGAGGATCTCAATGATGATCGATGGGTTTCCTAAGGACTATTTCAGGTGTTTGCGAGGTGTGCGACAGGGTGATCCTCTCACTCCACTTCTTTTTAATTTGGTTAAGGAACTTTTGAACATATATCTTTCACATCTTGTAGATTCAAGTTTTGCTCCAACTCACATTCTTTACGTGGGTGATGTTCTTATTTTCTTCAAGGCTTCCTTTAAGAATCTGCAAGTGATTTTAGATATTTTTTTAGCTTTATGGTTCCCTCTCTAGTCAGCAGGTTAAATGGGATAAGTCATCCATTTATTGCGGCAGAGGCATCTTAGGGAGTCGAATTACTGAATTTCTGTCGATGTCTAGAATGCGTAAGGGATGAGATTCTATGACCTACTTAAAGGTTCCTCTCTTTGTTGGTGAGCCTAAAAGACGGTGGTTAATCCCTTAGGTTGATAAAATCAAAAGCAATTTGGATTCTTAAAAAGGTTTAACTTTATCTATGGCATGCAGATTATGTCTCATGAATTGGGTGATCAAAGACTCATTTTTTCATTCTTTTCAAATCTACCTTTGGCATTCTTCTCTTTTGAGGGACTTTAATACTGTTATTAGAAACTTCTTTTTGACAGGTTCAATTGATTCTCAAGTCTGTTCCAATGGCTTGAAAGTTTTGTTGCAAGCCTAAAGAGGAAGGTGAACTTGATATCAATGACATTTTCATTCTTAACAAGGCAATGTTGAAAAAACTCACTTGGAGGTTGTTGATTGAGGACTTTATGGTTTTCACTTATCTTCGTGCTTGTTATTTCATATAGGTTCACCGACCAATCTCATGGTATATTTCTTCTTTTATCTAGCCTGGTGTAAAATGTCATTATACCCCTTTGATGCTTGAGTCTAGGTGGTTGGTTGGTCACCATCTAAAGTTCATTTTTGGATAGACAACTGGTTGGGAACTCCGTTGATTGATTTACTAGAAGATCATCATTCATTAAATCCTCCTTTTGGAGTCCATTATGAGAGGTTGTATACTGAGTCAGGGGTTGACGTTTCCTTGTGTCCTTTCGTTCTTCTCATCCGGCACTCAGTTATGAGATTGAGAGAATGGTAATTTCTTCTGACACAGACTCGTTAGTTTAAACACGTTCTTTGGATGGTGATGTTTCTTGTAAAGCTACATATGCCTCTCTTACTGAGGTTAGGAATTCTGTTAGTTGGGGTAAGCGGATATGGAAGCCAATTATTCCACCATCTCGGTCTATCATCACTTAGCGCTTGTTCCATGGAAAGACCATATATACTCTCAAATGGGCTCTTTAGGTAAATATACCATTTGAAAACTTCATTTTGTTAAAATAATAATAATTAAAAATAAAAAGTACATGGACACCCCCTGAGATTCCCTAAAAGACACAAACACCATGTATTATTTCAAAAAAGACACAGACCTTTCTTAACATTTTATTTTGTAGATAAAAAAACCCCAAAAATGCTCATCTCCTTACTAATGACGTTAATTTTTTTAAAATACTAAGAATGTCATTAATCAATCCTTTTGCCAAGGGTTATATCAAACCCGAATTTTTGGGTTATGTCAAAACCAGGCTTTTTATATAACCTAAAGAATAGAGAACAGGCTCAGGTACAAGTGCACGAGTCTCGGGTAAGAGACAAGATCTAAGGTGTTTTTGGTAATTTCATTCTAAAATTAAACTATTTGTAACATATTGGACCTATTTGTCTTTTCTGAAACTATAGGGTGTATCCATATCTTTTAAATAAATCTCAGGGGTATCTGTGTAATTTTCTCCAATTAAAAATATATGTTTTACAAAAAGTCTAAAACATTATTTACTACATTTACCATAATACTCATCAACTACATTTATTTCAATATCATTTATCCTAATTAATAACTAAACAAAATGATTTTTGAATTTTGAATGAACGAAAAGAAATTTAGCTATTTTAGGTTATTTAAAAAATTAAAAGATTGAATTGTTATACTTAATTATATAATAATATTTTAATTATGTTAGTATATACCTATATAATTGCATATATATAATTATTTTAACATATTTTTTATTATTTTGGTAATAGAGATAATATGTATTAACTGATACTACTAAATATTTTTGTTAATAATAATTTTATTATTTTTAATTATATTTATTTAAGTAATTATTAGCAGAATAATGATGAGTTTATTTGATAAGTTACTAAAATAATTATTATATATCATAAATAATTTTAAAAAAAATTATGAAAATAATTATTGCAATCTATATAAATATATAGATTCCCTTATCTAAATAAAAGTCTAAAAATATATTTGAGAAAAATTTTTAATATATTTACTTTGAATTTAATTTATTTTATTAGTAAATACATATTTATCTAAAATCACTGTTAACTCTCCTAAAAAATGAAGAATCCCCTCCATTTATTAAAAAATATGTATTTAATGTGCAAATTGTAGATTTTAAAACAAAAAAACATTCTATGTTAAAAAGTATAATTACTCTGAATTTATATATATTTATTTTATTAGTAAATATAATTTGCCTAAAAATCACAACTATCCCCCTAAAAATCAGGGATTGTCCAATTTTTACAAAATATGCATTTAATGAAAAATTATATAAATAATTATTGAAGGAAATATTTAGAAATAATTATTTTCATCAATTACATAAGTAGTTATAATAATAAAATGGATTAATGGATAAGAAAATTAGTATAATTAATGAAAATAATTACATGATTCATATAATTTCTACTTTTTCATATAATATATCTCATTTATACAATAAATTTTATGGATTTTGTGACATAAATAAAACTGTTAATCATATTTTTTTTGTATTATTAGTCTTAATCAGATTTCTATGTATCTCATGTATATAATTTTTTGTCTTACAAATTTTTGATATTATTAATCTCCCCAATTATATATTGTTTAGATAAGACAATCTAAATTTATTTTTAAAATTTGTTAAACAACAATTGGATTATCATATTTTTACTTACAAATGATACCAGGCTATTTTTAGTCTGTTATTTTAATATAGAATAAATATATTAATTGCTTACAATATATCCTTTTATTTTTTATTTAATAATTATTAATACTTGTCTTAGAGAATGATAGAATGAAAAAAAAAGTTATCATCAAACCAATTTGATTATTAACTTAATTATTTTTAAAAATTGTTAAAAAAAACTATAACACCCAAATATAATGATTAAATACTATAATTTTCGCTCTCAATAGGTATCTACAAATACTAATCCTTCAGTAAATAAAGAGCATCGTTCAATTTTCTGTCTTTCCTTTCACAAAATTTGATATAGATGTAGGTTACAGATAGTAATCCACACCTGACCACTTGCAAGTCAAACAGCTAATAATAACTTTCAGTCATATTGACTAATGAAAAACAAAACAAAACAAAACTCAACTGCAGTCTAACTACAAAGAGACCCCAATCTCCAAGATCCTACTTTTCACACCCACATATCACCTTTACCTGTAAGATGATTTGTTGCAGAATCAATGGTAAGTCATCATCAACCATTTTGAACTGAATAGAAACAGAAACAATTGCGAATAGCATCATTTACTGAAATGGCTATAGTTATGCAATCATATTGGCTGCTCATCCAAATTGATCCAACAGTTCCATTCCCACAATCAAAAGTGGTGTAGCCTGTAGGGTGATTCTACTTTGATCACTGCACGGGTGATCAGAATAGAAATTGCTCTTGTGAGAACCTCAGATAACTCCGACCTGCATTTTCCATTATACACTATTCTCTACAGTCTTCTTTAGTATGCATTATTGAAAATGAATCTACAGAATATAAATATACTAAAGGACTTTTGATCCGTTTCTCTTTTGAAGAGTCAGATATTGAACAGAGAAAGCAAGCCAAGTACAGATGCATAATCACAACCAATATTCTTGTGCTCTCAGAATCTTAATATTAATCTTAACATAATAAAATGCAAACAAATTACAAATCAAAAGCCCAGATGCTGTAAGAATCTTAATTTCATTTGCTCAACACCTGCAAACAAGATCGAAAAAATTGATGTGTGTCGCTTTTTTCCTCTTCCTCGCTGTATTCAGCACAAAGAATCAAATTCAAAATAGAATCTGTTAAGCACTAAAGCGTTCCATAATACATTAATCAATAGTCAGAGCTCTTTGATCATACGAATGATTTGGATAAGCAGAATGCATAGACTCCCGTGACTATGTTTTGATCATACGAGACGTGTACGTTTTTCACCCTAACACATCATGTCAGATCCGTAAAAAAGTTGGGCATCATACGGATACAATACTGCATATATAACGTATAAGGGTCGAAGCCTCGGACTATATAATCTATTCAATATGACGGATATGAAAGGTTCATAAGGCTTCTAAAAGTAAGGAAATGTTTAATTATATTCACAGAATTATGTGCAGGTACTGTATAGTGTTTCCTATTGAGCTTGTAGGAGCACATTTTAGTTGAATATCACAGAAGTCACTTAAACTTAAGCAAACACTATTCCCTTGGAGCGACTACAATACAATAATCACTTTGCAAAAGTATACAATGGGACCAACTCTTTTGTTGCCAGGTACTGAAATTAATGCTACTTTTGGCACAAAAATCAGCCAATTTCTAGAGTAAACAAAATGATAACTCTTCATAAGGCTCTTTATCTACGGAACCCACACAAAAGAAAAGCTGATGGATCACTATCATTTCAGTCACAGGCCACTAATAAAATTGGTTAATTAAGATGAAATGATGAATGGGCTCTCACTCACCCTTCTAAAGTAAAAGGCAACGTTGCCATGGCTTTATTATTGAACCTGGGATTCCTAAAATTCAACAACTTGAGGAAGAAATGGACAAGTGGGTCGTACCAAAATCATGGCTTTATAAAAAAAAAGTCAGATTGAGTTGAAAACTTGTAGGTCAGAGTACATATCCAATAAACAAAACAAAAAAAATGGGCTTAAATCCATCTAAGATCATAAGTAATTTCCCTTTTTCTCATTTATGATCAAATTTTGTACACAGCAAGATAATGAATTAGAAAGACCCTCACTGTCTACAGTGGAGGAGACTGACAACACATGTCTAATAAACATACCGGCTTTTTCTCCGTGACTTGAATGGAAAATTGGACGGCGGGGAAGGCGAAAATTCAAAAGGCAATTGAGGTGGCTCAGCCTCACCAGAAAGGACCGCCACAATTTCCGACATGGTGGGCCGGTTGCCGGGGGCACGCTGCAAACACAGCAATGCAATTGTGATGCAGAGTAATGCCTGTTCTTTATCCAATGAATGTATGGAGTGGTCGACCAGGTCCAAAAGCTTCCCATTCCGAGCAAGTTGTCTGGCCCATGAAATGAGATTCGCCCTTTCGAACTCCGACATGGGCGAGGCCATTACTTGTAGCGGCCTCCGGCCAGAAACCAAAACCAATAGAAGTACACCAAAGCTATAAACATCACATTTCTCAGAGAGTTGCCCACCACCACCATATTCAGGGGCAATGTAACACACAGTCCCTCTCATGCTTGGAGTGCTGCTAACACCGCCACTCTTGGGTATATCACTGGTAGCCCAATCTTGGCCATTTCTTCTCCCATTTCTAAGCTCGCCGCTAAAACCATCCAACCACCAATCAATGCTACCTCTACTACTCTTACTCTTCCTCTTCTTTGTCACTTGTCCCACATCCTCATTGCTTTGTGACCATAGTTCTCTGCCGCTAGTTGAATTCAACTCTCTTTTCTTTTTCTTTCGTGTTAGCTCCTCGCAAAACTCCTCCTTCCACCACTCCCTTGGCTTCCTGATTTTGTCCTTCTTGGTTCTCTCTTCATCCAAAGAAGCCCACCAATCTAATCGCTTCTTCTTCGGCTTCTTCTGCTCGAATTTCTCACTGGATGAAGCATTCAAGCTAGGAGAAGCAGCCCATTCACTGTTTTGTCTTTCTTTATTGATCTCATTCCCAATCCATTCCATTACGTAGTCTTTAACTCGACCAGATTCAGACCCATCAACTCCATTGTCCTGTTTCCACCACCAATCTCTTCCAGAACCGCCCTTCTTCCTCCCCACCAAATCCTTCCCACTATCAACGCTGATTTTATCAGAATATGCCTCCGACACGCTGGCCTTATCAGCTGCTGCTGCTGCTGTTGCTGCGGCCGTGGTCTCAGGCGACTCCTCAGTATCGAAAATCCTAACAACATAACTTTCCGGCGAGCGATCTATGATACCATTTTCCTCATACCCAGTTGTCACGATACTTTCTGTCTCCTCCAAAGTAGACCCATTGTCTTCCGCGACGTCCTTCTTCTCCTTCACACTTTCCTCTCCATCCGCTTCCTCTACGACCCCATCCTCTGTCTTCAATCTCGCAAGCCCGAAATCCCCAATTTTGGCCGAAAAATCGGAGTCTAACAAAATATTACTGGGTTTAATATCACCATGAATCACGGGTGGGTTGCAACAATGATGGAGATACTGCAAACCGGAAGCGACGTGGACCGCAATATCGAATCTCTTACTCCAAACCATGAGCTCGGGATATTTCTTGTCGAACAAAGCGTCCTGTAAGCTCCGGTTGGGCATGAGCTCGTAGACTAAGAGAAGCCTACGACGCTGCTTATCAGACGAGTAACCAAGAAGAGTGAGAATGTTTGGGTGATTGAGGGAGGAGCAGATGGATAACTCGTTATGGAATTCTCTCTCGCCTTGGAGAGAGCCAGGTGAGTCCATGAGCTTGACGGCGAGGGAAACACCGGAGGGGAGTGTGGCCTTATAAACGGACCCGAAGCCCCCATGGCCAAGACGATTTGAGGGAGAAAACGACGCTGTGGAACGGCGGAGTAGGGAGTAGGAGAAGCGGCGAGGGAGAGTCTGGTCGTGATGGTTCTCGGAGGGGGCGGTGCGGTTGCGGGAGAATCTGCGGTAGAGGAAGAAAGTAAGTAACAAGAGAGAAGTAATGAATGTCAAAGTTAATGTTATGGCGAGGAGAATCAGGAGGTGGTTGTAGCGGTGCTGGTGATGGTGGTTGAGTGGCGCGGCCGTTGGGGGCGGCGGCGATGGCGGGGGAAGAGATGACATAGTTTATAAAGAAAGATGGAGACGATGGGGAGATTAGAATATTGAATCTCTCATTGTCAAATGGCAAAGAGAGAAGAAGATTAAAGATCAGAGATTCAGGTGGATAGAAAAGAAGTAGTGAAGAAGCCAGAATCCTTCTCTTTCCTCACAGTTAGTCACTTTAGTACCACCTCTCTTCTCAAATCTCAACTCCTTGTAATCTTAATTAATCCAAGAAAAAGTATAACCTTGTGCACCAATCATTTTGATCTTACTTACACGTGTCGTATCTGTATTAGGTAGTTTTGTTTCTGGGGTAACTGGCATGTCAATGGGAATGTGAAGTCTGTACGTTGTTGGCAGTGTGAGATAAGGTCAATAATGATGCGCGTGGGATGAGCTCGAAGTCACATGACTAATATTAAGCTACTTGTGTAACGCGCCATTGAAGATCGCGTGGGTGTAGTGGTAGACTTGCTTTTCGGCTAGTGTTTTAACTCTTAAGTGAGATTGATTTGAATTTAAAAAAAAAAAAAACTGTAGTGAGTTTAATTGGATGAGTTGGAAAAGAAGGTGGACACGTCAGCAGATAGCGAAGCTCCTCAGGTCGTCCATTGATGAACGGGGAGGGGTTTTGACCTATGTGGTCTGTTTGTTTGTTATCTGCTGCTAACTTCAACCTTTTCTCACTATCCTTTTCAGTATTTTTTTAATAGACCAAACAACCACTTTTAAATTGCTTCCAACCAAGTATTTCACAATTTGAGTTGACATCTACGAGATATAATAAGATAAATAATATAATAAAATAATTAATTAATTTTATATTAATTAAATAATAGAATATGAAAGTTTTTATTTAAAAATAATTTCAATAAGAAAGTTATTTTATAAAGTACTTTGATTTAAAATATTATAAAACATGGTTTTATTATTTTTACCTTAACTTTTCAACCACCATTATCTTTTTTTACTTTAAATGCTATGGAAAAAAGTGATGGGATTACAATCAGAAAAAAATTTTTACATGAGAATAGGGGATAAAGAGTTCAAAAGATTTCTCTAGCCAATCGGTATCTAGTCAAGTTCTGATCACTCACCATTCATTTAGAACATGATCACTTCACTTTATTTAAAACGTGAGTTGATCTATTTCTCATCTTTTTTTGATAACCAAAACTATTTACATAATTATTCTAGTTCAAACTAGATATGATAATTTAAGAAATTACAAAAATGAAGAAAAGAGAAATTGAAATAAATTAATAAAATTAATAAAATTATAACTGAGCTTTAATATTAATAAACAAAATTATAGATTCTTCTCCTTTGTTTAGTGAACATTGAGGTTTAGAGAAAGCTTGCCAGCAAATTTATAATCCAAAAAAAAGAAAAAACATTGCAAGTTTTTGGTGAAATTTAATAGTGTAATAAATAAGTTAAAAATTACTTCTTTATTCATACGTATATTGTATAGAGTTAGAAATAAGAGAATGAAGTTAGTTAGAACTTGTTGTCGAGTTGTTATCTTATAGTTTAAGAAGAGAGAGAGAAATATTTGTTGAGTCAAAATTTTAATAATTGTGATAATGCCTTCTTAATGTATTAAAAAAATTAGGATAAAATACAAGTTGTTGGAAAATAATTAACGATTAAATTTTCTTAAAGCATTCTGTATATTATTTTTATTTTAGAAAGGTCAACAATCAAATCAGCAGCAAGATACATATCATCATATTCATGCTTTTTGTTTTTGAACATCTTACAAATTCTTTACAAGTTAAGTTTCAAAACATATATATATAGACGTGATATTTAATCAAGAATGAAGTCAGAAGATTCAGTCTGTGGGGACATAACATATTATATAATAAGAGTTTATATGATATTATCTTAATTTAAACTTGTATAAATCTCTGTAATTTTTATTTTTATTTTTTGGGAGGTCAAAGTTTTTACGCTCAACTAGCAAACCTTATTAATTCACGTGTCTCATGTACCATACTGATCTCGACCCATATGAGACAAGTAATGGCTTAAACTCGAAACCTAAGAGATTGGAGACATTCATTACCCCAAGAATCTCAATATATTTTGCGAACTTGTAGCCATATATTATAAAATGTGGTTAATTAAGTACAAGTAAATCATATCACTTCCTAAATCATGAAAGAATAACTTCATATCCATCTGTAAGTGTTTCATTTTATTTATTTTTCACAAATTAGTACAAATTATATAGCTATTCTTGAAATTTGAAATACATAAATACTATTGCTTTAGTACAAAATATTTAGGTTACAACTCATATTTTAAATCATTACAATATAAATTTGTAAAGGTACAATTTTATTGACAAGGTTATCAGCGATTTCCCATCTAAATTAGGGGTGTGAACGGTTCGGTTCGGTCGGTTAGCAAAATATTTTTGTAATTGGACCGAATTCACCAGTTACCTAAAATACCGAACCGAACCGGTGTAACGAAAAGAGCCGAGCCAAATGAAATCGAAGTAATATGTTCGATTCGATTACTTGTAACCGGTTCGGCTACAATTATAGAAGTTTTTAAAAAAATAACAAAAATCATTAAATTAAAAATATCAACAATCAACACAATTAATATATATATATCTAATTAATAATTATGTCTAATTTTTAATAATATATGTCTAATTTGTGTCTAATTTATTAAGTTTCTAATATTTTATCTCTAATTTAAATATGTATATTAAAATAGGATTGTAATCGGTTTGAATGAGTTACATGTTTATTGTAAAATATAATTTAACCGAAAATTCAGTTACTTAAATTAACCAAACCGATTATAATTATTATAGAAAAATAATAGACCAAACCAATTCAATTCGGTTCGGTCGGTTCGTAAAAATTCTGCACACCTCTAATCTAAATATTGAATAAGGTTTTTTTTTAATTTTTCTCATAACTATTTCTTTAGATTAAGAAAAGATGTAATTTCACTACATGAAATTTACTAACTGGTGATGAATATTTCATCGTTAAAAGGTCAAGATTCATCCGCAAAAAGCTTTTATGAGAAGAATTACATCGTTAAACAATCATTGGTAAAAGTGCCTTGATAATACCTTTGTTGACGAAATGTTTGATCCCGTTCTTAATAGGTTCACTAAAGCGTTTTAGCGATAACTCGGACATCTTTGATAAAACCTTCGGCCGACAAGATTAGCATCGTCGCTAAAAGTTTTTAGAGACGATTTGGACTTCGTCGACAAAAACTTTTCCCGATGACGTTTTCTTCGTTGCAAAATATTGTGTGTTTTTTGTGCGTCCCTAAAACTCTAACGTTTTACTGAGGCATCCAACTCCATCGTAAATGCTAAAAATCTTCACAAACAAATAGCACATTGAAGGTTTATCCCCATAAATTGCTTCCATAGAGACTGAAATTATATTTATAATATAATATTTAAGAAAAAATGTGAGAATATACTCATCAATAAAAGAAATTTCACATAAACAATGCATCTTATTTGTAATAAATTGCAAAAATATGAACACAAACCGCACACTCGTGTGTGTTTATATATATATTTGTACGTGCATAAAATCACAGAAAAACATTATTGATCAGATGTATCAACAATCACAAAAATTATTTATCAGTTTACATATTAGCAAAAGATTGTTTTTCAGTATTTATAAATCATATGAATACTAAAAGAGAAAGGAAAAGAGTCATTTATTCAATTACATAGATATATGCTTTTATGCACCGTATGAATAATTTTTGTCAAGTATCATATATATAAATTTTAACAGCATATTTTTCACTTATACACTATAATTCAACTAGATGATTACATCGAGCACCTTAACGGGGAAGTCAAGATTGCCAACGGCTAGACGAACATTATGCCAGCGTCACCAAAATCAACGATGGTGACGCGACCACACAAGAACCCTATTGATTATGTCACATCACCACTGTTGGCATGGGAACCCCATTGATGACATTGGGATTGCCAATGACGACGTGGTAATCCCTTGATGGCGTTAGGATCGCCAATGACTACACGAGAACTTCAATGATGAGATGAAGATTCACTAACAGTGTCATGAGAATCTCATTGATGATGACATTGGCATCCTAGAAAGTAGAGCGGGAATCTCATTATTCATTATATTTTAATCATATTTAAATTTTTTATTATAAGTATTTAACAATTTATTGAGATTTGAGAAAGTAAATAATGATTTTGAAAAGTGTGTAGTTTTGTTAGTAAAATGGATAAGAAATTTGAAAAAGTTATTTGAGGAGAGTATATTTTTGTCCAAATGAGATTGATAAAATAAAGTGAGATTGTTGTTTAATAAGTTTGAGTAATTTTATCATACTAAGAAGAATATTTGAAACAAATACAATTAATGTAGTTTATCATGCATATATCTCGCACCAAAGGGCCTTTTAGAGGAAACTCCTATCTACTACTAATCTGGTATTAGAGATGTATCGACTAACCCAGTGCTGGTGTGACTCAATATGGAGGGTACTTGGTAATTAAAAAGGACAGTTTGACTTGTGAAATCTTCGTGAAAGGAATCTAACATCAGGGAACAAAAAAAACGTTAGCCTTTTAGAGAGAGGGAAAGTCACATGACTTATTGCAAAGCTAAAACCATCTTCTTGTTTTATTCTCTGACCTCTTCCTTTCTTTCTCTATCTCTAAAACTAAAAGAAAGAGAGAACCATGCTTGTCGGGAGGTGAGAGGGCTGACTATTCTGTAAGGAGATTTGTGATTTCCCAGAATAATGTCATGTTTATATTAAACATTGTGCTTAAAATTCTAAACAAGTCCTCTCTTCGCTCTCTCTATCTTCCTAATATCTTTATATTATATTAGTCAAAGTAATTGTTTTAAATTTGGATAAATACAGGTTCCTCGCTTCACGCTTGGATTAAAGAAAGAAACAACGCCAATTTACTTTTGATAGCTAAAAATGGTCAACTATTGATAGTCATTAGCAACGAAGTTTGATTATTTTAATTTTAGTTAACTTTGTACGTTGCTTTATTTCTGATAACAATCTTCGCCCCCATATTTAGCTTCATTTTTAATTTGGCCAAACACTATAATTTTATTTAACTAGTCGTATATTACGTGCGTTGCATGTTATTTATAGCTTTTTTGTGTAACATATTTGAATAGGTAAAACAGACTCGCTGTCACGTGGATAAAATGGACCTAGAGCTCGCGGAAAGCGGAAAAAAGCAAAAATAATTTACGGGTTGAAGTTGTGAGACATTCATAAATAGATTATTATCATTTCCAAAACGTGAGAACCATCGCTTCAAGAACGGGGGTCCATCATTTCAAGAATGGGAGACCACCACTTCCAAAGCGGGGGGTTATCACTTCCAGAACAAGGAATCATCGCTTGCGGAACGGGAAAGAATAACAGAATGAGAAAACGAGGTTCAGATCGATAATCAAGTGACCATAATTGATTGGGTAAGCTGAGTGACTCGGACAAGACAGATTGGCAGGCATCCAAGTGACTCTGACTGATTGGCTCAGAACCACAGGTAATCGTCAAAGTGGTTGTGATTGATTGGCAGTTGAGCGAGACAAATGAGAAATGAGAAAAGGAAATGAAGAAGATTCCACCAGCCAAAAACATAGGGGGTGTGATAATCACCCTTTATCTTTAATAATAATAATAATAATAATAATAATAATAATAATAATAATAATAATAATNCTTATAAGTACATGCTCATGTAAGAAGAAAATGGAGGGGGGCAACTCAAGAAAAGCCTTTACTAAGTGCATTGCCATTTTCCTATTCTCTCATTATGAACTATGTAAAATCTTTTACACAAAAGAATATCAATAGTCTCATCGTGATTTTTCTTCGCTTTAAGGATTTTTCATGTAAATCATGGCGTCTTTATTCTCTCACTTTTCTCTAGATTATTATCTTTATTATTCGTTCGTAAAGGGTTCCTCATACCGAAAAAATATTTTACATTTTGGTGCTTTCATTGAGAGTGAGAGAAAAACCTCGAGAAATCCCTTCCAAAATGCTAAAACCTAAATGAAATGCCCCTTCTACAACGAAAGCTGAAACAGAGATGGGAACGACAACAAGTACAAAACTGGAAACGGAACTGAAAATGGTAAACTCGTTCCTTGCATATTCGATTGGCTTCTTTCTTTTATATCATTATAAACTTCTAAAAAAAGGAGGGGAGAACTTATTTGACTCGTGATAAACAAAGTTTTGAGTTTTAATTCTAATTGGATTTAAAATTTTGAGTTTAAATGACTTGAGAACGGTAAAAGTCTCGAGAACGTGAAAGTATCGAAAATGGGAAAGTCTCGAGAATGGGAAAAGTCTCGAGAATAGGAAAGTCATGAGAAGGGGAAAATGCTGGAGAACGGGAAAAGGCTTGACAGCGGGAAAATTCTTGAGAACGAGAAAAGTCTCGAGAACGGGAAAGTCTTGAAACAGGAAAAGTCTCGAGAATGAGAAAAGTCTCAAGAATGAGAAAATCTTGAGAACGGGATAGTCCTGAGAACGGGAAAAGGCTTGAGAATGGGAATGAAATTAGCTTGACAACGGGAAAAGTATTGAGAGTGGCAACGAAAAATGAAATTGGAAACGGAAATGAAAATGGAAATGGGAAATATTGGAAGGAAATTATATGACAAATCTTATATCATCAGAAAGATACAAAAGTCTACTTTTTATAGAAATTTATGCAAATCAATTCAGAACTCTCGATCAAAAGTTATGATAGTTTCGTTGGTACTATTCAGAAAAGTAAATATATTCACACTTTTTGAACATTTAAATTTTAAACTGTATCGATTTAGATAGTATTATATGACAAATTATATATGGTTAGAAAGATATGGATGTCTTCTTCTTGAAGAAATTTTGTAAAACTTGATTTGGAGCTCTGAAAAAAGTTATGACAATTTTCATTAAGGCTAATCAGTAAAGCAGAATATACAGAACGATCAATTTTAAAAATTAAACTATATTTATTGGAAGCCAACTATATGTTGAATCTTATATCATAAGGAAAATACATAAGTCTACTTATTGAAGAATCTCACGGAATTCAATTTGGAGCTCTCAATCAAAACCTATGACATGATAACGTGCATGCTATAAACTCTTTCTCTTCTTCGATAATGGAACTAAGGGCATAAGTATTTGGAAGGGGTAATTCATAAGTCATACTCTTAGAAGAAACTAAGGGCGTAAGTCCTTGGGAGGATAAATTTATAAGTCCTACTCTCGGAATGAAATAAGGGCGTAAGTCCTTGGGAGGGGCAATTCATAAGTCGTACTCTTAGAAGTAACTAAGCGGGTAAGTTCTTGGAATGGACAATTCATAAGTCCTACTTTCAGAAAAAACTAAAGGCGTAAGTCCTTGGGAGGGGCAATTCATAAGTTCTACTCTCAGAAGGAACTAAGGGCATAAGTCTTTTGGAAGGACAATTCATAAGTCATACTCTTAGAAAGAAATAAGAGCATAAGTCCTGGGGATGGGCAATTCATAAGTCCTACTCTCAGAATGAACTAAGAGCATAAGTTCTTGGGAGGGGCAGTTCATAAGTCCTACTCTCTGAAGAAAATTAGAACGGGGTCATGGTTCCATTAAAGGAGCCTAAGTCTTTGGAAGTGTTTACGGACGCTGTTCTTAGAAGGAAATCAAAACGGGGCCAGGGTTCCACTGAAAGAGCCTAAGTCCTTAGGAGCGTCAACGTACGTCGTTTTCAAAAGAAAACTAAAATGAGGCCATGGTTCCACATAAGAAGCCTAAGTCCTTGGGAATGTCTACGGACATTATTCTCAAAAGAAAATGTCAGTTCGTAACTTCTTTCTCTCAGAATGAAGATAGGGTCATGGTTAATGAACCTAAGTTCTTGAGAAAGCATGTATATCATAAATTTCACAAAAGAAAATAGTTATTTCCAAGAGGACTGGGAGGCAAAAATTTCCAAAGTATCTGAGCACAGATTTCGTTGATAGCTTGAAGTTGGTACGGGAACAGATCTGGACCTCCAAAATTTTGCTAGATTCTTTAAGGAAAGAATGAAATACAACAAAAAAGGGAGTTCAATAAAAGAAAAATTGTGCAAACAAAGTGATTCTCATTGATCGAAGCAGAAATACAAAGGGAAAATACAAAATGACAAAAGGAAAAAGGAAAACGGGAGAAACTCCACTGATGAGTACGTAATAAAGGAAACAGGAGAAGTTGTGCCAATGAGTCTGTAGCAAGGGAAACGGAAAAAATTATACCAATGAACGTGGGATCTTAACACATGAGAGATGGAAAAGAAAAATGAAGAAACGGGAGAAACTTTATCAATGAGCCCGTATTGAAGAAAACAAGAAAACCTTGCCAATGAGCCCATAGTGACGAAAAAGGGGAAAACTCTATCAATAAGCCTGTAGTAAAAAGAACGAAAAGACATTATGGCAAATGAACAGAAAGTAATCATCATCGACAACGAGCTGACAAAAACTTTATTCGACATACATGAAGCATTTGTGAACTGGAATAAGAGAATGTAACAATAGAAAGAAAAAGATAAGCCATTACTGACAACGAACAACCAAAAAATTATTTGGAAAAATCACGTTGCATGTTTTTAAGAAGCACGTGAGGACAGAAACTGGCAGACGTAACGTCAAAATAAGAAAGGACAAATCATTACACCTCAACGAATGAAATTCTATTTAGTGTAATGGAGGCCAATGAACAGGTAAAAAATACTCATTGTCAGGTGGACAAAAGGGACCTACCTAGGGCTCACAGAAAGTGGAAGAAAAACAAAAATGATTTACGGGCTAAAGTTGCGAGACATTCATAAATAGATTATTATCACTTCCAAAATGGGGAAACCGTCGCTTCAAGAACGGGGGCTACCACTTCTTGAACGGGAAATCATCGCTTCAAGAATGAGGGTCTATCACTTCAAGAATGGGAGACCATCACTTCCAGAACCGGGGGCTATCACTTCTAGAAAGGGGAACCATGACTGCAAGAACAGGGGTCCATCAATTCAAGGACGGGGGACCATCACTTTCAGAACGGGGGACCATCACTTCTAGGATGGGAAAGAACAACAGAACGGGAAAAAAAGGGTTCAGACCAACAATCAAGTTGCCGTAATTGATTGGGTAAGCTGAGTGACCTAGATAAGACAGATTGGAAGGCCACTAAGTGGCTCTAACTGATTGACTCAGAATCACAAGAAATCATCAAGTGAATGTGATTGATTGGCAGCTGAGCGAGACATATGGGAAAGGGAAAGGAAGAAGATTCCATCAGCTGAAAACATAGGGTGTGTGATCATCCCTCTTTATTATTATTATTATTATTATTATTATTATTATTATTATTATTATTATTGTAACGCCTATAAGTACAGGCTCATGTAAAAAGAAAAGGGAGGGGACAACTCAAGAAAACCTTTACTAAGTGCATTGCCTTTTCCCTCTTCTCTCATAATCAACTATGTAAAATCCTTTACACAAGTGAATATCAATAGTCTCCTCGTGTTTTTCTTCTCCTTGAGGGTTTTCCACGTAACATGGCGTGTTCATTCTCTCACTCATTCTCTAAATTATTATCTTTATTATTCATTTGTAAAGGGTTCCTCATACCGAAAAAATCCTTTATAATATTATATTTAGATAGTGATAGTGCATATTTAAAATGTCTCGAAGATGATAAATTCATTAGATGAGGCCCTCATTGTATACATTTTATCTTTCATATATGGATTAGTTTATTTGACAAAAACATTTGTCGTTGCTATTGAAATTCCAATTAAAAGTGTAATGTTCAATAATACATGTTGTGGGGGATATATTTTTCCATGAAGCATTATTTGTCATTGTGCCTCGTTGATAGTCATTGCAAAACAAACATGAACATGTAACTGTTTTCTTATGAATTTGTTGTAGTAGGATCTTTATCCATGTTGATACCAATTGTGAAGTAAGAAAATTATATAACTCATTTGCCATTCCAGTCTCTGAAAGATAAACCTATTAAACGTCGAATGAATAATATTGTAGATAATTAGTTATAGAAGTAATTTATCTTCAGGGATGACATAAGTTTCAGAAAAAATAGTTGTTTGCAGGAAGGAATTTTTGCAAAATCTGCAGGTCTTGGCTGTAAATATTATATGTACATATATTTATTGTAGATAATATGTTTGCAATATGTATTATATTTACACAGTCTGTATATTAAGAATATTTACATTATGTGTTTTAGGAAACGGTATCAAAAATTTCAATTGCATAAATGACCGCTTTTTCATTCCCTTTCTCCCTCTCAATTTCTCTCTTTCGACTTCTCATCTATCTCGCTCACGTTCTCTCTGCTTCTCCCTCTGTCTCTCTCTCATTCTCTCTTTGTTTCTCTCTCGCTCTTTCTTGGATCTTGAAGGGACTTCAACAATTATGAATTGGAGGTTCTAATGGAAAAATTATGGAGGGTACTGAAGTTGATGGGCTTGAGGTTTTGGTGATATGGATCTTGTCATGGATGGGTTTTTAAATGACTGACTCTGATGTTGGTGGTAGTAGCAGTTATCGCCATTAAATTTTGGGTTTTCAAGGTAGAGAGATGAAGAAGGAGGAGGGGGCAGATTTAGGGGTGGGAAGGGGTATGGTACCGAATGATATATAAAAATATACTACATTTATACTATGATATACTGATGATATATAAAATATACTACATGTATACTATGATATATTGATGGTATACTAAAATATACTACGATGTATTGATGGTATAGTAAAATATATTATAGTATATAAATTATACCCATAGTATATTACAATATACTATAGTACACCCGCTACAACAAAAAAGGCTATGATATCGGCCAAAAAATGCTATCATAGGGTTTTGATCTCATTTTTCGTAACGCTGTCTGCCAACGTTATGAAAACTCTAACCCTACGATATCATTTTTTAAACGCTATCATAACCACTTTCAATAGTGTTTAAACAACACTATCGTAACCTTTCGAGAGCATTTATTTTATAAACGCTATTATAAGCGTACCAACAATGACATACTTTCTATAGCGTTTAAAACAAACTATTGTATCTTTTTATAGCATTTTTTAAACGCTATAGGAAGTGTGCCATTGCGTTTGGTACACTTACAACAACGTTTATAAAATGCTATTGTAACCTTTCTATTGCATTTTTTAAATGCTATAGAAATGTTACCAAGTGTAATGAGACACTTATAACAACGTTTATAAGACGCTATTGTAACATTTCTATAGTATTTTTTAAATGCTATAGAAAAGTTACCAAGCTCAATGGGACACTTTCTATAGCGTTTACAACACGCTATAGAAAGGTTACAATAGTGTGTTTTCAACGCTATAGAAAGTATGTCATTGCGCTTGGTACGCTACAACATTTAAAAATGCTATTGTACCTTTCTATACCATTTTTTACACGCTATAGAAATGTTAAGCGCAATGGGACACTTTCTATAGTGTTTAAAAAACGCTATAAAAATGTTACAATAGCATTTTTTAAACGCTATGAAACATGTATGATTGTTTTTTTCAGGCTGTTAAAAGCTTTCTAAACATTTTAAAAACACTATTGTATGTCTAAGCATATCATAACTGTACTTTCCTTTTATGCTTCTTTACACTATTATATTCTCTTATAAAGTTTTAAATGCTGTAAGTGATTTACGCTATGCATCAAACAAATAATATAAAGATAATCCATTAAATCACTAATTTAAAATATTTAATTAAAGAAATTTACTAATAAAGATCTATATCAAATACAATGTCGAATAAACCTTACAAAAAGTATTCCAAAGTGTCCATATCACATATTACAAATATTTTGAGTTGCACTAAATATCACAAATACAAGCCAAAGTTTTCATCAAAGAGCTTCCATGTCTTCCTGTTGGAATCATATTCCCCATCACTATGTGGAACCACGCACTACTGAATTACTATGTGTTTGTTGTATTTTCAGTGGAACTATATGAAAAAAATAATTGTTATAGTTCAATATCCACTTATAAACATATATATGATCTCTATAAAAGGTTTTTCAATATCCAGACATGTTGATCTATAAGATTGTAATCTAGATTGTAAAACTGTATTTTTTGAAATACATACTTTCCATGCATCTATGTTCTATCCTTGAAAATGCATAGTTAGAAAAAATAACATAAGCAAACTACACCCAATATCAGTGATCATATTATAGGACAAAACAAACTACACCCAAAATTTGCCAGACCAACCAATACATTCAAAATTTAAACATCTATTTAAATCATCCATGCTACCTTGAGGACGTAAATTAAGGTTTAAAAATAAGGGCGAGAGAATAAGTCAAAAACAAAATTAAGACACCCAATTTGGTTTGTCTTGTATATGAAATTATTATGAGCTTCACGATACATTATATTCTCTATTGTTCTTTGCTCTATCACTGTGACTAATGCATACAACAACAATAAAGTAAGTCTCTTTTACTCTCTCTTAGGGGGTTGGTACTCTCTGCAACTAAAACAATCAACCTTTATGCTCTACATGTATGGTTTCTTTCTTGTGCTATTTTCTAGCAGCTTTCATTCTTCTCGTTTATTCAAATTATATGCACATGAATATGATTGATTCAGAAAACCACAAGGCAACTATTATCCTTCATACTCAATTTTTTGGGTGATCTACCCATTAGAAATATCTAAATGAACATATATCAAAACTTTCAAAACTTAGAAATTACCAAAAGCATGCATAAATGCAAAGAAGCTACAAATTAATTGTTATTCCACACCTACATCCTAAAGGGTTAAACAGATATATCAAAATCAAAAAGGAAAGAAAAATTATCAAAGACAAAAAGATAGAGACTCGTTATAGTAAAAGTTTAAAATAATATTCAAAATCCAAACTCACCAACATAAACAAATCCAACATAAATCCAAGAACACAATGCAAATCCAACATTTCAATGCACATGGCTAGCGCCCGCCCCCCGCCCCNAGCCAATAATCAAACTCAAATCAACCTAATTTCAATCATGTCTAGAAAAATATCAAACCAACAGTAGTTGGAAAAGAAGTACTTACAATAGGACAATTCTATTAGTGGGCCATGAAACTGTGCTACCTACTGCATCTTTAATATATTTCATTGAAGACCTAGACCTCCATAAGTAAGCTTCTGGTTTTGTTGCGACATCTATCCAAACTCTCGTGGCATGAAGTCCAAGAGGCACATGATGAACAAGGTCTTTTGGATGACTTGAAGACCTACATCCTTCAGCAACTACCTCATTTGATCCAATCCAATCTAATAACTTCAAGTTTCTCACGTGCAAGTTATTATTCGCACTCTATAATTAACAATAGAATATCATCAATTACCAATAGTAAAGCTCCGTGTGTAAACAAATAAAAAGTTTTAAAATTTACCGAGGGTGATGGCGTGTCTGAAAAGCATGGTCCTTCATTTCAGTGAAGCTGAAAATTAATTTATATTAGAGTATGAAATTGTACGAATTGGGAAAGTCAACTCCATTCACTATTTGCATATTTATGTATATCTGCTTCACTATGCACTCCATAAGATTTTGCATATGATCACATTTGTTCTTCAATTTGATATGATCTTTTCGAAGCTCTGTGAAGGCGTGATCTTTTTGGGATAAAATGGAATGTTTGGTGAGACTCATCCTGTTCCCACATGCTCTAAGTCGTCCATGTCTCTCAGGACCAAAAACTTGAGATAAACAATCGTCAGCCAAATTCTGTGTCCCAGATGATGATGTACCTTGACTTAACAATTAACAATGTGTATATTTAAAGTAATGTACTGTTTAGCTAACAATTAACAATGCTATATTTAAAGTAAATTACCATGCCTGTATTGATTCCCACATAACCTCCTTCATTCCTGTGGGAACCTTTCTCCAATCTACAATTGTTATGGGTATGATTATTCACACAAGAGATCCAATAAATGATGATAAACCAACAGAACTTTCACCAATCGTTGGCCCATGACATTCATCTCTATATTAATATGATTATTACTCTCGACAACAATACTCTTCAACTTAGTTGCACCTCTCCTTCGTGTGTTCTCTACATGAGAATCAGGTGTAGGCTCACATGAATCGGTAGTGGGTGAAACTAAAATGTCTTCAGGTACAATTCCCCAAGTGTTGGATGTGGGAGAATCATGTGGCTGGACATGGACAATTACCTAAGTAGGTGGTGTCATGTTAGGCTGAGGATGTGTCATGCTAGGTTCCAGAGATTTATCTTTAGATACTATGTTTCATATCAAGCGTTTCTTTCTTGGTGGATTGGAATCTGAAATTGATTGAGACTCAGATTCTAAGAGTTTACGTTGTAGAATTTTCTTTTGATCCTCCATACTAAGTAACCTATTCAATACGAACAAAAAAATGCATTAGCAAAACACAATATTCATATCATCAATGTAATATTTGAAAGCAATTTAATTAAAGGAAAGAGAAGTTATCATATACCTTCTGTTAGGCCCTAAAGTTCAAGACTTCCAATTATAATAAAATATATAAGTATGGAAAAATAGATTGTAAAATATTGATAGGTGAAAGATATATACATAGAATATTTTTATATAAATTAACATTTAGTCTAGAATAATGTCTTCACCATCAAGTCTTACATAACTACATTCATCACTATTATCATCATTCATTTCAAGTTTTGAAGACAACTCTTGAGGCATGAAATTCTCATCATCCTCGTCATTCTCATTGTACATCTCAAAATCATATAAACCTCTAGATGGTGCCCTAAGAACACCATACCAATTAGAGGTCTCATGTTCTCTAGAATAAAAAAAATTTGCTTGTCAGGCTAGTATGAAAGGTTTTCTAGCAAATTGGGATTGTCATTGGTGTAGATTGAGGATGGTGAAACCATTTTCAACCCTAATGTCATTACTTACATTTGCCCATATACATTTCAAGATTTGAATCTAAAAAGTATGATAATCTACAAAATTATATCGTGGATCACTCCATAATAAGAAACCATATCATAAACTTGTGAAATGTCTATAGCACTTGATCTACACATAGTTGTTGCTTCAATCGTGACACCACTATTTTGAGTTGACTTTTTTGCTTCCTTGGTATGAAAGTGTTGTCCGTTAATAACATATCCGATATAAGATATTGCTTGTTTTCTAGGACCAAATGCAAGCCATTTTAGTATGCCCGACCCATCACTCGTAGAAGAATTCATCTTAATCTATAAGAGAGCATTAAATTTAATCTGTCAATATCATAAAACTTTCACCAATCATTTGTAAAAATTTGTAGAATATAATTAACCCTCTCATTAATCCATGATGAAATTTTTTCCATATGCCTCTTCCATAGCAAGGTATGATTTCTTTCAAGATCTTTATTTGATCGTTGTAACTCTCTCAAATGTATCCTAACATCAAATGTACACATATTGACAAGTGCTATACCAATGTCGTGTCAATATAAATTAGTTGAATATTCTAAGAAGTTTATAATTACTTACTCAAAGAATGGTTTGACCACACTCGTATTGAATAACACATAACGATGCACACTTTCTAACATTTCATCACTCATCATAATTGATGTTCCTGCTGAGATTGGACGTCCTTCAAGAATAATGTCGCTAATGAAATCTTGATTGTGACATTCTCCATGACGTACTCCTATTTCTTTCTCCATAAACTCACTTCAAAAGTCCACGCACTCATCTGCTAGATAACATTCTGCAATACACCCTTCAGGTCGTGCATGATTTCCAACATATCCTTTTAATATCTTCATATACCTAAAACCAAAAATGCACATTTTAAAGTATTTTATACGTTTAGGACAATATTGTAAACTGAAGAACCATGCTTTGATGACCTTTCAAAAGGATACATCTAACGAAAATGGACGGGACCATATAGATGTGCTTCTCGGCCCAAGTGAATTACTAAGTGAACCATTATGTCAAAGAATGATGGTGGGAAGAACCTTTCAAAGATGCACAATGTTTCAACTACTTCATCTTCCATGGCTTATATTCTTTCTCTATCAATGAAACGCTGACACATGCTATTGAAAAAAGCACATAATCTAAATATTGCATCTTTGGGACTTTTCGGAAGCAATCCCCTTAAGGCTATAGGTAACAATTGTTGAATGAGAACATGGAAATCATGTGATTTAAGACCAAGGACTTTGTAATCTTCCATTGATATGTAGTTTCTAATATTAGAACTGTAACCATCAGTTAATTTTAGATTTAAAAACTCCTAAAAAGGTTTCTTTCTCCTTTTTAGTTAATGAGTACAGAAGAGGAGGAAGGAAGATTCTAGATCCATCATCTTTTGGATGCAAGCCATGCTTAATATCCATGTGTTGTAGATCCTTACATGCATTGATTCCATCTTTTGATTTTCCTTTCACATTTAGCAATGTAGCAATGATACTTTCACATATATTTTTCTCAATGTGCATCACGTCCAGATTATGACGTAATATTAATACCGGAAAATGTGATGACAACATCTAAAAATTTTCAAAATGAAACTAACAATGGAGAAGTTGAAAGATACTAACCTCCCAATATGGTAGATCAAAGAAGATTAATCTTTTCTTCCATATAGTATCCGCTTCTTTGCCTCTTTTCTTCCTTTTCTTCCCACATTTTCCAAAATTGTTGACATAGTCTTTTAGTTCAAGAGAAACATTGCGACCAGTCATGATTCTAGGAATTTCCTCATGCTCCGCGTTCCCATCAAACCACGCTTTCTTTGTCCTAAATGGATGAGATGGAGGTAGAAAGCGTCTGTGACCCATTTATGCACATTCATTACTGTATTTTAACTAGTAGGAATGTGTGTTTTCACCAAAAACTAAACATGCTTTTTTTCCTTTCGTAGTACATCCAGCAAGATTTTCATATGCTGGAAAATCATTGATGATCCACATCAAAATAGCTCTCAGATCAAAAAAAGATTTACTGAAAACATAAAAAGTGTGCACCCCATTATTCCATTTCTTTTAGATAGAAAGGTATTCTGACTCTATTGGATCAAGTCATAACCTACGCCTTCTACTAGTTTCTTGAAGATCTTCTACTAGAGGTTGTAAATACACATCGTTATCATT
This sequence comes from Datisca glomerata, assembly GCA_003255025.1. Lineage (NCBI taxonomy): Eukaryota > Viridiplantae > Streptophyta > Magnoliopsida > Cucurbitales > Datiscaceae > Datisca > Datisca glomerata. The sequence goes on from QANY01002872.1 coordinate 38,444, forward strand.
CCTTGGTTGTTTCGGGCCAGATATTAACAATGTGAAGAAAATATTTTCTCTTTTCATGCACAACCATGGTGGTAAGTTGTAGGTCACAAGCATGACTGGCCAACAACTATATCTATTGCTCAAACTATGAATGGGATTAAAGCCATCTACGGCAAGTCCTAACTTAAGATTACGCGGATCATATGAAAAAGAAGGTCATTTCTGATTCACCAACTCCCACGCTACAGAATCTACAGGGTAACACATCTTCCCATAATTACTCTTATTATTTTTATGCCACCTTAAAGCTTCAGAAAATTTTGCAGACTTAAACATCCTCCTAAACCTCAAAATTATAGGAAAGTTCCATAAAACTTTAGTAGGTACACCCTTTTTTTATCTTATTTACACGTTTATCAACTTTACACATTGAAGAGCCACATCTTGGACATTTCTCCAAATGTTCTCTCTCTTTTCTAAACAAACAGCAGTCATTCACACACACATGAATTTTTTTGTACCCTAAATCAAACTCTTTGATTAGATTTCTTACTAAATACATAGATCTTGGAATCACATTATCATCCATCAACATATCATGTAAACTTTCTAAAAGTTCAGTAAAGCTTTTATCAGACCAACCACTTTTGGTTTTAACTCTATACAAAACTACAATGGCTGATAACTTTGTGTATTTGGTACAACCTGGATACAAAATAGTTTCAGTGTCTCGTAACTTATCCATGAAATCCTCATCTCTCCCTTCAAAATCCCTACAATGTTCGTCTTCAAAACCATAAGTTGATTCATACATATTGTGTGTGTATGATTTGTTTACTTCATTCATTTTATCTTCTCTAAGTATTTGATCTCCATGGTGATACCAAGTTGTATAGGTTAGGTCCATTCCTTTTATGACTAAATGCTAAAAAACCATGTCACTACATTGATGGCACATATTTCAACATTATTTGCAAGGGCATAAAATTTTCTCTACATAATTTGCATTTCTTTCTGCTATCTTGATAGAATTCCATGCTCTTTCCTGATACTCTTTTGTAGCTCTATCAATTAAAACATCAACTACTAAGATATTTATTTATGATTATATTTTACACGCATCTTAAATAAAATAACCAATCTTTTTACTTTTTGAGAAACACCCAATCTTTATCCACTCCGAAGCTATGGACTATTGATAAGTTAACTACTGAAATGTAGAGATAATTATCCTTTTGTATTTTTCTTTCAACTTATAAAAAAAATACATGATCACATACGACTAAAGGATATGTACAACTATTGGCTAAATGAGCATTAAAGAAATAATTAATTAGCATTTCTAATGATTAATAAACCTAACATACAAGAACAAACCATAAAGTAAAGTCAATATACTCAACACTCCTCTATGAGCTTTTGCACCNCCCCCCCCCCCCCCGCCCCCCAAAAAAAAATCTAATCTGACTTTTGCTCCCTCAGTCCAATCTGATAACAATCAATTATAGACTACACAAGCTAATTTTGTTGGAGAGAGATTATGGGTGTCTAAGTTCCAAATTCATCTACAATAGAAACAACATATAACTATTAATATTATAATTCCACTCTGTATCTTTTGGGGAAAGCAACCAAAATAGATTATGTACTACAATATCATATGCAACAAGTCTAGAAGAACAATGTTTTCAATTGAATAAATTTAGGATGCATCAATTAAATGAACATTAATTTATAATGCATAGGGATAACATAGTCCAACCAAGAATTGCAAGACTTTTATCTATAGCTAATATCAAAAGGTTAGAATATAAGAACTGTGTCTATATTTTATTTTTCCCTTCTTTATAGTTTTAAAACTTCCAAAAGAAGAAGGGGCACCTGTGCAAGCAGTGGCTGGAGTAGTGTCTTTGGTAATCAATCTGCCGTTACACAATAAAACAGATTAATTAATAACATTTCAGCTGAGTAACAGTGGGTTTTCAACAAAGCATCCATAATTTGAAATTAAAACAATAACAAACACAACGCGCAAGAACAACAATAATATGAAAGGTCTTAACCCTCTTATATACCTTTTGAGCAACCAAGGAATGACGATCAACATACCAAATCACCAATTAATAATGAAATAAGTAGTTTCTTTCAGCCATTTATTAAGTCTCAAATTCTCAATAAAAATGGTAATTTTCTATTCAGATCATCATGTTTGATGTAATGAAAAGCAACAATTTGAAAAAAAAAAGAGGCAGAAGCAACAATTTGTAATTCCTTTTTTAGTCAGAAGTAGAGCCAGAGAGCGAAACAATTTGAAAAAAGAGGCTATTTTTTAGTAGTTTTCAATTAGGTGGGCTTCGAGAGTTTATATTCCCCCCACAAAACGTAGTGCATTAAGTGGGAAGAAGCGCTGGCTTTGATCGCGTTTTCTAACAAAACGTCGTGCTTCAACTCATTTGAAGCTTTAAATTGTTGTAGTGTTGTGTCGTTGGCTGTAGGAGTACCATATCACTTGCTTGAGAAATATCTCTTTAGGTTTAGCAATTTAGATGGAGAATGTATCCATAATACAAGCTTCAAGCGGTTAATTAAAGAATGATTAAGCTAGCTAACCTCTCAATGTATTATTAATATATGTACATCCATGTAAAAGAAACAATAACTTTAATTTCGAATCTGAGCAGTCACAATGACATCACTTAACATTTATAGACTATTAAAGAGCTAATAATAATAAAAGTCCCAGTCTCGCAAGGGATATAGAACCATATAGAATTTTAAACTAACAAAAACATTATTTGATACTTGCCACCACAGATGTATAAAAACCAAGATAAAAAATCTCAAGGTTTGAACACTCTTAAGTAAAGATCTAAAACATAAAAGGTAACAACATGAGATTAATTGGTAGAAAATGTCAGTATTATTAGTACTTTGCAGTGGTAATCAACTGTTGAATCACAATAATTAAAATGTGATAGTTAAATAATAAAAACACCTTCAAGCCAAATCCAATTTTACAAGAGTGCAATATGTATGGAACTTTTTAATACTAATAATACTCAATTAACTAATATCAGCTCAAAACATAATCTCTAAGAATTCTAAGTGCCTCACCAATAATTCAATGTACATCCGTACCCTACAAGTTAACTGATTTCAAATCTCAAAGGGTAAATCATTTTAGACATATGATGCGGCAACTGAAATACAACTCATACTCTTCAATTTTTGGTGGCTCAAGCAAGTATAATAAATTTTCCTCACAACCCTACTAGGCTTAATCAATAATAAATTGTACATTCGATATATTAGATCCTAATTACTTCAAAATGAATGCGAGCATTCCCATTTCCATTTAATATATTCTCGCAAGTCTTAACAAATTCCGCAATAAAAAAATGCAACGTAGAATGTGCAACTTCTACTGCTATAACTAAAACCTTCCAAAATTATTGGCTATACACGGACACTAATAAAGAGAATGAGCATTATAATGACCCTCAGAAAATGACGAGAAGTGCAAAATGATATGAGACTTCATAGAAGAAACGAACTGAAGAAAATGAAGAAGAACTCAAAATGAGCTGGCGCAAAATTAGAGAGTGAAAATAAGTACCCGTGGAACAGATCAGAGATAAATTCTTGGTTCCCAATCAAAGATCTAGTTCATTTTCCCATCATTGAGAGTCCTTCGATCAATCTAAACCCAAAAATCCCTTTTGTTCCCTTTCTCTTTTTCTTTTTCATTTTATAACGATCTCAACAAAACCAAATTAAATCAAAAAGCCCATCACAGGAAATTTAAAGCATCGTAGAGAATTAGGGATTTACCCTAAATGAAGAGAAGATGGGGAATCAAAGTTTGAGATGAAGTTACGGGATAAAAAATCTCAACAAAAACAAATTAAATTGAAAAGCCCATCATAGAAAATTTAAAGCATAGCAAAGAATTAGGGATTTACCCAAAATGAAGAGAAATTGGAGAATCGAATTGAGAGGAAGCTATGGGAGAGAGATCTCAAATAGAGAGCTGTGAGAAATCTGTGACAGACATGCAAGAATGATTTGAGAGAGAGCTTCACCTAGCGAGGAAAAGTTATGTGAGCTTCATCATTGAGAGAGTTGTCTGTGAACTTCGTAAGGAGTTTGTGAGGGTTAAAGAGAAGCGTTGTGTGGGAGATAAACCAGAAAGAGCTTCTCGAGAAAAGGATGAAAGAGTGAGCTGATTCATGAGCCCTAAGATGCCTATTCAACATTGAAGAGAGGTTGAAAGAGAGAGAGAGAGTTGTGAGAGAGTAATTTTAGGCGGGGTTGTAAATTTTTGTCCCCGCGCTAGCTTCCTCGAAAATTGACAACCTCCCTTAGCATTTTGATAAAAAAAATCTGGTCGTACTATGCTATTAAAGCACACATGTGTTGTAGTGACCTATACATAAAATTTCCAGTATTATAAAAAAAATTACAGTTATGAAAAAAACTGGCCATTTTTACAAATTCAACTTTTTCGGCCATTCTCTTACTTATTCTTAAAAAATGACCTATTTCTCTAAATGAGCCTAAAAATATTGAACATATAGGAGGTTGATACACGTTGATTAAAAGTAAGGAAACGTTTGCAGAATAGACGAGCTTTGGGGGGCTGTCTTAAGAAATAACAGTTTTTAATAGTTTTAGGTAACTATCAGGTTTCCTAATCTGTCGATAAGTTTAGACTAAGATGACCATAAACTATGTATGGTGTGTTTGATGATTTTTTGGGCATATCAGAGGTATATAGATAATATACCGATTTGAAAGATGTTAGAATTAAAGATATAATTTATTCTCAAAATTTTAAATACCTAATCTATATGTGGTGAAATAGATAATTTTTTGGGTGTATAAGAGTTATATACATTATATTTAGATTTGAAAGATGCTAGAATTAATAATGTAATTAATTCTCAAATTTTGAATTTTGAAATATCTAATCTATATATGGTGTGTTTGATGATTTTTTGGGTATGTCAGACTTATATAGATGATATACTAATTTGAAAGATGTTAAAATTAAGGAAGTAATTAATGCTCAAAATTTAAAATTTGAAATACCTAATATATATATATATATATATATAGTGTGTGTGTGTGTTTGATGATTCTTATCAGGGGTATATAGATGATATACCAATTTGAAATATGGTAGAATTAATGATGTAATTAATTTTTAAAATTTGAAATTCGAAATACATAATCAATATATGGTGTGCTTGATGATTGTTTTGTTATATCAGAGGTATATAGAGATATACTGATTTGAATTAGAAAAAATTAAGTAACAGATTTTTTAATTAATTACAAAGACCCGCAAAATCAGATTGTGGAATCTATATATTCAAGGTTAAAAGTGTCAAACTATAATTTCGTCAATAGGTGGTTGATGACGTGATGATAAAAATTGTCTATTTACCTAACGTTTGAAAAAAAGTTGTTATTTCTGAATTTTACTTTCAAAACTTGTTTATTTGGTACAATTACTTTTAAAGTATGGGTAATGTGGACAATGCCAATCTCCAAGAAACAGAGGGTAGCCTGCACATTATGATGACCTAGAGATATGGACTAGCACGGTCAATCAATGATACTAAACTAAGTGTAAAAGATTTTTTCCGCTAATCAGGGATCAAAGGGAAAAGTGTTGATAATGGTTGACTTATATGCGTATTAATGTGAGAGAGAGAGTGTGTGTGTAAATGCTTTGAGATGTATTGAATGTCTTTATTTCATTTAACACACTGACCATATATAGGTTCTTAATTTACATGAGTTGATTAGAATAATAATAAAATGGAGGTGAATTGTTATCCTCCTCCTATGGTCTCGGAGGCACTAATTATGCCTAGAGATCACACCCATTCGTGGGGATCTTACTGTCAGGTATGACCCTCTTTCCCTTCCTTACTTCTCATTTCCATCTATCTCATTCAGTTATCAATCAGCCACAAACACTTGGTGATTTCTTATGGTTCGAGCCAATCAGTCGAAGCCACTTGGTGGCCTGCCATCCTGTCTCGTCCAAGTCATTTAGCTACCTAATCAATCATGCAACTTCACTGTCATTCCGGATCCCTTTCATCCGTTCTCGTTCTTCTTGTGATCCTTATCTTCCCGTTCTTGCATAGTTCAGCGAGTGTCTTGCCCGTTCAGGGTAGTTCTCTAAGTCTCAGGTTCCTTTTCCCGTTCTAGAGGCGTGGGTCCTTCCTCAGTCTTTTCCCGTTGGCCAGTCATCTGTTTAGGGTAGTTCTCTGGTCGTTCTTCATTTGTTTATGGGCATCTCGCGACATCAGTCTTCTCTACCGTTTCTGCTTTTCTCGCACTTTCCGCAAACACTTTGGTTGTCCCTTTGCCCACGTGGCAGTGGGTATTTTTTTACCTGTTCATTTGTCCCCCAGATTTTGGAAGTAGTTATCCTTTATTCATTTCCACATTTTCATTACTTCTTTTATCCTATAAAACATTAATTGTTGTGCAAAAAAATTTATAATTTTTAAATAATAAAATGACATACCATCATTGCCTCGTTTCTACAGTTATTGGCATGCTCCTCGAAAATTTCATTATGTCTTTGCTTTGTGTCATCTTATTTTCCTATGGTAAGATCTTGTCGCTACACGCGTGCGTGTAGGACTCTTATTTCATTCCTCATGCGCATCGTTTTATCCACCCATTCTCATGTAGTACGTATTTTCGGGCCATTAGTTTCTTTTCACCGTGCCACTCGCCCGTTGTAATCGACAGTTGGTATTTGGCAGCTTTTTTCTACGCACCTGCTACCTTTATGTCTTTTTATAATTAACTGTGAACCATTTTTTTCAACTCCGTTAGTGCCATTGAACATATCCTTCGTGTTCGCAACCTATTTGAGTTTTTGTCTTATTCAATCTTTCTCTTACGCATACTTCCATTTTCTACAAGTCCCTCGTCTTCTCCATTTCTCTTCTTTTTTCTTATCTACATCTATTTTTCTTTCTTAGGTGGTGATGGAAGAATAACCATTTAAGGTTACGGTTCCTCTAGTTAGAAATATGAATGAATTTAATCACTTTCTAGCCCTTCATCGGGACGTCTGCCAGCTAGACGTAGTCTGTGGCTTCGAGGAAGGAATCCTGAAGTCTTTCCCATGTACCCCCATACCAGATTTCTCTAGCCCCATGTACACAGCCTTATGGTTAAAACTTCCATTCTCTCGTCTCTTTCAAGAGTTCTTTAGTACCTTCAACCTTGCCCATTCCCAATACACCCTAGCACTTATAGGGTTCTCTTAGGGATTGAAGCCCTCAATAGGAGGCACAATTTGAATGTAGGTGTAGTTGAGGTTCGTGCTGTGTACATAGTGAAAAAGTGTGGAACGTCCCATTATTTGACTCCCCTATGCTTCTGTTTTACTTTGTCATTTGTTGTTGTTTTTTGAATACTAACATGTTTATCTTTTGCTTTGTGCATGTAAGATTTTGAACAAGAGGTTCTTCATTCCAAAACGCATAGTCGCGTGACTCTATGCCTCTTACAGTTGCCAAGAACGCGATTGGAAGGATTTACTTGATCCGAGGAGGGAGACTGAAGTTGATGTTTCCCCGGTTCCTGAAGAGAAGACCACGGTTCCCTCGTCAACAGTTTAGGACATCCCCATGGCCATTCCCGTTGCCCTTCACTCTTTCCATCGTGTCGAACCGTCTAATTCCTCTGACACCTCAGAATCTTAATAGGAGGAAAAGGACGAGGAGGAGAGAGAGCAGGAAGCAAGGCGAGAAGAGGCTGAGGAGGAAGCCTTCTTTCGCTTTACCCGGGAAGAGCTCGAAATGTCGAAGCACCTACGAAGCAACTTGTGAGGGACGCCTGATGAGAACAAATGCTAGAAAATGTGGTAGACATATTAGTGAATGTAATTTATATAATAAGATTATATATGTCTGGATAGATGTGAATTAATATCTTTATTGCCGTTTATCATAAAGATTTAGTATACATCAATTCAATGATCATATGTAGATCAGTCTGAACCTTGAGTAATCATGAACTCCTATGCATGTCTACTAGATCTTTGGATTCACTCGTTAAGATCTGTTTGCTAATTAGGCTAGTGACTTTTATTTTGTAGATTCAGTGATGCAGATGGCTATGGACATGATCTTACAAGATTTAGAATCTAAGTTTTCCTAACGGATCGTATATTAGTTCTCTTAAATGTTAATCTTGAACTAAATAGTTATTGAGCTTAAATTTATAATAATATATAAATTAGTCATTCACTAGTGGATTAATGGTACTTAAGAATCAAGAGCTAATTAGAAGGGTAAAATGGTAATTTTGTTAAGTTCTAATTTACAAACCAATAATAGGAGGACATAACTACATGAAATGATTATGTTAGTGGACTACATGATAATACTCTGTAAATACATTCTATAATCTCTAAGAGTACAATTTCATATTTATAGTGGAGTAATAATAGAATTAATAAACAAAATTATTTAATTAAAGAGTTTAATTAATAATCTGATTTATTGGAGGTTAGGATTATAGGTCCATGGTTCCCAAGTCACCTCTATACTACACTATCTAGGGTGTGAATATTTCAGGATATGAGAAAAGGACTGACTTCCAAAAGAAATTTTTATTCTGGGGTAAGTACATAATTATGAGATAATTATGTGTGATTAATTAATTGAATTATTTATATATTTAAATATAATTTTTGAAAATTATATATATGTAAATAATTATCAATTTTTTTAATTATCGATAAGTGAGACAGAATATCTAATTTGTGAAATTAGATAATTAAATTATTATTAGATAATAATTTAAATCAACTAAATCTGTTATTTGTGAAATAACAGATGAGTTAGTTGATAGGAATAATCAGATACAATAATTGAATTAAGTGATTTCTAGATAATTATCTGATTAAAATAAATATTTAGTTCACAGTAATCGTCACGTGTCAATAACTGATAGAGTATAAAAAGTTTACATGGACTATTGTGGTGTCACATGGCACTGCAGTTGTGCACAAGTGCAGTGGGCACCACTTCAATTGATAATTTTTTATAATTAAATATTACTTTAGTTTATCATTAAAAATCTGATACGCCATTATCTAGAATATATACAGATATTATTCTAATGGCCTAAGTTATATAATAAGATTATATATGACAAGAGTGATGTGAATTAATATCTTTATTAGCGTGTCGTTTATCATAAAGATTTAACATACATCAATTCGATGATCATATGTAGATCAGTCTGAATCCAGAGTAGTCATGAACTCCTATACATATCTACTAGATATTTTGATTCACTCGTTAAGGTCTGTTTGTTAATTCGACTAATTACTTTTGTTTTGAAGATTCAATATTGCGGATGGTTGGGGACATGATCTTACAAGATTTAGAATCTAAGTTTTTCTAGCGGATCATATATTGGTTTTCTTAAGTGTTAATTCTGGAACTGAATGGTTATTGAGCTCAAATTTATAATAAGATTATAAATTAGTCATTCACTATTGGATTAATGATACTTAAGGATCATGAGGTAATTAGAAGGGTAAAATAGAAATTTTGACCAGTTTTAATTTATGAACCAATAATTGAATAACAGAATTACATGAAATGATAATGTCAGTAGATTACATGAGAATGCTCTGTAAATACAATCTATAATCTCTAAGAGTGCAATTCTATATTTATAGTGGAGTAATAATGAACTTAATAAATAAGATTATTTAATTAAAGAGTTTAATTAATAATCTATTTTATTGAAGCTTCGGATTATAGGTCTATGGTCCTCAAGTCACCTCTATATTATGTTGTCTAGAGTGTGAGTAATTCAGGACATGAGAAAAGGACTGACTTGCAAAAGAAATTTTTATTCTAGGGTAAGTACATAATTATGTGATTAATTAATTAAGAATTAATTAATTAAATTATTTATATATTTAAGTATAATTTTAAAAAATTATATATATAAATAATTATCAAGTTTTTTAATTATCGATAAGTGAGACAGAATATTTAATTTATGAAATTAGACAATTAAATTATTATTAGATAATAATTTAAATCAACTAAATTTGATATTTGTTAAATAACAGATAAGTTAGTTGATAAGGATAATCAGATATGTTAATTTTGAATGAACTAATATCTAGATAATTATCTGAATAAAATAAATATTTAATTCGCAGTAATTGTCACGTCTCAATCACTTATATGCTATCAGAAATAGACATGGACTACTGTTGTGTTATGTAACACTACAGTAGTGAGCGTGCAACACTGTAGTGCCACATGGCACTACAGTGGTGTGTGTGCCACTGTGCTGTCTCACAGCATATTGCAGTGCATCCCACTGCAATTGATAATTTTATAATTAAATATTATTTCAGTTTATCCCTAAAAATTTGATACGCCATTATCTAGAATATATACATATATTATTCTAATAGCCTAAGTTGTTGAAATAAGAGGAGAGAATCAGTTGATTAGATCATCAATTCGTTAATCTGGAGTTGAATTGAGAACACGATTGGTGTCAGAGAGATTTTTTTTATGATTAAACGTTAATCAAATCTCTAAAAGAATAATCATCATGTTATTTTAGAGAATCATCTCACTAAAGTTCTTCTCAGTAAATCTCTAGATCTTATGTGTTGAGAACATCTAGATACAGAAAAAGTGTCTTGTAATATTTTATGTGCCCACACACGTCCTTTTATGATGAGAATTGACTTGAAAGATCTTGGTGTGGATCTCAGAGTCTACTGATCGTTGGAACAATTTTGTTGGAATGGATGACCGATCTTTTTTTGTAAGGACACACTATATAGACTACAAGAGGTTTATGATTCCTAACCTTGTACGCTGTAGATTTAACTTATAAATATATAATGGATCATGACTAATTGAAAAAGATTTTTCAATAAAAGTTTTTATTTTGTTATCGTGGCGTTGCGCAAGATTTGTTTTATTAAAAGATTCAATTTTTATTCAAAGTTTAATTTTCTAAAAGGCCACGCACATTCACGCTTCTGTCACGTACGTGCCGCGGCGACCAGCACAGGTGATATCACTTCCCCCATTCCCGCTTCCAATGTTATCCCCCCCTGTCGTGGCCGATCTCTTTACCCCTGTTAATAAGAATTCTCTTATTCGGGAGAGGACTGTGACACTCCCTCCTTCCTCTTGTTCCCAGCGTCTATCTAAGGAGTTGGGCATCTAGAGTTGGCGGCTATACCCCACGGCTCCAACACTTCTCGTCAATGTCAACTTCTTGAAGGACCCCCGTTCTTCACACATGGTCACGAAGGGAATCATGTATGATGTGGACGCTTCTGCACTTCGCCATATGTCCATCTATGATAAGTTCATCAACCTGAGTCACACTTTCATGCAGGTACTTCCATTTCCTTTCGTTTCTCTATATCCTTAGTTTATATGCAACTTCCTTATCAATTCGTTAACTAACATTTTTTGAACATCGCGTGACCTATCACAACGGGCTTCAGGAAGACATTCGCTACGTTGTGGAAGAGTTGGCTGGTTGGAAAAGGAAGGTGATGGAGACCACTAAGGCTCATGGAGCCGTTGTCACAGAACGGAATGACCTTAAGAAGGTGGAAGATGATCTTTAACAGGTTGTTGCTTGTTCGAATGCCGAGCTGCATGCTGCCATGAATAAATAGGAAAAGCTCAAGGAGTCTCTAAGGGAGGTAGATAAGATTACCGAGATAAGCGGGGAGAACTTAACCCTTGTCGAGGCAAAGCTGGCTGAGGCCGAGGAAGCTTTGGCTAAGTCACGCGAATGGAAGGATGGACTCAAGACCGAGTACCATGCCATGGTCGATGAATACGAACAGATGGCTGGCACGGCAGGCTACCAAGATGCCGAGGCTGACAAGCCTCCCCACATGTCATTTGTCTCACTTCTTGATGAGCTTGCTGACCCTGAGACCGAGCTTTCCGCTTCAAACGTTGACGCTACTCCTGAGTGGGAGGTGGAGACTTAGTTTTTTTTTGTTTCTCGTAATTTTTCTTTTCCTTGCATTTTTCATTTTCTTGTATATTTCCTTTTTTAGGTGATTTTGTACTTTTCTACCTTTTAAATGAAATGACCTTTTTGCAGCAAGTTCTGTCTTTTCCTTTTATTCTCAATAGCAGTAACTTTTCCTGTCATTCCCAACTATGGAAATAGATTTCCCTAACAAAAATTTCCTTTTCTCGAACATTTAACAAAAATTTCCTTTTTTCGAAGATTTTCTAGCACAATGAAAATTTCCCATTCTTGAAGATTTCATTTTCTCTAACAGAATGAAAACTTCGAGAAGCGACACTTTAGACCAAAAGACACTTTAGAATGTATAAAGGGTTTTTCTGGTTACCTGTTTTCTTCGTGCCCTTTTTTACCTTTAGAAGTTTTTCACATAACTAGTTTTCCTTTTCTTAATTACTTAACAAAATTGCAAGGAATGCTCATGCAAGAGTATGCTTACCTGTTTTGGCCATTTTCACTTTCCATCCATTGAGGCCGAAACTCCCTCCCCATTTATAATGTAATGGGTTTATTCTTCCGTTCGCTGTGATTTCTTTATTCTTGTTGTGGTAAAGCAGGCCCGTTTGAGTCTTCTGCTTCTATGGTTTTTCCTCTTTTAGTTATTTTTCCTTTTGAGAATAGGACTTATGGGATGCCCCTCTCAAAAACTTTTCATGCCCCTAGTTCCTTCTGAGAGTAGGACTTATGAACTAGCCCTCCCAAGGACTTTTTATGTTTTTAATTCTTTTTGGGAGTAGGACTTATGAACTGCCCCTTCCAAGGACTTTTTATGCCCTTAATTTCTTTAGGGAATAGTACTTATGAACTACCCCTCCCAAAGAGCTTTAGGCCCTTATTCCCGTGTAGTAATGATTCAGCTGAGGAGAGAAGATTATCACCAATGTTTGTATGTGGAAAACCCTTATGGGGAAAACCATGGGAAATGTGTTTCACAATAATGAGTTTTTACATTCCTTATAAAAAATATTTCTTCAGATGAACCGCGTTCCATGGTTTTTGCAATTCCATTCCTTCTCCCGTTTATAGGTGGTAATAGCCGCTTCCTCCTATTTTATTGATGACGTATGGTCTTGCCCATGTTGGCCTGAGTTTCCCTTCCATCTGAAAGATATCCTTTTCTGATTGTAATGGCCATTCTGATCAAGGACGCTTCCCATCTTTCTTCTAGTTCATCAAGGTTGTTCCTTAGGAACTCTTTGTTCTGTTGTTCAGTTAGCTCAGATCTTATAGTGGGACTTCTAATTTCCACGGGAATGACTACTTCTACACCGCATGCTAGCACGGATAGGGTTTCGCCCGTTGTCTCTCTAGAGTTGTTCTATATGCCACAAAACTAAGGGTAGCTCTTCCACCTATTTCCCTTTAGTGGGCTCAAGCCGTTTTTTCAAGTTATCAAGTATGACCCGGTTTGATCTTTCTGCTTGCGAGTTCCCTTGTGGGTAGTAAGACATGGAGACGCGGTTTGTGATTTTTAGATCTTCACAAAATTTTGTTACTAAGTTTCTAGTGAACTGGTGTATGTTGTCAGATACAAAGATCTGGGGGATCCCCTACTTGCACACCAAACTTTTTCATAGGAACCCCCTCATTTCTTTCTCACGAATTTTGGTAAAGGCTTCAGTCTCGATCCACTTAGTAAAATAATCCATTGCTACCAATAAAGAAATCTTCTGGGTAGGTGCCATAAGGAGTGGCCCAACAATGTTTAGGGCCCACTACATGAACGACCAAGGACTAGCTACGATTTTGAGTTCTCCGGAGGCCATTTTTGCTACGAACGCGAAACGTTGACACTTGTCGCACCTTTTCGCATAATGTTTGACATCCTGATGCATTTGAGGCAAGTAGTATCCTTCATTCTTGACTTCATATGCTAGTGATCTACCCGTAGTGTGGTTTTCGCATATGCTCTCATGAATTTCCACTAATACATAATGTGCCTCATTTTCTCATAGACACTTCAGGTATGATCCTGTAAACATTTTCTTATATAATACCCCATTAATCATCGTGTACCTGACACCCCATTGTTGCACCTTCTTAGCAAGTAGTTTGTCTTTAAGAAGCGTTCATTCTTCAAGGAAGCGGATTATGTCATCATGTCAACTGGGTTCCCGTTCAACTTCTACATTAGCCATGTTATTCCACAGGAGTGAGATGCTTGGCTCCTTTAGAATTTCCACAGGGACATTCCTTTTGTAGGGGAAGCGTAGTGAAGATCTTAGATTCAACAATGCATCTGCGTGCCTGCTTTCTATTCTCGGGATTTGTTGGATCTCGTAATTTTTAAGCGTACCGAGGAGATCTTTTACTTGTGTAAGTAGTTCATCATCCGTTAATCTTTGGCTATATATTCCTCCCTATTAACATGTTTCACAATTAACATGGAATCGTAAAATATTTTTACATCGGTTACCTCATATTCCCGTAGCAAAGATACTCCCACGATCAATGCTTCATATTCAGCTTCATTATTTGAAGCATTGAATTTGAAGGAGACGGAGTGCTCTAATGTTTCCCCGAAAGGTGTTTGTATTACTACTCCCGCTTCTGCTTCCCTATTATTTGATGCACCATCAACAAAGAGTTTCCATGTTTCTTCTTCCTCTGTTTGACAGGGTTACTTTTTAACTTTCCATTCAGTGAAGTACACTATGAACTCTACTAATACTTGATCCTTTATTGAAGTTCGGGTTTGTAGCTGATGTCATACTGGTTCAGCTCAATTGACCACTTTGTTATTCTCCTGCTTGCCTCCGTTGAGCGCAAAAGGCTTTTAACTGGCAAATCGTCAACACCTTGATACTGTGGGCCTAGAAATAAGGCCTTAACATCCGTGCTGCCATTACAATGGCCGGTACCAGTTTCTCCATTCGTTTATACCTCATTTCTGTCGCTATAAGATTTTTGCTCACGAAGTATACGTGTTTTTGTTTATTTTCCTCTTCTTTGATGAGTAATGCACTGACTTCCCCCGTTGAGATGGCTATAATAGAAGCTACTCGACAGGAGTAGTTTTGGAGAGCAATGAGGAGTTGTTAGGTACTCCTTGATCTTGGAAAAGGCTTCTCACACTCTTCATTCCAGCCGCTCGTGGAATTTTTTCACAACATCTCGAAGAAAGGCTAGCATCTATCCGTTGACCTGGAGATGAACATGTTCAAAGTGGATAATCTTCCCGTTAACCCTTGCTTTTCTTTGAGGTTCCACAAGGATTTCATTTCTATGGTTACCTTTTACCTGGTCTAGGTTTACTTTGATTCCCCGTTGTGTAACTAGGTTCCCAAGAAACTTTCTCGCCGCTACTCCAAAAGTGCACTTCTCTGGGTTAAGCTTCATAGAATTTCTTCTTAGAACAGAAAAGGCTTCTTCAAGGTCCTGAATATCATCTTCTTGCTTCTTACTTTTGACCAACATGTAGTCAACATAGACTTTTATATTCTTCCTGATCTTCTTGTGGAAGACTTTGTTCACTAGCTTTTGATAAGTTGCACCTGCATTCTTTAGACCAAATGACATGAATTTATACAATAGACGTCGTACTCATTAATGAAAGAAGTTTTTTCCTGATCAGGTTGGAACATTTTCACCTGATTGTAGCCTAAGTAAACATCCAAGAAGCTGAGCAGTTCATGCCCTGAAATGGCGTCTACTATTTAATCTATCCTTGGTAGCGGGTATTCATCTTTGGGCATGCCTTGTTTAGGTTAGTGAAGTCCACGCAAATCCTCCACTTCCCATTCTTCTTCCGCACCAATACCACATTAGGTAGCCATTCAGGGTAGTTTACTTACCTGATAAAATCCGCTGCCAAAATCTTCTTGACCTCTTCTTTGATTGCTTGATTTTGTTCAAGGGCAAAGCTTATGTTCGTTTGCTTTATAGGTTTTACGACGGGATCCATATTTAACCTGTGGTAGATGATTTCTTCTGGAATGTCAGACATCTCTTGTGCCATTGCTATAAATACATCTTCGCTTTCCTTAATAAATTTCACCAACTTCCTCTACTCATTTTCCTCGAGACGGGCGCTAACATTGGTCATCTTCTAGGTCCCATCTTCCAAACATATGAGCTCCGTTTCCTCTCCCACCTTTCACCACGGGTCTTTTTCCTTCGGCCTTCTCCGTGGCCTTTTTCTTAGCAGATTCTAAAGTGGTTGCAGAACTAATTGCTATAAATCCATGTATGGTTGGTAACTGAACTTTCTTAGAATTTTTCAAAGAGAATATTTCTAGCACTTTATCAATATAAGATGCCTGAGAAAGTGTCAAGAGCTTGTTCTTCCTATCCCTTAGGATTTGGATGCTTAGAACATAACTCACCTCTCCCAAATCTTTCATTTGAAATTTCTCAGCTAAACACTTCTTTACTTTTGACAAAGTTTTGACATCATTCACAATTAGTAGAATATCATCTATGTAACAAACTTAAAAACCACTTTCTTTTCTTTGATATATTTATAAACACAAGCTCATCAACATTTTTGTTTGAAGCCATATGATTTAATAGTTTCATCAAAGGTAAGATTCCAAGATCTCGATGATTGGTTTAATCCACAAATAGATTTAAGCAACTTGCATACTTTCTTATCTTACCTCCTTTTCACGAACCCTTCTATTCATATATATGTTTTCTTCAAGAGAGTCATTTAGAAATGCTATCTTCACATCCATTTATCATATTTCATAGTCTATACTAGTGGCTATGGATAAAAGAATGTGAATGGATTTTAGCATGGCAACAAGATAGAATGTCTCTTTGTAATCGAATCATTCCCTTTGAGTATAAACTTTGGTTACTAGCCGTGCCTTGAAAGTCTCTACTTTCCCATATGCACCTCTTTTCTTCTTGATGATCCATTTACATCCAAAGGGCCTGACTTCTTTAGGTGGATCAACTAGTTCTCAAATAAATTGGAATACATCGATTCCATTTCTTTGTTCATGGATTCTTGCCATTTCTCATTTTCATGATCATCCATTGCCTCTTTAAGGTTAATGGATTGTCCTTATAAGTGTCTGCACTAGGACATGTACCTCGAGTTCATAGCGAATAGGTTATCTTACAACCCTCCCACTACGATGTGTCACTAGAGTTTCCTAAACAAGAAGACTGGTTTCTATAGTTTGTCGTTTATCAGTTAACGAAGGAGATGGTCTGATCTCATCAGATGCTAGTTCTTCAAGAACTACTTTGCTCCGAGGTTTATAGTTTATCATATAATCGTGTTCGAGGAAAGTAGCATTTTTCGATACAAACACATTTTGATCTTTGTGACTATAAAAGTACCCACCCTTATTTTTGGAGTATAACCAACAAATATATACACTTCAGACCTTGAGTCTAACTTTCCAGTCTTAGGTCTAAGAACGTGAGCCGGACACCCCCATATATGAAAATGACACACATTGGGGTTGGAGTCATTCCATAACTCTAAAAGTATCTTGCTTACAGAAATAGAAGGAACTACATTCAAAATGTAGGTTTCCGTTTGAAGTGCATATCCCCCAGAATGTGAGTGGTAGTGATGAGTAGCTTAACATTGACCTAACCATATCCAATAAGGTTCGATTTCTCCTTTCTAAAATACCATATTACTGTGGCGTTACATGTGCTGTGATTTCGAATAAAATGCCATACTCTAGCAGGTAATTATTGAATTCAGTATTCACCACCTTGATATGATCGAAGTGTTTTCTAGTATTTACCTAATTGCTTTTCAGCTTCAACTTTGAAGTCTTTAAACTTTCCAAAAGTTTCAGACTTTTTGTTCATTAGGTAAGTATAACTGTATTAGAGTAATCGTCAATAAAAGTGATGAAATACTCATACCCATCTCTAACTTGTACATTGATAGGTCCACAAACATCACAATGTACTAGCTCAAGTGGGTTTTTAGCTCTTTGGCCCTTTCAGAGAAAGAGGTATGTTGTTCATTTTACCCTCTATAGAAGATTCACAAACCGAAAGAGTTCTAACTTTTAGTTCACTCAAAGCATCATGCTTTGTTAATCGGTTTATTCTATCTAGATTAATTGTCCTAATCTAAGATGCCATAGATACGTATCATCTTCTTAAAAAAAAATTTGTCATTTGTTACCTTTTGTATTTATAACTTTAAATAATTCTAAATTATCCAATGCTCGTTCAGTTGGTTTAAGCATATACAATGCGTTTGAAACTTTTGCAAGACAAATATCGAATTCATTCTTAGAAATAATAAACATATTATTATCAAAAGAAATATTAAAATTTTGTAGATGTAAAGAAATCAAATTTCTAGAGAATCTAGGACTAAAATAAACATTGTTCAAACCAAGATAATCGTTTCCAATTAAACGGATTGTCCCTAATGCTTCCGTTGAAACGAGCGCACCACTGTCAACTCTCATTATCACCTCGTCATCAGCAAGCTCCTTTGAAGAAACAATCATCTGTAAAGAAGAACATACACGGTTAATGGCTCCTAAATCTATAATCTAGGATGATAAATCATATCCCATCAAACAAGCTTCAAGTACAAGTAAATCATATTTACCTTTCTTTTTCAGTTTGGAGAGACACTTGTTATAGTTTCACTTCCAGTGACCTTCAACCCCAAAATGGAAGTATTTTCCCTTAGGTTTGTTATCGTTCTTGTTCTGCTTGGCCTTGGGTGATCTCTTGTCTTTCTTTCTTTCTTTTCTTATTCTTACTCATGCCCTTACCATTGTTCTTCTTCCTTTTGTTACTATTAACAACAGTGGAAGAAGGATTTTGCTTAGCAACATTTGTCTTTCCCTCTTTGGTCATACTCTTGTTGAGTGACTCAAAAATCTACAGTTCATTCAACAATTGGGTCATGTTGAATTGCAACTTGTTCATAACATAGTTGGTAATGAATGTAAACACGTGTGAGCGATTCAAGTATAATGTTAACTTGAGTTCACTCATCAATGGTAGCGCCATGCACTTTTGCCTCATGCATTATATTGATCATGTTCACGCACATAAGTACCTTTGTTCATCTTAATAGGCATGTAGCTCCTAGTAAGTTCATGATGACTTTGATCAGATTGCTGCCTAAACATCGCTTGTAGAGATTCCATAATCTCATAAGCAGTTTTCATGCTTTCATGCTTTATTATGAGAACATCGTTCATGCTCACAAGCAGGTTGCACTTAGCTTTGTTGTTGGACTGAATACAAGCATAAAATTTGTCCATAATGTTTTTAGGGGAATTGGTAGCGGTAATAAGGTTGCCCATGGTAGCATAATAAATGTGCATGAATGCAACATATCAAACACATAAACTTAACAATTAATAATCCACGATAAGACAATCTGACAATTATTGTGTCGTCTTAGGGTCGATCATGTTAATTTTAAACTATCTATGAGACATTCCTATCCTTATTAATTAAAACTTAAAATATTTCACATTTTCTGTTTTAATAATAACGTACCGTTTATTTGGTCAAGTCACAATTATTCACTCAAAACTTAATAGTAACTTTGTAAATGTAACCCATTATTTTGGAATCCATGACTTGATTTAGAAAATGCCGCCTTAGGGTCGGTCAAGTTAATATACATCACTTAGTTTTATCTTCATAAGAAGCCAACCTTGATATTGATATAGTTCATAACCTTCCTTAGGGAGACGAAAACAAAGTCGTCTCGAGGCCCTCACCATATCTCACGTTGTTGTACTAATAATGAAGATCATAGGTCATATTGACATGTCAACCTTCTCCCACCCACTATTTTGTAATTAATGTGTTTCTAATTAACTAATCAATTAATTTCAAATTAATTACTAGTTACAATTGCCCTATGAATGTAAAATTAATTATAAATTTAATCTAATTGGCCTAAGTTCATTTAACCTTCCAAAGAGTCTAAGACAAAATTAGGTGAACTTAGAATAACTAATTAATTACATTCATCAAATTTTGATAAAACATTTTTAATAAAGTTGGCTATCACATAAAGGCCCAAGTTTAACTAATTAAATCTTAGTACTTTACATGCAATTGATTTCGCAAACTAATTCATATAAACACATTAGGACAATCCTAATAAATAGTGTTTCTACATATGAGATGCACGATTAAATAAAACTGTGTGAGATTTCATGTATGACATGTGGTGGACTAATGCATGGTTATGTTATTAAATAAATAAATAACTATTTATTTAAATGTATAAAATATATAAATAAATAAATGATGAACTGAGTGACTATTGCGTATTTTTAAATTACAACCTTTGAAAAATTAGAAAAAATTACAAAGCGAGCTTCAAGAATACATTTTCAAATAATGTCCATCCTCCATTAGAGGTCCATTTTCATAATTTTTTTCTCATTTGATAATGTAGAACAATCTTTAATGATGATATATTAGTTTCAATGTTAACATCAATTTAAAATTTCATCTATATGAAGCTATTAGTTCTCCTTTTAGCCCTTTAAAGTTTATTAAAATATAACACAAATCGGGTATTTCACATTTCTTCCTTTTAAGCTAATTTTAATATAATATAGATAAACTATATTTCTAATTAAATAATCTCATTAATTATCTTTTTTTTAAATTAATTGAATTTGATTAGTCAAAAATAATTTGATATGACTTATCAAACTTCGGCCAAACCCAATCAATTATATTAATTTTAATTTTCAAAAACTTAAAATCAATAACTAATTATTAAAATTATATTAATTTTAAAATTAAAAGATAAAAGATAGGATTAGGATTTTCGCGAAGCATGACAAGGATAGGGCAACACGGTATCAAGATATCTGTAAATAGTACCCTGGCAATCATAAGGATTGCCGCCGCCGGTGGTAGCGGGATACTCCCACTGCCGCCTACGGTTGCCTGACCACCGCCAGCATCGCCATTTTTCTGGTGGCTATTCTGACATCGAAATTGCCGGCGATGCTAGTGCCGGCAACACTATTGCTGGCGCCGCCGCCAGAACTCCATAAAGAAGCTCCTTCTCCTTTTTCTTTCCTTGTTCATTTTGTATATTCTTCGTCTTCTTACGTACGAAATATTACAACATAATTTCAAAAAAAATATAAATTCCTATGCCTCAATGACTTACACAAGATCTAAAGAAAAATTAAGAACAAAGTCTAAACCCAAAAGTCACAATGTAATTAATGATTCAAAATTAACCATACATTCAAAAAAACATAATCATCAATTCATTCATACATATCAAAATATATATGGAATAATGCAAGAAAATCCACACGGTATTTAATGCATGCATATATAAAGACCACTCTGATACCATTGTTGGAATAGCGGGGCACGCAGCGGAGGCGTTTAGTTTTAAAAATTTTATCGATAAAAAAACAGTTACGACGCCATAAGTTCCAAAAAATAATATTTAATGAAAAATAAATTTTCTCATCAGACCCATTATATATCAATATATTAAAACATAGACATACAAATAAAGGAATTATAGCTCTTGTAGTCTATCAAGCGTCCTTGTTAACAATGAACTTGAGATTCCACTAACAACGGACTGTGAGATCCATACCAAGATCTTCCAAACCAATCCTCAAATACACTAGGACTGTGTGAGTATGTAGAATAATTCAAGAACACTTTTATGTCTCAAGATGTACTCAACACATGAGATCTAGAGATATGGAGAATGACTTTTTGAGAGAAAGCTCTGAAAGAGAATTGGAGAATGCACAAAGCATTTGATTAACAAATAATCACATAGATTGCTTCAATGAGGTCAATAGAATAATATATATATATATTAGGTTAAGGCTCATTAGGTTTTACTGTTTATATAAAATAATAAATTATTTACAAATATGTCACCGCAGTGGGGCCCAAGTTGTATAGGTATTTTCTAAGAGGTGACATCTGCGTGCCACATGTCATGAAGTTTTCCGCTCTTGAGACTCAAGTCATGAGTATCAGCACAAGGTACCAGCTCATGAGTCTTAGCTCGAGTGTACCAGCTCATGAGTCTTAGCTCGAGTGTACCAGCTCATGAGTCTTAGCTCGAGTGTACCAGCTCTTGGGCCCTAACTCGAGTAGTCCAGGTCGGGTAGGCAGGTCAGGTTTGGTAGACCGATTAAGATAGGTAGACCAAGTCAAGTCAGGTAGAAGAGGTCATATCATTGGGATGCCAGAGAATTTTCCACGTGGTAGGAGGAGAATGGGCCACAACAAAACATGTCTTCGATCGTCACCTGTCATGTCAGCATTGCCTATATTACGTCAGCATCATCATTACCAACCAAGGGAATATTCAACGTGGCCTCTAGTTTTTAGATCACTTTAGATTCGTCTACTTTATGTTAGCTCGAAGCAAATCACATTTAATATCACATCTCCTCAAACCAATTAAAGGACAATGGAATATTCTCAAACTTAAACACGTTTTGCCAAAGTTTGTCTCTTCTATAAAGTCTGCCCCCAACTCTTTAGAAAGGTGAGTCCAACTCCTCCTTTGATTTACTTGCTACATTTAAAATAAATACTTATTTAGGCATTGGAGGCTCTTTGACAAAGTTCTCATCCCACTGGTGTGAGATTATCCTTGAGTTCTTGTTTTCTTTTGTTTGTAGGAGATCAAGTTGCTATTATGTAAAGCACGTGTACTCTTCATTCTGTAGCATCAATAAGAGGATTTCAGATGGATTACAATAAAGAAGATCGTCTTTTGAATAGACATTTCTAGATGCGGATGAAATTGTTGTTCGAATAGACTATCTTGTGAAAATAGATCACTCGTGTTGTTAGAATAGACCAACAGAAGGGATTGGTTTTCCAAATTATAGTTATCCATATTGCGATTGGACGTTTGCGGTCACCTCGACACATGCCAAGGTGAAAAGATGCTTTGCCACTTTTTTGTGTTTTTTTTATTTTTTTTGGTAAAGATTTGGTCCGTCCATTTTTAGATCGGACGAACCAACTTTTAACATAACTATCTCTTGTTCTACGAGCTCGAGAGGATTTCCACACAAATGTCAAGATGAAAAGGTGTTTTGCCACTTTTTTTATTTTTCTTTTATTTTTTCTAAAAAGATCTAACCCGTCGTTTTTAAATCGGATGGACTAACTTTTGACATAACGCACTCCTGTTCTAAGAGCTGAGCTGGAGAGGATCTCCATCCCTATTTAAGGAAAAACTAGTAGATGAGTAATAAACACCAAGGAAATGGTAAAAGTTTGGGAGTACATACAATTGAATAAATCACGAGAAAAGTGTCAGAATAACCCTCAACTATCAACTCACCTCCACCAATAAATGCTTATAATTATTGAATTTTGAATACACCTCTTGTTCATTTATTTCAGTCTCATCCTCACTTACATGTTGTCAAAACTAGTAGACTGCAAATGTTCATGTGAAAAGGATTGGATCCTCTTTCTTGTTTGTTGCAACATTAGAGGGTCCTGTCATATTTCTCTTATTTGAACCATTGATTTTGTTTTCAGACTTTGACGCACATTCAAATTTTCTAATTGAATATGAATCTATTCTTTATAGCTAACAGTTTATGAACTGGCACTAGAAGTTTTTGGATTCTATAAAAACTGGCAAGCTTATTACCAAAGACTGAGGTCCAACCATTTTTTTTAAACATGTGTAAAGCAAATCCAGTTTCTATTTCTTTCCGGTTCATATTCTTCGACGCTCTAATTCACACTCATTTGATCGACTCAATCATTGGTGTCGAGGGCATATTATGAATTGCTTATTCACTTCCTAATTATTCAACTCTGTAAAATTCTTTTTGTACTCGGTCCCCCCCTTTTTCAGAAACTCCTCAATACCGAACTCAATCGTCTCATCTTTTTCGACAAGTTCTCGTTAATTATGGACACAAATTAGTCCTTTTTTATTGATCTCACCTATTTATGAATTCAGAAAATTTATAGTGCTTCCGTTTTGCAATAAAAATAGGTGGGTAAGACTACAATACCAAGATGCATTAGATCACCTCATATCATATTGTACAAAAATTCCAATGCAAGGCCTAAGTTCGTACACTGACTTGGAAGGTCTTCAGCAAGTGAAGAGAGAACTTTTCTCTATTTTTCCAACATATTACAAACCCCATGCCATAGAAGCACATTACATGCACCTTAGAAATTTGCGATTTTTTTCAGCAAGAAATTCACTTAAGGAGAACCAGGCATAAGAAGAGAATAAAAGAAAGTACAGAAACAACAGCAAATTTCTAAAATTTTATTGGAAATTCAGGTCGGAGAGAATCAAGGACTTCAGTATGATACAGTGAGATCAAACTTAAGACAAACGATACTCGTCCTATCATTTCTCAAACACTGTCAAGAACCAATCTACAATGATTAAAAACAAATCAAACCTGAAAATCAAACAAACCATTAGCAGATAATTCACATATAACAACATTTACGTCCAAGAAGATTAAAGTGGCTTTGCACCACCATTCTCTTGAACACTGTTCACCGGAGTTGAGGATCCGCTTTTTCTGGAGTGGCTGGATTGTCCTGTGATGGTCCGGCCCATGAACCTCCCTGCTTTGCTCAGGCCACTACTAACAGCACCAAAGCCACTTCCAACAATCCCAACTCCTGTGCCAATGCCACTTCCGACTAATCCCACTCCGGCACCAATACCAGATCCAACCATTCCGACTCCTGACCCAACTATAGATGCTGCTCCCTCAAGAGCATCCACTGTGCTTCCTATAACTCCCTCTTCCTTCAGTTTCTTTCTTGCTTCTAGGATCCTCTTCTCTTCTTCTAAAGCAGCCATCTGCTCCTCCTTGTTAAACTCATGGTACAAGACCTAGAGTCCAAACAAATTATATAGATAATAAAATATCACCGTGAGTATTAATAAAATTTGTCTAGCTGCTAGACTTTCAAGTAGCTAGTCGCCTTTTTCTCTTACAAATATCACCATGAGAGCAAAGAATAGACTCACCAATCTCACTTCATGGAAAACCATATGAAATGAAAGTAAATATTTTATGCAAAGCTCTCTCATGATATACAATAGAACACCATTAATTACCAAAAATAAGCACAACAACAGCAATATGAAATCTGCGTTTCCAATGAGACAAACAAAAAGAAAAAAAAAAAAGCTTTATTTTCTACCTTGATTGTAAGAGTTCCTCTATCTTTCTTATCTTTTACTTTCAAGGTGTTTAAAGATGATAGCAGCCTCAAGTCAAACTCTTTGACAGTTTCTGCTTCTAGATCAATCAAAGGTAATTTTGCAATCCCCAGTCGCTTGTCTTGACCAATGTCCTTATCAAAGACCTGTACATAAATGATCGAGTTACTGGGATGTTTCATAAAGCTATATAAATTACCAGTAGAAAATAAAAGTTTAGACACAGTAGAAGTAGCCTTCAGGTACATAATAAGAAGATAAATAGCCATCATGATTTCCAGTTAGTATTCGACAAAAAAATGATTTCCAGTTAGTATTCTACAAAAAAAATGATTTCCAGTTAGTATTCTACAAAAAAAATGATTTCCAGTTACCGAGTATACTTATACCCCAACAAAGTGTGGTCACAACTGGGATATGATAACATAGTCTGCTTTAACATCCTCTCTTAATGCGCGTGTGAATGCGTGTGTGCATGTATATTGAGTATTTTACTAATGGAAATCCCCATAACCTTAAAAGATAGATCTTGTGAAGTATTGGATTATCCAAATTTTATTATTTTATTTTTGAAAACTTGATTGAGGTATTGCGCACTCCTGATTTCTACATGATATTGACAATAAGTTCTTCCTTGGTTCTTTTATTTCCTTTGATAAATAATGCTTTGATAAGAAAACATTGATACAATAAGTCAACTTTTAACTTATCAACTGAGCCCATTCATCTTAGTATTTTTCATAATGGAAAGTACCCACACTCTTCACCGTTAAACAAAATTCAAGCACCATAGCTATAAAACACTCAGTGCATTATTGATAGACAAACTACTTTCAGGCTAATGAAGAAAAATTGAAGCAGTTAAGGAGAAAGAGTATTGGAGATTCGAAGAACCTCAAGGATAAGGGACTGTGTCTCCTTGTCTTCTGCGATCAATTCAAATGTCTGATTCCAAACAGGATTCAGGTTGTTTTCAATAGTCTTTGTTTTGACTTTAAATAGTGGCCGGATATACACAACAACATAAGGATCAGATTTTCCGATCATCTCCATGTTCTTCAAGTCATTAGCCTTCACTATCACTACTGTAAGCTTTCCTTGCGGTTTAAGTTCTAATTCACTGCAAGTAGAAGGCGTTTTACTTAACTAAGTAGTGGTAACTTCATATTTCGCATGAGTGCACAACAAACAAAACCATGAGCGCACAACAAACAAATGTACAGGAGAAAAATCTCAGGTGATTCCTCTAATCTGCATCTTCTCTGTATGAACCAGAGGAAACTTGTGTCGTAAATTTATAAAATAAAATAGCTGTATTTGTATTAGAATAGAAGAGACACTGGTTACTACTATCACTATCACTACTATACTCAAAAGGAAGGATGAGAGGACAAAAAGTTTCGGACATTTTTGTCAAACCAATTTAAGATTAATTCCCAATTTTACCCTTACCCTTATTTAATTTATATAATTTATCAATAATTTACAATTAATTAAAATGAAGGGAGAAACTTTTGGACAATTTTGGAATTGCATGTGTAATGCATTTACTTCTAGTAACGCTGAAAATATAGAGAAGAAAAAACAGAAGATAAAAGGAAGATTAATTGTACCTTATATCAACAGGGATACCACCAATTGGAACAACAATTCTATGGGGCCATTGGAGCATATCTGTCACAATTGAGCTAACAGTGTCCTACAATGAGGTGAACAGTAATTCTTGCAACAATACCAAATTAATCTAATCATAAGGAAAACAAAAGATGCCAGTAAATGAATTTTTTTTTCGGCCATGCCAGTAATGGAACTTACGTCAATCATATCTGAGATACCAGGGAGGGCAGTCAAACTTCCACCAATAGCCTTCAGAACATAATCAATCTTAGGTTCCGGCTGATTAAAACAATTAGGACTGTTAGTCACATCTTCAAAACAACAGGAGTAATACAAAGTAGTGATGTTCAGCACATGGGAATATGTAAACATGACTTCTACTACCTAAAATTTAAGTTCACAACGTTGACTCTATATGCATGAAAAAAGTGAACCAAGCATTTTCAAGTTAACCAGATAGTTGGAAAATAGTCGGGAAAAATGTGCTATTCAATGTTCCAATAACACTTATAACAACCGCAAAATAGTGCTGTGTACTATTCAATGTTCCAATAACACTTATAACAACTCCAAAATAGATACTGTGTGCTTTATAATAGATCATTATGCTTCATACAACTATTTCAATAAAAAAGTACATTGTGCTTTTGTTTTTATATATTAATTATAGCTTTACTGATTACAAAAAGTAAAATGTGATGCCATAAAGAATAACTCCACACAGCAAGGCGTCTGACAGTAGTCTTGGAAATCTTGAGACTTCACAAGAATTATATGCAAGCGCGGCATCAAACTATAATTCTCCTGATATCACTAATTTCTAATACATAGTTAACTGATTAAAAAAACTTGAGACTTCTCAAGAATTATATGCAAGCGCAGCTTCTAACTATAATTCTCCCAATATCACTGATTTCTAATACAAAGTTAAATGATTAAAAAATGTTTAACAAATCACCGGGACATAACCTCACATACTTGCAAACGTTTGAGAAGTTTTTCAAAGATACCTCTGACAGTAGGGCGACAACAACAGCAGATATGCAAGGGATCTCTTCAGCAAGTTGAAAGATAACACGAATTACAGTGAAAACTTGAAGATCCTTCAACTGTAACAACAAATAAAAATCACATACTACTTGGTTTGTGAAGGGTAAAAGTTATATTATATGCGAAAATGAAAGAAGAATGTTGGAAGTTGTTTATTGATGATTACCAACCTGAATGGGTATAGAAGCAACGAGTGCAGCTTCTACTCCTAAAATGATGCTCGGATCACCACCCCACCTGAAATCAATATCCATTGTGATTTGCCCTTTCTTTAGACTCTGAACACGTATCCCTGCATTCAATAAGTACTTATACAGCAGAAAGCATAAAATGAGGTAATTCTATACAAGATTTAAAAGATTTTTTTCTTCATCAACTGCCAATTATATCATAATTGATTGCACCATTATAAGAATATGGAGTAGCACTTTTTACCCCGATATACAGTAAGACTTTAAAGATAAATATACAGAAATACTTCAAAGATAAAGAGACGATAAAAAATTAAAAGAAATTAAAACCTCTAAAGCACCTTTAATTACAGAAAACAACAACTTTTTTTTTTGTATATATTACAAAAGCAACATATCATTAGGACTTTAGAGGCTTAGTCTCACTTAAAGAAATAGTTTTGACAGGACTAGAGCCTATAATCAATAATTTGGTAATATAGATTAAAAGAAGATAGCTCTTTGCAAAGTCAATCTTCAACACCATTTTTAAGCTCTAGAAAAGTTAGAGAATTATTTTTTCAAGTGTAAAAGAAACATACTTATAAGTCGATATCTGTCCTCAATATAAAAGAAATTAAAACCTCTAAAGCACCTTTGATTACAGAAAGCAACAACCTTTTTTTTTTTGTATATATCACAAAAGCAACATATCATTAGGACTTTAGAGGCTTAGTGTAACTTAAAGAAATAGTTTTAACAGGACTAGAGCCTATAAACAATAATTTCGTAATATAGATTAAAAGAAGACAGCTCTTTGCAAAGTCAATCTTCAGCACCATTTTTTAAGCTCTAGAAAAGTTAGAGAATTATTTTTTCACGTGTAAAAGAAAAATACTTATAAGTCGATATCTGTCCTCAATATAAAAGAAATTAAAACCTCTAAAGCACCTTTAATTACAGAAAGCAACAACTTTTTTTTGTATATATTACAAAAGCAACATACCATTAGGACTTTAGAGGCTTAGTGTAACTTAAAGAAATAGTTTTAACAGGACTAGCCTATAAGCAATAATTTGGTAATATGATTAAAAGAAGACAGCTCTTTGCAAAGTCAATCTTCAGCACCATTTTTTAAGCTCTAGAAAAATTAGAGAATTATATTTTCAAGTGTAAAAGAAAAATACTTATAAGTCGATATCTGTCCTCAATATAAATTACACCCCNAATAGAAAGTGATCCCCCCCCCCCCCCCCCACACACACACACACAGAGACCAACATAATTGAGATGTTTAAGATGACGAACTCCGTCCACCACGTATGTCACTTCATTTTATTTGTCAGTAAAAGAGTAACTGTATTATAACAATCCATTTACATGCCATCTGTACTATAACAAACCATGTATGTCTCTTCATAAAACAATCCATCTGATTCATGGCTCTCATTTACAGACCATTTGAGCTATCACCAACACATTTCTTTCTAGACCGGTCTTATTTATTTATTTTTATAATTCAGAAATCCCCCAACGAACTTTTTAAGTGAAGTCAGGTTTTAAATTGGATCCCCCCAACCCTACAATCTTTGGCAGACATGAAGATATGGCAAGGCACATGTAGGTACCCTTGAAGGAAGTCGAACCCCAGACCATATGGGAGTGAACCACAGGCCTGACCATTCGGCTAACCCCTCACAGTGAGAGGGAGGGAGGAAGGACTAAACATAAAACCCTACCTTCAATTTTCGGTGCCACAGTACCAAGAGATAATTTGTTGAACTTTAGTGATGTAATTCCCGGAGGTCGGTATTCTTCAAGTAGAGGTTCAACAGATTCCTTTATCACCATTTCTGCTGCCTGCAAGTTGAACAAAAGTAGTACACTTTAATTTAGTATGAAGAAGTCACATTAGGATGCGCTTACAATATGTTTTGTGATAATATTCAAAGATAGCAAACAAGTCTGGAACTAATATTTGATATTTCCTAGATTAAATTTTGTTCTGCTAAGCATGTATCCTCTTCCCCAATTAATAGGTGGTTAGGTGGTGACAAACTGCTTAGGGATTGCCTGATACCGTTTTTCATACTACTTGGGCTTTTTGGTGGCTACCTTAATGCAGTCGTTTCTATTTGGCTTTGCTTTGTTCCAGTTGATAAGGTTTGCCCGTTGTAATGTGTAAAGCCATTTTCGATTAATAAACTCCACTTAGTTTTGCCGAAAAAGAAAAGTCTGGAGTCCGAAAAAGATAGCTTGTAAAGAAGCTTACATCTGCAACATATGGCCACAATTTGTTCAGTTGCTTGTTAAGCCATTTCACCTGAATAAGTAACCAGGAATGAATATTTTAGTACAAATTAACAAGACTAGGTAATTTCTAGAAATTACCCAAATTAGATTAAGTGCATACCATAGGATCACGAAACAT
Source organism: Datisca glomerata (assembly GCA_003255025.1). Classification (NCBI taxonomy): domain Eukaryota; kingdom Viridiplantae; phylum Streptophyta; class Magnoliopsida; order Cucurbitales; family Datiscaceae; genus Datisca; species Datisca glomerata. Next base: position 68,928 of record QANY01002872.1, read on the forward strand.
TGCCAAGTAAATTTTAGAACTTAGTAGAGCTGCTAAATAAAAGCTGGCTTAGATTGACTAAACTCGGTTAAGCATGCGTACATGTTCACATCTCAAATAAGACATTTGAATGCCTTATGCATATGCGTGTCTATATAGAGCGCATCATGATATCACGTAATATGGGCTTGCGGCTAAAAAAGGTTAAAAGAATCAATTATGTCCCTAACTTTTCTCAAGTAGAAAGTTCAAGGGTGAGGAAACAAACAAATCAATTGAAATGTCAAAAACTAGACACAGCTAAGCATTTAAAGAAGACTTATTCAGATTCAATAGCTAAAGATTAACAACAAAACTAAGTAGCATAAATAAGCTACTGACATAATTACGTGTAAGAAGTTAACTAGGAGAACAAAGGAGTAAAATCAAAAGAAAAGAGAACCAACCTGTTCAAAGACAGGAAAAGAGATCCATTCAGGAAAATTATCGCCACATATCTTCCTCAAATCATCTCTATTGAGGGATCCAAGAAGTTTTATATCAACTGCCTGAGAGAATCAATAAATTCAAGAAATATCTCTGTAATGGAAAAAAGAAGTCCAATACCATTTGCACAGTATATTTCAAAATCAACAACATTGATAAACATAGGCCCAATTGTAAGAACTAAATTTCTCTTGTCATTAATTATCACAGGCGGCCAAATATTCCATGCTTTATTAGCTTTTCATGTAGAAACTACATATGAGTCACCTCCTGACTGTGGATCATTCGAACAGGTGAAAAAGCTTAAGAGATAAGTATCATTCTAAAACTTAAGTGAGACGATAAAGGGTACATTCGTCTGGTACAAAGGCAGCTCTCTTAGAGATAATTTCAATGATAATCACCCCACCTCCACTGGTTCATAACTTGTACTCAAGTATTGAATATTGGGATGCATTACAAGGTCCAATTATATTTTATTTTGTTGAGGTTGGCTTTAAAAATTCTCCTGTCTTGCATACTCATATATAGGTTTAGTTGATTTGAAAAGCCCATTCTCTTCCACTCCTTAAAACCTAGGTGCTAAAGATAGGGATACTAGGGTCATTTAACTAACACAGAAAGGACAAAGCCATGCGATGTGGAAGAACATTCCAACACACTCTCCTAGACCATAACACACGCCAGTTGACTACGCGGCACACCGAACACAAGCCAAACTAAACAGAACATAACGCCAAACTAAGCGGCACAAACAACTGAACTAAGTGACACACAAAGAGATGCCCAATCAACTCTGAGATTAAGTTGAAAAGCCAGTCCATTCTACTCATTAAAACATATGTGTTAAAGATAGAGGTACTAGAGCCATTTAACTAGCATAGACGGGTCAAAGCCAGTCGATATAGGACAATATTCCAACAGTTAAATATACAATACAACATCTTTTATTAGACTCAGAGGACGAACCTCATAGACTGATCACAAGAGCACACTTTCAAGGTAAGTACAAGCTTCATGCCTTGTAATTTAACTCAATCTTGTATTACTGTAGCACAAGCTTGTTCGCTTTAACTTTACCGCACTTTCATCTATACACACCTAAAATCTTCTGTGTTCTCAGCAATAACCTATGTGCAACTCAAACCATCCACTTCAATCGGATAGCAACTCACATTCCTAGCAGATTTTTGGTTGTCCTATTCTCTTGACAAGAAATAATTAATATCTTAGAAAAACTAGCAAGTTTTTCCTCCTCTTCCTATAACTTTTTACATGGCGCCAGCCGCCAGTTGAGGTAGTTTCATTTTGACAATAAATCTTTGATTTATTGTTATTGTCATGACTGTTTTAAGAGTTGTGGGTACTGTAAGATATGCTTTGCAAGAACAACCATTATTTAGGCATCAGAAATATCAATAAGCTTTTCAAATCAGTTTCGGCTGGGTCGAAATTCGAAGTTCCAGCCAGCCACACACAAACAAGCCCACATTGAGTAATTTAAAACTAGACATCTATTTGATTCACAAAAAGCGAATTTCATCAAATTCCGCAGAAATAACATACCTTGGCAACACGCTTGGTGCTTCGATACCTCATCATGTGCCGCCAACCGGCCATCAATGCAATCCCAAAGATCATCCCCATGAAAATTCCCGAAATTAACCCCATTTTCCAAGATCCAAAACAGAATTTCCTAATAAAAAACCAATAATCAAATTTCTTCGGTTTAACAAGATAAGAGATCATAAACAGAATCAACTCTAAAATCCAACATACATGAATAAATTATGCAAAGTACATACAGCGGAATTGAAGAAGGATAAACCAGTTGACGAATTGAAATCAGATGCGAAAAAAAACAGACCCAGTGAAGCCCTCAAATTAGGAATTCTCAATCACATACTCTCTCTCTCTCTCTATCAGAAACGTAAAGATATGACGTAATTACTGGAATCGGTTTCTTTCCCAAAACGTCGCTACAAGAGATACTGTTGGTGTGGATGTCGTGAGCAATGCTTACTTCCACAAGATTTTTAGAAAAGTAATAATAAAAGAGAAAGGCATTGAAATCTGTAGGCCACAGCCGAAGACTCCGCCTTCAATTTCACCACCGCAGCATTCAATCTCTCGCTTGCGTGTTTGGGTTTTACTTCAGCCGTTTCGACCGTTTTATGTTGGTAATATCAACAATTACATTTTTCCTTTTTCTTCCAGCGTTTTGGAATTTTTTGTTACTTCTGAGTTCTGACGTTAACTGCTCTTTTGTTTCTTTACATGGATATTTAGGTCATCATACGACAAATTTCAATAGATATATGCATCATCCCTAGTAAGTTTTCTTGCAAAGATAAGTTAAAACATTCTCATTATCATCTATTCTTTTTAAAATTTATAATGTAAATTTAACAAAAAAAAATAACATTATCATCGAGATTTGTATATCATGTCCTCATAAATCTATATCTATAATATATTAAAAGCGATAGTCAAATGAAAATCGTTTTTTGATAATATTAACCACTTATTATTGGACTATATTTGCAGTGTTTGGAAAACATTTAAAATAAAAGTCCATTTAAATAAGTGAAAATGTTTGATAAGTTATCTCAAATGGACTTTTGAATGGGAAGTCCATTTACGCAACGCTCATCTAGAGAATTAAAAATTCAAGCGTATGAAAATCCTTCAATTCTTGACTTATGGGAAAGTCATGTTTTTGTTTTTGTGTAAAACTTTAAATTCTGATTATATCTTTATTTTTCCTTTGTAATTGTCCATTATAAAGACTTATAAATATTTGCAATTAAAAATTACAGCATCATACGTTGTCGCTTCTCCCTCTCTCATTTTTTTTAAATTGTGGTTTTCTCCGATAACATAGCAAAACCTGTTCTTTACTTTAGGGAGGTGAAGTGAACCGATTTTTCTTACTTTTCTTTTCTTTTTTCCCCTCTCAATGGCGAAAAACACACATATTTTGATTCTTAATTCTAACAAAATACCCAGGTTTTCTTTAAAAGGCTTTGTTTCTACTTTTTTTTCAATGGAAATTTAGTGCATCGATTTCTTGTAATTACTATTCTTAACCCGAATATTTTCTAAAAATCATTGCTTTTTCTTCTTTTTAATAATGGTAATTCAGTGCATCAATTTTTCTTACATGTTGTATTAGTGAATATTTTGAACCTATACGTTCTCTAGAGAGCCTTATTTCTCAATGATAATTTTGTGCATCATAAATGTTTTATAATTGTGATAATATTTTCAACCCAGATTTAAAATGTATGTATAAAAGAATTGGGAAAATTTTAATATAGATAAACATTCATTTTTATAATAAGAGTTATTTTGTCAAACTTTTATTACCAAACATATGAGAAGTACTTGTGAGACTAATGGACTTTTAAAAAGTCAGTTCACCAAACGTTTATCATTCCTTAAAAAGTCATTTATACAAGTATATATTGAAAAGTCCTCAAATGAAAGTACTGTCAAGCAATACCATATGCATCATCCCTAGTAAGTTTTCTTATAAAGATAAGTTAAACATTGGCATTACCATCCATTCAATTAGAATTTGTAATGTATTTTTAACAAAAAAATTGACATTATCATCGGGATCTATATATCACATCCTCATAAATCTATATCTATAATATATTAAAAGTGATAGTCAAATGAGAATCATTTTTTGACAATATTAGCCACTTATTATTCTTAAATCTCCAAATGACATTTTATACTCCATATAACAACTGACTATTAGTTTCTCAATGGTATGTTTAATATCATGATATTCGAAAAACAATTAATTATGAATTATTAATAATAATAATATTTCTTAAATGTATATTCATGATAAATGTCAATACACATTACATTTTTTTATAAATGATTATTTAGATTCATGAATATATCATTGAAAAAATGTCTAATTTGTGAAATTAGATAATTAAATTATTATTTGATAATAATTTGGATAAACTAAATGTATTATTTATAAAATAACAGATAATTTAGTTGATAGGGATAATCAGATATGTTAATTTTGAATTAACAAATATCTAGATATTTAATTTGATTAAAATAAGTCTTTAATATCCAGTAATTGTCACGTGTTAATCACTGATTGAGTATCAGAGATTGACATGGACTACTGTAGTGTCACGTGGCACTATAGTAGTGGCTGTGCAACACTGTAGTGCCGTGTGACACTGCATTTGTGCATAATAGCAGTGAGACTCACTGCTATTGATAATTTTATAATTAAATTATATTTCAATTATCCTAAAATATCTGATACGCTATTATCAAAATATATATATATATATTATTCTGATGGCCTCAGATATATGAATCAATCAATAAGTTGAATGAATGAGAGAATCAGTTTAATATATATATATATTATTCTGATGGCCTCAGATATATGAATCAATCAGGAATCAATCAATAAGTTGAATGAATGAGAGAATCAGTTTATCAATCAAGTGTTGATAGAAGAACACAATTTCTCAAGGAGTGATTTTTTTACAATTAAAAGTTAATCAAAACCTCTAAAAGAATAGTCATCACAATTTTTTAGAGAATCATCTCACAAAGTCATTCTCAGTCAAATCTCTAGATCTCTGGTGTTGAGTACATCTAAAGACAAAAAAGTGTCTTTGTTATATTCTACGTGCCCACACACGTCCTATTACGTTGATGATTGACTTGAAAGATCTTGGTGTGGATCCTAGAGTCTATTGAACTTTGAAATGATTTTATGGGAACGAGAATCGATTGGTTTCGCGAAGACGCTTGATTTAGACTACAAGAGGTATATGATTTCTAACCTTGTATGTTATAAATTTAACATATAAATATATAATAGATCCTAACCGATTGAAAAAAGTTTTCAATAAATATTTTTTGGTTATCGTAGCGTTGCACGATTTTATTTTATTAAAAGATTTGATTTTAATAAAAAATTTAATTTTTAAAATGGCCCTATGCAACACGCTTCCACCATGACGACCAACAAATTTATCAAGTCACCAATCCATGCAAATTTTAGTGGAACGTGATGATACAAATGATCGAATAAGATATCACAATGCCCCTTCTTCAAGGAATGCCAATAAAGATTCCACTTCTATTATGGGAGCTCATGAGAAAACTGACTCTCATCCATACTTGATTTCTTGTACAAAATTTTGAAATCCCATTGACTCTTGTGAATTGTTGGATATTGACACTTGTGACTCTATGTTCACTTGGGCTAGTCGGAGACGTAGTTCTTTTGTTGAATGTCATTTAGATAGAGCATTTTGCTCCTGTGCTTGTTTGAGATTCTATGTCATGCACTACTTTCCCCATGCATCATTCTCATCATAATCCTCTACTTTTATAATCTACATCCTTTAGTCTCTACTGGCCCTAGTCCTTTCAGGTTTAGATCCACATGGCTTACTCATTCATCATTTATCGAACTTGGTGTGGAAAATTTGGGCTTCGTGTTCCTCTAATCATCTTATGTCAAATTTCATAAAAAATTAGAAGCTCTTAAACAAGCTTTAAAAGACTAGAACTTCGAGTTTTTGTTGATATGGATTTTCAACTTAAAGTCGCTTCCTATAATCTTCATCGGATTCAACAACATATCTCTACTGATGGTCTTTCAGAGTCTCTTTTTAATGAAGAAGTGGAAGCTAATACCGTTAGGATTATGCCCTTAAAAGCATTGAACTTATGTTATATTTATTGAGACATTTAATTCTGATTAATAATAAATAGTTTATTCTTATATTATGTGCCTTACATTCTTGAAAAATATCCATAAGCATAATAATACTTTATTTGTAGGTCCTATGGATTTTAGTTCATGGGAGTAAAGTATTTAAACAAGACTTTTTTATGACTTGTAAATATTTAATTTCACAGTCTAGTGAAGTTGAGCGCTTTACTAAGAAAAGATTGTAGTACATTAACTCTATTATGTAGAGTGACTTATCTTGGTTACTAGGTGGAGTACCTAGTTAATGTACTAGTGCATTTGTAATGTATTGAAATGATTAATGAGTTTGGATTTCAGTAAAGTATTATTAGTTTATGAAAATCAAGACTCATTGTTATTATTTTATGAGTGCTCTTAATCTTGACAAAGTTATGAGCTCATATTTAATAACTTAATTGTTTTGATCTATTAAGAATGAGACTCTATGAGTCAACATATTTTGTAGGTTAGATGACTGGCTTATTAGATAATGAGTCCATAGATTCTCAATAGTAGAATTCAAAGACACTTTTAATTAAGTGACAGAGTACCTCTTACGTAATTCACTTATGAGGCCACAATAAACTAAGCGCTTAGTATTTCTGATGGAGTACTAGAGATTTGATCATTTTACTTGAGGCATCAAGTACGAAAATTATCATAGTTGACTGATAGAATGAGTTTGGAACCTAAGAATATTAAGATGTGTATAAATATTAGGTCGATGATAATAAACTTAATTATACACGGTACTACATTATGGAGGGGGATTACATAATCATTAATAGTTTTTTGGTCTGATTTTATTCGAGTATCCACTCGCTCTTGATTTTGATTGACGGTCCGAGGAATAATAAGAGTACAAGGTTTCGATTTTTGATATTCATGCTTCAAAAGGTATTTTTCAAGATCCAGTATTTCCCCCTGCGACGATTCCTTCAATAGGTATCAGAGCAAAGGTGTTGAATTATTCGGGAAATTTCTTATGAAATATTATTGATGGTTTTGATTGTTTTTTAAATTCCCTTACATAACCGTTTACATTTTATGTGTAAATTTCTATTGCTTATGTAAATAGAGGGACAATCCATGAAGAGATTATTTTTTCCGTTAGGATTCATATTTAATTTTCATAGATTCTTGTAAATTTTTTTTGAAAAAGTTAAGATTTGTTATGATGTAATTATTCACATCAGGTGGAGATCGAAACAATGCGAAAGGTGTATCGAAAAAAGGATGAAAACTCACGTCCGCATAAAAGTGGTTGCACGGTGACATGTTCCATGTTTAGATCATAACTTTACGATCCGATATCGGATTGAGTCAATTTTAAATCCTATGGAAAGATAACTAAAAGACACAATTTTGTGCATGACCAAGAAGACCAAATGCTGATGTTTTCCTGGTCAAATTTGAGGCTGAATGTGACGCATCAAGGAGTGATGTTTTTTTTTCAATTTTTGTGGTTCGGTTTATTGGAATGGTATGAATCTCGTGATGCAGTGGGTAACGATTGGCGGAAACCAGCATGAGATCAAGGGTGTCAACCACCGGTAGATGGTTTCGATGTCAGGAATCAGATCCCAGCCTATCTTGAAGATCGTTTTTAGATTTTCAATTAAGATGAGATTAGGGTTATGCAAGGCTAGGGCATATTTTAGATGTTTATCTATTATACCCTTGTAATACCCCAAGCATTAAGGGAGTAGATTTGTAATTTTTTTAGCCACCCACACGCACTATATAAGCATCACACTGAACTGTCTCCCCAACTCTCTCATTTTATCTTTCACGAACTCCCTTGTAACAGTTTCTCTCTAAAACAACAACCACCCTCTCTCCCAGATGCTAACTGCCCTCTGTTTCTCCATTTTTCAATTTCATCTTCTTCTTCAGTGTTCCAATTCCTGGTAGGTGTTCATCTTCTTTCTTTCTTTGCTTTCCTTTTTCTCCCTTTCTCCTTCTTTAAACCTAGATTTTTCTATCTAAATGTTGAAATATCCAATTCTGAAATTTTTCTTTAATTCCAGTGAACTTATTCTTCTCGCGTCTCTATTTTTTTAGTCGCTGCTGCATCACCGAAGTTCTTCGTTCCTTGTAAGCTTCTTCCTTCTTGTTTCAATTTTATTCTCTTTTCTTCCTCTTTTGAATCAAGATTTTGGATTAAAACGTTGATGCATCAAACTGAAATTCTATTCTCCAATTTCCAGCAATTTACATTCTTTTCCTTCACTACTTATTGAGTCGTTGCTTCATCGTCATCGCCACCGCCTTCATCGTCGGTAAAGTTGATTTCCTTCTTTCTCTCTCTTCTTCATCTTCCCCTCCCTCTATGTTGCGTCTCTCTCTCTCTCTTCTTCATCTCCCTCCCCCTCTCTGTTCTGTCTGTCTCTCTCATTCATCTTCATCCCCTCTCTGTTCTCTCTCTCTCCTTCGTCTTCCCCCTCTCTTTTGCTTCTCTCTCTCTCCATCTTCTCCATCTCCCTCCCCCTCTCTGTTTTGTCTCTCTCTCCTTCATCCCCCTGTTGCATCTCTCTCTCTCTTTCTCTCTCTCTCTCTCCCTCTTCTTCGTCTCCCATTTCTGTTTTCCCCCTTCTTTTAAACCGGTTCACCTGAACCAGACCGGTTCATTCAGACCAGACAAGGCCAGACTGGTTCAGTCAGACCAGACCAGTTCAACCTAACCAGACCGAACTAGCCCAAAACAGTAAAACCAACCAGTTCAGACCATCCTGACCTTGTTGAACTGTTTTAAACCGCTTGATAATTTACACCCGATGTGGTTTCCACTTGTTCCCAACCTCACTTAGTTAATTAAATAATTATAGATATTACATGAATTTATTGTGATCTGGGATCTTTGGATTTCAGGTCATTAGTTGCTAAATTAAATTTGTAGCGAATTTAGGTAAGTGGATTTACATAATAATTCGGTTCATGTGTTATAAGTGTAGAATATATAATGTGAAATTATTTTATTATTTCTTTATGTTCAATCTTATGATAAAGTGTTTTATTTGTTTTTTCATATTATGATGAAATTAGTTACCATGTTATGTATGATTATATTTTGAGTTATACATGTATTGGTTATGTGTTTATGTAAAAAGTAAAAAGTGATAAGTAAACAAAAAGTAGACTTAGTCATGTCCCTTAGTTATCAAGTAACCAGATTGTTCACGTCATGTTATCTAATTATACAATTGGGTGTCCTCATGTTCATGTTAGCGTCCTTAAGGTTCAGATAACCTTAAGTGACGTCAAGTTTTAGGACACCCAATCTGTCATGTTCACGTTGATATTACAAGTTCAAGTTCAAATTGTGAAACAGTTCTGGTTAGGTTGTTAATCGAGGGCTATATCTAGTCGGTTATGATCAAGCAAGTATAAATACAAGTTCGAGTTATATGTTAACCATGAAATCGGTATGTTATTACAAGTATTTTATGTGACCAGTGAACGTGTGAAATAAATTTACATGAGTTATATGTTTACATTTATGTCATGTGAAACTCATTAGTATGTGGATTTACTTACTGAGTATTTTTAACACTCACCCCCATAGATGATTGTGTTGCAGATGGTGGTGAGCAGCAGGAGTGAGGGAGTGCCATAGCAAGCATGATTATGATTTCTAAGTTTAATTATGACTTCAGTTATTTCAGATATTTATGAATATTAATGTTTAATCTTTCATGTCATATGGATTTACGTGCTCACTTTATTACAGTTTAATGAATCATTTATTTCAGTTTAATGAGTTAATATTATTTTTAAAATAATTTTATGCTTCCGCTATTTAAGGTTAAAATTAGGGCAAAATTAGGATTTTCAATTTGGGGATTTTCTCAAATTAGGGTCTTAACTGAATTGGGGAATTTTTTAAATTTTGAAATTTCAAGCATGTTTAACCCTCGGGAATCGGGGCGTTACAGTTTGGTATCAAAGTCATGGTTTTAGATTCTATAGACTTATCTACGTAAAAAGTATGGCATGTCACTCATTGTGCTCCTCCATCATCTTACAAGTTAGGTACGCATGTTATATATATGTTTTAACTATTGAATCAGTTGATATGCTTTAGATTCGTTATGACACGTTCAATTACATTTACGTTATTTTGCGCGTTAAAATTAGCAGTACGATAGCGCCCCCTACAGGGAACAACAACAGTCACGCACCAGTCAATCCTACTGCTGACCCTCCAGCAACTATGGTGCAGATGTTTCAAGAGTTCTTGCAATTGTTAAGGCAGACGGCGACAGCTCACCCGATACAACAAGTACAACAACCACAGTAAATACCAGTCGACATACAGTTGATACAAACCTTCAGGATGCTGAATCCACCTGAATTTGATGGCCATTCATCCGATCCACTGCTAGTTGATGAATGGATTGCAAGAATGGAGCAGATTTTCTAGTTTATGCCATGTTCTAAGATTCAGATGGTTGTTTGCAACATTTATGCTGACACGGGAGGCTTAGAAATGGTGGGATCTCATACGGAGAACTCAGCAGTAATCCAGTGGCATGGGATCGTTTCAAGGAACTTTTCCTTAAGAAATATTTTTCGATCACGGTCAAAACAGAGAAGGAGGCCAAATTTCTCAGACTTGCGCAAGGAGCTATGAGTGTAACTAAATACAAGCGGAAGTTTGAAGAATTGTCTCGGTACGCCACACACTATGTGGATAACGAGATAAAAAAGGCTCGAACTTTTGAAAAAGGATTGCGTCTAGAGATTAAGTGTTCAATGTCACTTCTTAAGCATACCACCTACGTAACGGTGATTGAGGCAGCTTTAGTGATGGAATAGAATCTTCCACTACCTGCACCACCTCAGTCAGAGCAATCATTTCATGGAAAGAGAAAATCACAGAATTCTCATCAGGGTCCTCACAATGCAAAAAGACAGATGATCAAATCAAATCCCTTATGTGCTACATGTAACAAACATCTAGTTGATCAATGTTTTAAGGCGATCAATGCTTACCTCAAGTGTGGAAGGATTGGACATTACCTCAGACAATTCCCTCTGCTTGCTAATGGACAGACCAGTGATGTTGTTGGTGGTAGAGCTAAAGGAAATTTTTTCGCATTAACTCGCCAGGAAGCTGAGTAGTCCGATACAGTTGTGGTAGGTACATTACTTATATTAGGACATTCAGCTTTCACATTGATTGATTCAGGATCCACGCATTCTTTTATTTCTATTTCGTTTATAACTCATGCATCATTGGCTGTTGTGCCTTTGAGTTTTGAATTATGTGTTTCTACGCCTTCTGGAGCTTCTCTCCTAGCTAATAAGGCAATAGAGAGTTGTTCAGTGATGATTGCAGATAATGTTATGTGTGCTAGACTTATAGTCCTAAGGATGCATGATTTTGATGTAATCCTAGGGATGGATTGGTTGGCTGTAAATTATGCCAACATAGATTGTTATCGAAAAGAAGTTCGATTCCTACCTCCTGGTAGGCCTAGCTTCAAGTTTAGGGGATCCAAGCAATGCTCAATACCGAAGGTTATATCTGCTTTGCGGGCTCAACGCCTACTTAATCGTGGTAACTGGGGTTACTTAGCTTCTGTTGTGGATACAACTAAGACACTTGTTGATATTGGATTGGTCCCGGTCGTTTCTGAATTCTTGGATGTTTTTTCTGATGATTTATCGGGACTTCCTCCTCCTCGAGAGACGAATTTTCATATTGAGTTGGTACCAGGCATTGCCCCTATATCTAAAGCTCTGTATCGTATGGATCCTGTAGAGTTGACAGAACTTAAAGATCAACTTAAAGAATTACTAGATAAGGGTTTCATAAGACCTAGTATTTCACCTTGGGGTGCTCCAGTGTTATTTGTTAAAATAAAAGATGGATCAATGAGGCTATGCATTGACTACAGGGAATTGAATAAAGTCACTATCAAGAATAAGTATCCGTTACCGCGCATTGAGGATTTGTTCGATCAACTTCAGGGAGCATTAGTATTCTCTAAGATTGATTTAAGATCAGGATACCATCAGCTCAGGATTCGAAATGAGAAAATTTCTAAGACAGCGTTTCGCACTCGTTACGGCCATTACGAGTTTCTAGTGAAGTCGTTTGGATTAACTTATGCTCTGGCAGCCTTTATAGATTTAATGAATATGGTGTTCAAGGAGTACCTGGATTCTTTTATGATTGTCTTTATTGATTATATTCTGGTGTACTCTAGATCGGAGGCTGAACATATGAATCATCTCAGGATTATTTTGCAAACATTAATGACACACCAGTTATATGCCAAATTGCAGAAGTGTGAGTTTTGGCTTCAGCAAGTGTCATTCCTTGGTCATGTGGTATCTCAAGATGGAATCTCGATTGACCCGTCTAAGATTGAAGCAGTGCTTAACTGGCCTCAACCGACAAATGTTGGGAAAGTTCGCAGTTTTCTAGGTTTAGCAGGATATTACAGAAGGTTTGTTGAAGGTTTTTCAAAGATTGCTGTCCCACTTACTCAGTTGACCAGGAAGAATGTCACCTTTTCTTGGACGGCCGAGTGTGAGAAATGTTTTCAGAGCCTTAAACAGAAATTAGTGACAGCACAAGTGTTGACCATTCTAGATGGTAAAAGCGACTTTGTGATATACAGTGATGCTTCTAAAAGAGGTTTGTGATGCGTTTTGATGCAACAGGGAAAGGTCATAGCATGTGCATCTCGTCAGCTCAAGCCCTATGAACAGAATTATCATACTCATGATTTGGAGTTGGCTGCAGTTGTTTTTGCTCTAAGGATTCGGAGACATTATTTATATGGCTGTAAATGTCAGATTTACATAGATCATAAGAGTCTTAAGTACTTTTTTCACTCAGAAAGAGCTTAACATGAGGCAACGCTGTTGGTTGGAATTGGTGAAGGATTATGACTACGATATCATTTATCACCCAGGAAGGGCAAACGTAGTGGTTGATGCCTTATGTCAAAAATCAGCCCATTCAGCAGCTCTTATTACGTCTCAAGAGCATCTCTTAGAGGATATTGAACGTACCGAGATTCTGGTTTTACTAAAAGATACTACAACATAGTTAGCTCAGCTCACAGTTCAACCATCATTGCAACAATGTATTATCGATGCACAAAAGTCAGATTCTGAGTTACTTTTGATTCATAACAAGTGGGTTCGGACAAAGGACAAAGGGTTTCATGGGAAGCTTTGTGTTCCGAAAGACGTAGTTCAGGAAACGGGAGCATGTGGCAATGGATTTCATTTCTGAGGATGGTAAAAGGTTTTAACTCCATTTGGGTTGTGATACATCGTCTCACCAAGTCTGCACACTTTTGCCTAACAAGACTACATTTTCAGTTGAGGATTGGGCTTGGTTGTACATCTGAGAGATTGTTCGACTTCATGAGGTTCCGGTGTCTATAGTATCAGATCGGGATCCGCCATTCATGTCAAATTCTTGGCAGAGATTACTAAGAGCTTTGGGTACTCAGTTAAATTTTGGTACAACTTTTTATCCGCAATCTGATGGGCAATCTGAGCGAACGATTCAGACGTTGGAAGATATGCTTCGAGCTTATGTCTTGGATTTCTCTGACAGTTGGGACGCGCACTTGGCACTCATCGAGTTTGCTTACAATAACAGTTCCCAGGCGACGATTGGTATGGAAAAAATGTCGGTCGCCAGTTCACTGGAATGAGGTTGGCGAATGAAAGCTTTTGGGCCCTGGCTCGGTTTAGTCTACAAATGAATCTATTCAAAAAATCAGAGATAGAATGAAGACCGCTCAAAGTAGGCAAAAGAGTTACGCAGATGTCAGGAGGAAGGATCTTGAATTTGAAGTGGGTGATCAAGTCTTTCTCAAGGTTTCCCTAATGAAGGGGGTTATGCGTTTTGGTCACAAGGGGAAGCTGAGCCCCAGGTTTATGGGCCCTTTTGAGATTTTAGATCGTATCGGTTCTTTGGCCTACCGACTCGCTTTACCACCAGCTCTTTCAAGTGTTGATAATGTGTTTCACGTCTCGATGCTTCTCAAGTACGTGTATGATCGAACTGGTTCAGGCATACCAGGCCAGGCCTCACCGGCTCGATCAGACTAGACCAGTTCAACCTAACCAGACCAAATCAGCCCAAAACAGCATAATCGAACCAGTTCAGACCACCCGAACCTTGTTGAACTATTTTAAACCGCTTGATAATTTACACCGATGTGGTTTCCACTTGTTCCCAACCTCACTTAGTTAATTAAATAATTGTAAATGTTATATGAATTTATTGTGATCTAGGATTCTTGGATTTCAGGCCATTAGTTGCTAAATTTAATTCATGGCGAATCCAGGTAAGTGGATTTATATAATAATTCGGTTCATGTGTTATAAGTGTAGAATATATAATGTGAAATTATTTTATTATTTCTTTATGTTCAATCTTATGATAAAGTGTTTTATTTGTTTTTTCATATTAAGATGAAATTATTTACCATGTTTTGTATGATTATATTTTGAGGTATACATGTATTGGTTATGTGTTTATGTTCATGAACAAATTATATGTTTACCCATGTATATGTGATAACTTGAAATATGAATATTAATTCAAGTAAAAAGTGATAAGTAAACAAGAAGTATACTTAGTCGTGTCCATTGGTTATCAAGTTATACAGTTGGGTGTCAGCATGTTCATGTTAGTGTCCTTAAGATTCAGATAACTTTATGTGACATCAAGTTTCAGAACACCCAATCTGTCATGTTCACGTTCATGTTACAAGTTCAAGTTCAAGTTGTGAAACAGTTCTGGTTAGGTTGTTAATTGAGGGCTATGTCTAGTCGGGTTATGTAACGCCCCAATTCCCGAGAGTTAAACATGCTTGAAATTTCAAAATTCAAAAATTCTCCAATTCAATTGAAACCCTAACTTGAGAAAATCCCTAAATTGAAAACCTTAGTCTTGCCCTAATTTTTAACCTTAAATAGAGGAATTATAAAAAATATTTTAAAATAATATTAACTCATTAAACTGAAATAAATGATTCATTAAACTGAAATAAAGTGAAGCACGGAAATCCATATGACATGAAAGATTAAACATAAATATTTATAAATATCTAAAATAATGGAAGTCAACAGAAGTCATAATTAAACTTAGAAATCATAATCGTGATTGTTATGACAGTCCCTCACTCCTGCTACTCACCATCATCTGCAACACAATCATCTATGGGTGTGTGTATTAAAAATACTTAGTAAGTAAATTCACATACTAATGAGTTTCACATGACATAAATGTAAACATATAACTCATACAAATTTATTTCACACGTTCACATGTTACATAAAATACTTGTAACAACACATCGATTTCATGATTAACATATAACTTGAACTTGTACTTATACATGCCAATACTTATACTTGCCTGATCATAATTCGACTAGGCATATCCCTCGATTAACAACCTAAGCATAATTGTTTCACAACTTGAACTTATAACGTGAACATGACAGATTGGGTGTCCTGAAACTTGATATCATTTAAGGTTATCTGAACCTCAAGGACGTTAACATGAACATGGTGACACCTAACTGTATAACTTGATAACATGACGTGAACAATCTAGTTACTTGATAACCAAAGGACATGACTAAGTCTACTTCTTGTTTACTTATCACTTTTTACTTGAATTAATATTCATATTTCACGTTATCACATTTACATAAGTAAACATATAACTAATACATGTATAACTCAAAATATAATCATACATAACATGGTAGATAATTTCATCATAATTAGGAAAACAAATAAAACACTTTATCATAAGATTGAACATAAAAATAATATAATAATTTCACATTATATATTCTACACTTATAACACATGAACCGAATTATTATGTAAATCCACCTACTTGGATTTGCTACGAATTAAATTCAGCAACTAATGACCTGCAATCCAAGGATCCCAGGTCACAACAAATTCATATAATATCTATAATTATTTAAATAATGAAGCGAGGTTGGGAACAGATAGAAACCACATCGGATAAAATTATCAAATGGTTTAAAACGGTTCAACAAGGTTCGGGTGGTCTAAAGTGGTTCAATTCTACTGTTTTGGGCCGGTTCTATCTGGTTGGGTTGAACTGGTCTAGTCTGACCGAGTCGGTTCTTTCTGGTCTGGTCTGACTGAACCGATTCGACCTGGTCTGGTCTGATTGAATCGGTTGAGTTTAGATGAACCGGTTCAAAAGAGGGAAAAACATAAAAGGAAGACGAAGAAGAGGGGGAGAGAGAGAGAGAGAGAGGGAGAGATGCAACAGGGAGACGAAGGAGAGAGAGAGAAACAGAACCCAGAGGGGGAAGGGAGACGAAGAAGAGGGAGAGAGAGACGCATAGAGAGGGGGAGAGAGAGAGACAGAACACAGAGAGGGTGAGAGAGAGACAGAACAGAGAGGGGGAGACGAAGGAGAGAGAGACAGAACAGAGAGGGGGAGACGAAGGAGAGAAAGACAGAACAGATAGGGGAAGGAGATAAAGAAAAGGTAGAGAGAGACACAGAGAGGGGGAAGAGAGAGACACAATAAAGAAGGGGAAAGAGAGAGAGAGACACAACAGAGAGGGGGAGAGAGAGACAGAACAGAGACGAGGAGATGAATGAGAGAGAGATAGAATAGAGATGGGGAAGAAATGAAGAAGAAGGAGAGAGAAACGCACAGAGGGGGGAGAGAGACAGAACAGGGAGGGGGAAAGAGAGACGGACATAACAGAGAGGGGGAAAGAGAGAGAGACATAACAGAGATGGGGAAATAGAAAGAGAGACAGAACAAAGAGAGAGAGAAAGAGAGACAGAACATAGGGGGAGAGAGAGACAAAATAGAGAGGGAGACGCACAGAGAGGGGGGAACAGAAAAGGGAGACGAAGAAGAGGGAGGGAGAGAGAGAGAGAGAGAGAGAGAGAGAGAAGAAATCATACCTTGATTAATGGAGGATAATTCATGAAGAAGAAACTAGATGAAGTAGCGATGAGTAATCATATAAAAAGGGGAGAGAGAGTTGTAGGTGGTTACAAGGATTAGCTTGAGATAACAAAAGAGAGATTTGAGGGAAAATGGTTAAGAGAGAACACAAAGGAAACAAATAGGGCGGCTTAGGGTGAAGTGCATATATGGTGTGAGTGAGTTCTAAATTACAACAATACCGTTTATTAAAAACTTGGGTATTACAGGTTATGATCAAGCAAGTATAAGTATTGGTATGTATCAGTACAAGTTCGAGTTATATGTTAACCATGAAATCGGTGTGTTATTACAAGTATTTTATGTGACCAGTGAACGTGTGAAATAAATTTGCATGAGTTATATGTTTACATTTATGTCATGTGAAATTCATTAGTATGTGGATTTACTTACTGAGTATTTTTAATACTCACCCCCATAGATGATTGTGTAGCAGATGATGGTGAGCAGCAGGAGTGAGGGACTGCCATAGCAAGCATGATTATGATTTCTAAGTTTAATTATGACTTCAGTTGACTTCAGTTATTTCATATATTTATGGATATTCATGTTTAATCTTTCATGTCATATGGATTTACGTGCTTCACTTTATTACAATTTAATGAATCATTTATTTCAGTTTAATGAGTTAATATTATTTTTAAAATAATTTTATGCTTTCGTTATTTAAGGTTAAAATTAGGGTTTTCAATTTGAGGATTTTCTCAAATTAGGGTCTTAATTGAATTGGAGAATTTTTAAATTTTGAAATTTCAAGCATCTTTAACCCTCAGGAATCGGGGCGTTACAACCCTGCTATTTTGTTTATTATCTTTTATGCCCATCATGCTTAGATAATTTTATTTTATGCCTGTTATGGGTGTTTTCTCAATCACTAGTAATGCAATGACACGTGCCAAGTAATGTTGAGAAACTTGTAGCGGAGGAATTGTCGAAGGAAAAGTGCTAACCTCATCTAGTCAGACACTATAGAGCTCGGGTTGCACATACCCGAGCATCTATAAAAGTAGGAATAAGGTGCACAAAGAGAGCTCAAATAACTATGAACACGGGGTCCTCATTACTTTCTGTAAGTAGCCCTGAATAGGTCCCATCATCATGATAGAATGTTCGATTAGCCTCTGAAGTGTAACCTCAAAAGCACATCAACCATTAATTCTCCTATCCAATTAAGGACGATCAAGGCAGGCTTCCTGCCCCCCCCAAGGCTTCTCGAACATGCCTCCAAGAGGCTTCTTCAAAACACTACCTACAAGCATGAGAGACCACGTACAAATACATCCCCTAATCGACTGAAGAGGTATGTCTTCTATTCTCTACAAAAACTATGCCAAAATATAGATTCTTACTTAGGCATTGAAGGCCTTTCAGCAGGGTTCATTGTCCGTGCTTTATAAACGTTGAGGCCGTGAGGAGCTCTAGTCAGGTGGAACAATACGCTCACCATAAAGAGGAAAGAACTTGTAAAGCGTCATTCTGATAGATGCCCCCAATTAGGAGGCCCTCAGAGTTGTACTGTGGCAGTTTTTTTTGGTAAAAATAGTCGGCGCCATCTGTGGTAACGATTGTAAAAGCATCACCACCTCTCCCAAGGGGAAACTGTTAGAATTATGTCCATAAAGCATAATGTAATAACTATTTATGAGTATTTAGTTATTTCTTTAACATTTATGTATTACTGAATTTTATGAATAAATGAAAGTTTTATTTAATTAAAGTGTGCTTATAATTTACTTAAGTCCTGAAACTTTTATCAACGTAAGAAGAGTAAAAACTGAGCGATCTTCCAGACAAACTATTCTGATATAGTTCAAAATATTATTCGCAGTCTCAGAATTGTCTAGGCAACGAGTATAATTATGACTGTTGGGTTGAATCAAATGATGCCAGCCTCGGAGCATGGGAGTGGAGACTCTAACGGTTGACCTAGACATGTTATAGAACATGTTGAATAGATCAGTAACCAATTAATTTAGAACAAAACCGTTTATCTAACTCTAAATTTAACAGTTAGAACTTAAGGGTATTTTCATAACTACCTTAATCTTGAGGTGAATACGAAACTTGACTTAGTT
The DNA here is from genome assembly GCA_003255025.1 of Datisca glomerata. NCBI lineage: Eukaryota > Viridiplantae > Streptophyta > Magnoliopsida > Cucurbitales > Datiscaceae > Datisca > Datisca glomerata. The sequence continues at coordinate 88,225 of QANY01002872.1, forward strand.
ACTTATGATCTTTGATATGCCAAATGAGTGAGTTCGAATTGCCAGACAATACCTCAGCCGTTGGGGCCGTAATTCAGCTATGTTGGAGTTACGTGATTTACAGATATGAAATTCTTGACGAGATTTGAAAAGAAACAATATCACTTTATACTTTATTAATGAGTGCGTAAATAAATAAACCTGACCAGATACTCAATGAAATGAATCATTGAATAAGACATGGTGAACTGTATGAGATACTTCACTGTTATGTTTTTTTTATTTACAATCAATTAAGGAAATAATAACTAAAAAGGTAAAATGGTAAGTTTATATCCCGCTCTTGTTACTGATATTCATGAAAGGTAACATTGTAAAATATCATGTGAACTATGAAATGAAAATGTTTAATTCCACCAATAGAAAATGTAGTCGAGAATTTATTCGCACATGAATCGAGAGTTTATTCGGTATCAGGAATTTATAGAGATCATCTAGCCAGATATTTGAATCCTATAATTTTTTTCATGTGAGTCCATTCGGTCTTAGGAGTAGCTCATATGGATATGAATGAGAAACAACGTTAGTTGGACCCAAAATGTGTTGTAGACCAAGGTACACTTCCCAAACTCATATGTGATGGGTGTCATCACTAAAGTAGTGATGATCAAAATTAATGTTCAAATTAATTAATTTTTAATTTTTAATTATTGGATAATTAATAAATAAAATAAAATAATTAATTAATTGATAAAAATCAATTTAATTTATCAATTTGAATTGATGAATTTAGATACAGTCTTGGCTCTAGAGGAGCTGTAAAAATCACAGATAGCAGTGCACATGTAGATGAATTTTGACAATTTGACATATAGGGGTATATGTAAATACCCATAATTATTATATAAGGGATTGTGTTAGGGTTGCATCCCTAATCCTAATCATAGTGTGTGATTATTCAGAGCAGAAAAGAGTTTCTCTTCCCTCCACCTACAGTTGCCGCCCAAAAACTATCAGAGGAAGAAGAAAATTTAGTTTGTCTTCCTTAGTTGTTTAGAGAGCCCACACTCTATCCCTACCAATATCCTTGCGAAATATAATTCTGAATCCTACGGATGGCTGTTGGTGTGAAAGTCAATTGAAGTTCTACGAATCTCAAGAACGAAGAACGCAAGATAAATAATTGGAGCCCGCCAAATTAGAATTTCTCTAATACAAGAAAATATATAAATTGTTTCTATCTTTTCTCAATATGTTTATCTGAATATATGTGATCGTTGAGTGGTTTTATATTTAATTTGATTAAATATTTGTTTTGAAATTTTTTGATATTCTACCCACGAACTGTTCGTGATTCATTAAGTTTGTTCTAAATCTAAAACTCAATCCGACAATTGGTATCAGAGCCTAAGGTTCTCGATTACATATTCTATGATTAAACCTATGTATGGATGGATATTATAATATTGACATATATATTTTTATATGGTAGATTCAAAGCATGTTTGAATGTGTTTTGGGAATAGAACCTGATCGATCGATTGACTCTAGGTGTGTTTTTTTTCAATTTTATAATTGATGTACGCCGAAGGAATAGGATTTTATGTAATTAATTTTATGTCTGTGTCCGCCGTCGTCATGTCGTCTGTGTCCGTCGCCGGCAATGCTGTTGACATTCGTAACCAGACAACCGGTGGCGATGGTGGGACTATCCTACTGCCACCAGTGGCAGCAATCCTTGGGATTTTCAGGGTTCGAGGCTCAGATACCCTGATACCGTGTTGCCAAATCTCTGTGATGCTTCGTGAAAACTCTTATCCTATCTTTTATCTATTAAATTTTAAATTTTAAATTTTAAATTGTAAATTTTGAATTTTAAAAGGATAAAAGATAATTCAAATTCAAATATAAATACCTACTTTATCTTTTTATCTTTTAAATTTTTAAAAAAAGTTCATCTATTAGATCTTTTATATTTTAAATTTTAAATTCAAAAGATAATTATCAATTTTATCTTTTTAGCTTTTGAATTTTTGAAAATTAAAATTTAATTAATTGATTGGGTTTGACCCAAGTTTGATAAGTCATTGAATTATTTTTTACTAATAAAAATTAATTAATTTAAAAAAGATATTTAATGGGATTATTTAATTAAAAAAATAGTTTTCCTTAATTAAAGAGATTTGAACAGAGCTTGAAGATTATAATGGGATTGAACCTTTATAAAGAGTTACAAGAGGGTGAAACTTCCTAAAAGAGATAGTTACTGACGCAATGAAGTCTAGTAATGAAATTATAATAATGAAATTATTATTTTTTTAGGGGTTGTAATTAGAAATGAGTCATGCATAGATAGGTTAATTTTGAATGTATAATTTATTATTAATCTCACATTCTCCTATAACATGACATATATAAATAGGGATATGTCAATATCAAATTATCATGTAACATGTACAGGCATCATTGTAGTTTAAATTTATAATGTGTTATAATTTTAAATAAATGTGAATTTTATAAAAGTTATAATTAAATTATGATTTAAATTTTAAAACATTTATAAAAATTTTCATAAAACAACTTTCTTTTCAAATTTATAAAGAGTTACAATTTTTGAAAAAGCAAAGAAAAATTTATTTTTCAAAAACAAAGTGGGAGAGTCGTTTACGTTGAAATGTTCTCAAAGTCCCCAATGCAAACTTGATTGTGGCACAAGGGATGGTTTAGAGACGCCCTAGCGAATTGTGTCACTTTTAGTCATCGATTCACTTGAGATCCTGACGAATGATTGATAGGAACGGATTGCCTGGGCTTCCCTGCATCCGATCGACTCATACCTCCCAGCCCTGTCTCCAGGATCTCATTCAATAGATCCAACCGGGTAGATAGAGGAGTTCGTCTCCCAAGATAAAGTTTATAAAGAAAGTCGGGAGGCGGGACCATCCCTAGACGAACCGTTAGTTCATAACAACCTTTAAAGCCGATGCAATGGTTAAGCACTTTGACCGAAGAAAATTGAAATCTCTCATAGAAGCTAGTGAATGGGGCTAAGATGATCAAAACCATTGGTGATAGGTTAAGCTAGATGTAGAGACATCTTGAGAAGCATTAACAAAATGAGAAGAGTCTCGATGCGATAGGAGGTAGCTCGTGCGTTGTCCTTAGATGAGACGAGCTATCATTGTTGATCTTAACATCATGGAAGAAATATGTTTTTCTCAAATTTTTAAATATTTAAGTATTTGCATCATGCATGATACTTTTCTAAATGATTGAGTATTTATTTATACCGCTTTATTTATTCTTTTCAATAATCATGCCACTATCCCCACTCTCAACAATCTTGAGTGCAAACAAACTTACTGGTGAAAATTACATGGGTTGGAAACGTAATCTTGATGTCGTGCTAACGGTAGAAAAGCATAAGTTCGTGTTCATCACCCCTTCTCCCCTTTAAGCCTATTGCTCGAATCAAGAGGAAAATGATGCCTATGTTTCTTGCCTCCGTGCTGATGAGATCGCCAGGTGTTACATCTTGGCATCAGTTAGCAATGTGTTGAAACAATAACATCACAACATGGAGACCGCCATCAGTAAGATGTTGAACATCACTGAAATGTTCGGGGATTAGAGTCGTCGAGCCAAACAGGCTGCTATGTGAAACTTCATGAACCACCGGATGAAACTTAAAACTCCTGTCATGGAACATATGATGCTGATAATTAGTTATCTGAATAAGATGGAGATCATGAAAGCTGAGGTAGATGGTAAGACACAAGTTGATATGATCCTCGAGACCCTGCTAGATACTTTTGAAAACTTCAAACTTAATTATTTGATGAATAAGTTAAGGTACACTCTTTCGGGACTTATGAAGGAGTTGCAAGCTACTGAGACCCTATTTATGAAGGGCAAGAGGAAGAATGAAGAGACAAACTTTACTGAAAGTAAGCCTTCCATTTCTGATGCCAAAAAGAAAAGCAAGAAAGGTCCAAAGAAAGCTAAGAAGTAGAACCAAAAGCTGCGAAAGGCAATAGTACTGTACAAATGGACAACTCGAAAGACATGTGTCATCATTGCAGAGTCATTGGCCGTTGGAAACGCAATGGCCCAAATTATCTCAACGAGTTAAAATTCAAAGGTACATCACAAAAGCCTATTATGTGGCTGACTCTGATTTTTCATGGATTGTAGTCTCTGCAGCAACTAACTATATTTGTTATACCCTACAGGGGTTCAGGAAAATAAGAAGGCTTAACGAGGGCAAGTTCAGCTTCTGTTGGGAATGGAGCATGAGTATCGATTTTATTAGTTGAAACATTTAAATTATTATTTGATTATAGTTACTTGTTTTTACATGATGTTTATAATATCCTGGTTTTTGGGAAAACCTCATTTCAATAGCTAGTTTAATTGAGCAAGGATTTTTTTTGGATTTCATTAATAATGATATTTGTATTTTTAGAAATGATTGTTTAATTAGTACTGCACGCATGATAAATAACTTATTTTGTGTAGAACCAAAAGTTCCAATGATATTTGACACTGAAGTAAATACTGATTTACAAAGAGATAGTAAAAGGTTGAAGTCTGACTCAATCGATCTAACCTATTTATGGCACTTGTGTCTTGGTAACATTAGCCTAGACATGATTAAAAAACTCTCAAAGGATGGTCCATTGCGAACTTTAAGTGTGAGATCACTACCAACATGTGAATCTTGCATAGAAAATAAAATGACTAAGATATAATTTTTAGTGAAGGGTGAAAGAGAAACTCAATGCCTGGAACTCGTACATAATGATGTATGTGGGGCATTGAATATCCAAACAAGATAAGGTTATGAATATTTTATAACCTTCACAGATGACTACTCATATTTTGGACATGTTTATCAAATGTGCCAAAAGTCTTGAAACCTTTGAAAAGTTTAAAAAGTATAAAGTTATGGTTGAGAAGCAATTAGAAAAACAAATCAAAATACTATGATCCTATCATGGTGGAGAGTACTTGCTAGGAGAGTTCGAAGATATTTTTAAGGAAGAGGGTATTTTTTCTCAGCTTACAACATCTGGCACTCCAGAACAGAATGATGGTTAGAGAGAAGGAATCAAACTCTATTGGATATGGTTAGATCCATTGTGAGTTACTCATCCCTCCCAGATTCATTCTGGGGATATGTTTTGGAAACAACTTATATTCTTTATTAAGTTCTGTCAAAGATGGTGCCTAGTACACCATATGAAAGATGGAGTGGATGAAAGTCATCCGTAAGCCACCTTAGGATATGGAGATGCCCAGCACACATGCTGAGACTGAAGGCAAGCATTTTGGCCAGTCACTCAAAGTTACACCTATTTGTAGGATATTCCAAGGGAATAAAGGAGTACGTCTTTTATAATCAAACCAACAAGAAAACATTCATGAGGACGAATGCACGTTTTCTTGAGCAGGCTATATAAGAATTATGAAGCCAAGAAGCACATTTGTGCTAGAGGAATTATTGAGTGGGAGGACACTAACTCCTAAATCAGGATTTGTTCTTGATTCAATAATAGAAGAACCACAAAAGGAACCAGACCTTACGGAGCCTCGGCATAGTGTGAAAGTTGTGAGACAACCTGACAGGTATATGTCTTATGCAGATGCCTTAACGACAGTCTTAGATAAGGATCATGTTGAACCTATTTCCTACTCACATGTTATGTCTGGTCCTAAAGAAAACCTATGGCAAGACGCCATAAATGCTGACATATAAGCAATGTACTCGAACGAAGTCTGAAAGCTTGCAGATCCTCCTGAAGGGGTAAAAAACAAAGGATGTAAATGGATTTATAAGAAAAATATAGATTCAGATGAGAATGTGAAGACATTTAAAGTTAGGCTAGTAGCCAAGGGCTATACCCAAACGAAAGGTATTAACTATGAGGATATCTTCTTGTCGGTGGCCATGCTTAAATCCATCTGAATCCTCATGTCTATTGATACTGCCCTCGATTATGAAATTTAGCAGATGGGCGTCATGACTCTTTTTTGAATGGAAATCTTGAAGAGCGCATTTATATAACTCAACCAGATGAGTTCATGGAGAAAGGTTAAGAAGGAAAGGTTTGTGAACTGTTGAAGTCTATTTATGGACTTAAACAAGCATCCTGATCATGGAATATCATATTCGACGAAACTGTCAAGAGCTTAGATTTTGAGCAGTTAGTGGATGAACCCTATGTGTATAAGCTGATATATGAAGGGAAGATGGTTTTTATGGTTTTATATGTGGATGATATTCTACTCATTGAGAATGATGTAGGAAAATTGTCTAATGTCAAGATTTGACTTACAAAGCAACTTGATATGAATGATCTTGGAAAAGCTGCCCTTGTCCTAGGTGATGGATATCTTCAGTATACAAGACTCCAAGAAAGGATATCTTCCCTATAGGCATAGAGTTACCCTTTCCAAGGAGCAATCTCCTAACTCTCCTCAAGAAGAGGAAGACATGAGAGAATTTCCCTATGCCTCAGCCGTAGGAAGTTTCATGTATGCAATGCTTTGCATTAGGCCACATATTTGCTACACCGTAGGCGTGGTGAGTCATTTTAATCTAATCCTAGACTCGAGCATTAGAATATTGTCTAGCATATCTTCAAGTATCTTAGGAGAATGAGAAACTATATGCTTGTGTATTCAGGTACTGACATGAATATGATGGGCTATACCGACTCCAATTTCCAAGCGGACAAGAATTCTAAGAGGTCCACATCAGGATCAGTGTTTGTCCTGAATGGTGGAGTACAATATGAGAAGTATCAAGAATTCTTACATTGTTGATTCTATCATGGAAGCTGAGTATGTGGTGGCTTGTGAAGCTGCAAAGGAGGTTGTCTAGCTTAGAAAGTTCTTAAAGGCTCCGGAAGTCATTCCGAATGCTGACAAACCCATGACACTTTATTGTGATAACAGTGGGGTTGTAGCAAACTCGAAGGAGCAGAGAAACCAAAAAAGATCCAAACACATAGAATAGAAATACCACATCATCAGAGAGATAGTTTAGCATGGAGATGTTGAAGTAACACACATATCGACGGTCAATAATCTGACAGATCCATTCACGAAGACTTTAAGTAGTAAAATCTTTGATGGTCATCTATAGAGTATGGGGTTATGAGATTGTACACGCTTACTTTAGCCCAAGTGCATGGTTGTTAGAATTTAGTTATTTTTTTAGTTATTTTTTTTAGATTTATGTTTTACTGAATTTTATGAATAAATGAAAGTTTTCTTTAATTAAAGTGTGTTTATAATTTATTTGAGTCCTAAAACTATTATCAACCTAAGAAGAGTAAAGACTGAGCGGTCTTCCAAACAAACTCTTCTGAGATAGTTAGAATGTCATTAACAGACATATGATCGACTGGGCAATCGAGTCCAATTATGACTGTTAGATTGAACCAAAGGATGTCGATCTAGGGGCATGGGAGTGAAGACTCTAACGGTTGACCTAGACATTTTATGGAATATGTTGATTAGACTAGTAACTAATTAGTTTAGAGCAAAATTGTTTATCTAACTCTAAATCTAATTGTTACACCTTAAGAGTATTTTCGTAATTACCTTAATGCTCCTGAGGTGAATAAGAAATTTGACTTAGTTACTTGTGCCAAAGGAGTGAGTTAAAATTGTCGGACAATACCTCGACTATTGGGACCGTAATTCAACTATGTCAGAGTTATGTGATTCATAGATATGGAATTCATGACGAGATTGTAAATTTAACATTATTGCCTTATGCTTTATCGATGAGTGTGTAAATAAATAAACCCGATCAGGTATTCGATGAAATGAATCATTGAATAAGACATGGTGAACTGTACGAGACACTTCACTGTTATGTCTTTCTTATTCACAATCAATAAAGGAGTTAAGAAAATAATAATTAGAGGGGTAAAATAGTAAATTTACATGCATGAAGGGTAACATAGTAAAATATCATGTGGACCGTGAAATGAAAATGTTTATTTGAAGAACATAAAATGTAGTGTGCATGAATTGAGAGTTGATTCAGCATCAGACTTATAATGGAGATCATATGATGTCAGGATTAAATAGGTCAGGAATTTATGGAGATAAATTGGCATGGTAGTTGATTCTCATAGCTTTATTTATGTGGGTCCATTGGATCTCAAAAGTAGCTCATAAGGACATGCATGAGAAACAACATCAGTTGGACCAAAAATGTGCCTTAGACCAATGTACACTTCCTGAACTCATATATGATGGGTGTCATCACTAAATTAGTGAGGGACAAAATTAATGTTCAAATCAATTAATTTATTATTTTATAATTATTAATTAAAAAAATTAATTAATTGATAGAAATCGATTCAATTTGAATTGATGAATTTGGACACAGTCTTGGCTCTAGGGGAGATATAAAAATCACAGGTTGTAGTGCACGGGGAGATGAATTTTAGAAATTTCATAATTATTATATGAGAGATTGCATTAGGGTTGCATCCCTAATCCTAATTATAGTATGTGATTATTCAGAGCAGAAAAGAGTTCCTCTCTCATCCCTTACAGTTGCCGCCGAAAAACTATCAGAGGAAGAAGAAACATTATTTTTTCTTTCTCAATTGTTTAGAGAGCCCACACTCTATCCTTGATAATATCCTTGCAATATATACTTCTGAATCCTACATATGATTGTTGGTGTGAAGATCAATTGAAAATCTGTGAATCTCAAGAACGAAGAATGCAAGATAAATAATTGGATCCCACCAAATCAGAATTACTCCAGTACAAGAAAAGGAATAAATTGTTTCTATATTTTCTCAATACGTTTATCTGAATGTGTTTGATCGTTGAGTGATTTTATATTTAATTCAATTAAATATTTATTTTTATAACTTTTGATATTCTTCCCACGGACCGTCCGTGATTCATTAATTTTGTTCTAAATCTAAACCCAATCCGAAAGAAAATGGGTCCCATATTCTAAACCAACGAAGTCCGGGATGAAATGGAAGATTCACCATTCCCTCCATCAGAAAAGGCACTCACTACCATCCTCATGGGTACCCAACAAAGGAAGAAGGATACGGTGGTTGTAACCTTTGATACAACCCAAAAAAAGAGGAAAGGTGTACCAGCCTCTGCTCAAGTCATGACAGTCTCTTGCACATAGATGATCGCCACCCAAGGAAGATGGGGGGAACCCCGAAGCCTGATTCCAGAAGACCAAGTTCCCCTATCATAAGATTATGGTCAAGGCCATTCCCGTAAGATGAAGGACCGGAACAAAAGGTAGAAACCCCTAAAGAACCATTGGGTGCAATATACGAGAAAATGCGGAGATACTAGTGGGTCATCCACCATCTGGGCTTTTGGTATCCCTTTAGCTGTAGGAAGAAGCTGCATAGTGCGGTCGGACGAGCAAAGGATTAGTCCCGACTAAAATATAGAGGCTTACATAATCTCTCCTTTATCGCTAAAATGCAAGCCCCGACCACGTGGTCCCTGACCCCTATATCTCAGAGTAGGTGAAACGGAAGGACGGGGATCGTGTCAAAATTGGAGTGCAAGCTCACAAGTCACCCTAGGACACGAAGCCCCGATGAGAGTGCAAAGGATATCGCCGGCCCCCACACACCAACTTTCGGTGAAGTCAGGAACTTCACGAGACCCTTACACAAGCATGTTCCCTTCAGACCCACGTACGAGGCGAGTGGAGTTATGGGATAGATGAGCATGTGGGCGGTGGACTAACCAGGGGGAAGCCCCTAAAAAGGAACTTGATGTGCCAGGGAGCTGGTCGTAGTCCCACCATACCTCTAGGGAAAAATAGTTCAGGACATGTCAGCGTTCATCCCGAGCAGATTACAAGGCTAGAAGTGTCTTACCACTGAGGCAAAGGTGAAGTTTGGAGAAGGACGACCCAACTAAATATGGAAGGCCAAAAGCTCTAAAACTGGAGCTCGGCTATCCTCGTCCCACCGCATCATAGAAGCAGACAACATAGATCGCGTACTTATCGATGATATTTCAGATAAAAGGCCTCCTATTTCTCCTCACTTAGGAATAACTTCTGCTAACGTCTATTTTATACGAATGTACTTTTATGAAAAGATAGAACATGTTATATTTACTGAAGATTTCCTGGCTGTTCTATAAGCCTCCGAGGACCGACTCTTCTACGACACGTGACAAAGGTAAAAAAGAGATTGGTGAGGTGCCCTAGCCCACCAGTCGGGATTAAACAAAAAATGATCACTGGTGAGGTGCCCTAGCCCACCAGTCAGGATTAAATAAAAAGTGATGACTAGTGAGTTGTCCTGGCCCACTAGTCAGGATAAACCAAAAGTGATGACTAGTGAGGTGCCCTAGTCCACTAGTCAGGATTAAACAAAAATTGATCACTAGTGAGGTGTTCTAGCCCACCGGTCAGGATTAAATAAAAAGTGATAACTTGTGAGATGTTCTAGCCTACCGGTCGAGATTAACAAAAAGTGATTATGTGTGAGGTGCTTTAGCCCACCAGTCAGGATTAAAAAAGAAGGATGTCTGTCGAGCACTCATACTCGTAGATGGGATCAAGGTTCTAGCCAAATCAGGCACGCCTAACTAGATATCAAGGAAGGATGTTTGTTGAGCACTCAAGCTCGTAGACGGAATCAAGGATCTAGTAAGAGTAGGTACACCTTACTAGATATCGAAAAGTGATGTCTGTCGAACATTCGTGCTCACAAACGAGATCAATGATCTATCTAGCAAAGGCATGCCTGGCTAATATCGACAAGTGATGTTTGTTGAGCACTCATGCTTACAGGTGGGATCAAGGATCTAGTCATAGCAGACACACTTGGCTAGATATTAATAAGTGGTGTTTTCACAGACGGGATCATGGAACTAGCTAGAGTAGGCATGACTGGATAGATATCAATAAGTGATGTCTGTCGAGCACTCATGCTCGTAGATGGAATCAACGATCTAGCTAGAGTAGACACACTTGCTAAATATCGATGAGAGATGTCTACTAAGTACTCATGTTCACAGACGGGATCAAGGGTCTAGCTAGACAGACACGTCTAGCTAGACATCAAGAAAAGATGTCTTGTAGATGGGATCAAAGTTCTAGCTAGAGCCGGCACACCTGGCTAGATATCGACAAGTAATGTCTGCCGAGCACTCATACTCATAGACGGGCTCAAGGGCCTAGTCATTGTAGACACGCCTAGCTAGACATCAAGGAAAGATATCTACCAAGCATTAAGCTTGGAAGATAAGGATAAGGCCCTCTAACAAGCTCTTTAGCTCAAGGATTTATTTAGAGCAAGAGTGCCTGGATAGGTGATGAAGGAAATGTCCTCTGGCAAAAAAACCAAAGGAATTCACCTTGCTTTTCAAATTACCAGACCAAGCAAAAATCCAAATAAGAGAGGGCGTGTTCGACAAAATATCAAAACGTGAACCCCCAAGGTGAGGAAGGTTCACCTGACCAGACCTCCCAGATGGGAATGGTTAAAAGGCTTTCTAAAGGTTGCGACAGGTTTGTACGACCCCTAAAAGGGGCAACCGTTGGACAAGAACAAGTACACCAAAAGGATCAAAACCCTTTAAGGCCAACTCCAACTCAGGATCACAAACCCGAGTCATAAAAAGTTAACATAAGTATAACGCCAGGCATAGTAATCAAAACAACCATGTCGCTCAGGACAAGGTCTCATCCAGACCAAGTTAAAGCTCAATTTAGGAAAAACAAATCTCTATCTACTTGAGGTATGTTTACGACAAGAAATGGGCAAAAGCAAAAATTAATAAAGGAGTCAGAGGTATAGGATGTTTATTTTTGTTAATAAATGAAGGACTACAAGTACAAGTAAGGTGCCAAAATCTCCTCGGTTAAAGGGGGTGAACCCCTTCTAGGCTAACTTCAAAAGTAAAAGACTGTAAAAGACACCCCCCACATCGGGGCTGTTGAATGTAGCATCTCCAAAGCTTATGAATTCTTCTGAGGTCTTCGGTTTCTTTGCCGTTAAGGACAACACGAAGACATGATAAAAGTGGATTCAAATCACACGCAACAACCAATTTATGAGCTTAGGACGAAAAGAACCTCAAATTCTCCTACAAGTTGAACAAGGAAAGGGGACACTACCCCATGGTTCAAGGCGATCGCAAAATATATGATTGCAAGGGATTCCTTACCTACTCCTAAAGGATGATGTGATAAGTGGTTGGGGGTCCGAAAAGACATAGGTGGTAATCGATGGGAGTGGGTCGCAGCCAATAAAGTTGCTTCATTACAGTTCAGAAATTAGGCTAGCGGCCATATTGTAGGCCTTTGTTAAGGGTAAAGTCTTTATCACCAAGGGTGGGTAGCCAACACGGATGAAGGATTCACCAAACTGGCATATCGATGGGAGAAAAATCACTGTAAATGGAACATCAACGACTTTGAAGTACAACATTCAAAAGACAGTAGAATGGGAAGCGAAAATCATGAGAAAAGAGAAGGATCTTGAAGGGGAACCTCCAGAGCAGAGGAAACCCCAAAAGGGGAAGGATTACTATTCTTCCGAGAAGAAGAGCCAGGGGTAAGAGCGAAGATTGACAAGAGTTTCAACTCTATAAAGAAGACTTGCATGAAGGAAATGAGAAGGAAGCCACTTATTTACAGGCCTAGAGAAGGGAAACTGCCCTTTTGATGGGCATTAAAGATGGTCTTGATGGTTACTTTTGAGACTACAATCAATGAGCGGCCGTTAGAAGACCAAACGTCATCCGATCAACTACAAGGATGAAGTGACATGTATGAATAAAGTGACACATTATCAAGTCATGATTCATCGTTAACGACCCTCACCCTCCTTTATGCGCACCTATGCGCCACTAATTCTGCCACTCCTATGGGGGTAATGGTCCCCAAAGCATAGGAAAGGTGAAGCGACTCACACGACGAAAATGGTCAGGAAATTAATTCCATTCAGTGAAACCTCATCTGAGGAGTAGACTTTAAGCACAAATGTAAAGTATGCAAGACAAGCCCTTAGTCTATCATCACATTGAGGTAGCTTAGATGATGAAGTCTTTAGACTCAGATAAATAAAGCCACCAAAGTCCTCGACTGACGACAACTTTTATGGGTGTTTTTTCAACCACCCATAATGTAATGACATGTGCCAAGTCACATTGAGAAACTCATAACAGAGGAGTTATTAAAGGAAAAGTGCCGACCTCATCTGGCACAGACCCGAGCATATGTAAGAGTGGGAATAAGGTTCATAAAGAGAGCTCAAATAACCACGAGCATGAGCCATCATTACTCACCATAAGTAGCACTCAACAGGCTTAATCACCATGTCAGAACTTCAGATCAACCTCTAAAATGTAACCTTAAAAGCACAACTATTAATACCCATATCCAATCAAGGATATTCAAAACATGCTTCGTGCCCTCCGAAGCTTCTCAAACAAGCCTCCAAGAGGCTTCTTCGACACGCTACCTACGTCCCTGAAAGATCAGGTACAAATATTTCCCCTAATCGACTAAAGAGGTATGTCTTCTCTCCCTAACAAAAACTATGCCAAAATATCGATAAAGGATTCATTTAAGCATCAGAGGCCCTTAGGCAGGGCAACCACCCCTAGTTCCTCGCCTTTAGGGTTCCTTGTCCATGTTTTGTAGACTTGAGGCCGTAAGGAGCTCCAGTCAGGAGGAAGAATATTCTCAACATAAAGAGGAAAGCACTCATATAACGTCACTCCATCATATTCTCCCACTTTGGAGGACCCCGACACTTGTACCATGGTAGTTGTTTGGCAAAAATAATGCACATTAGGTTTAGATACCATGTGGCATTAGGTTTTTAAAAGGATAATTTTTTGTGATTGCATAACAAATATGAAATTAAACATAACCGATTAAGCTATAAAATGGCTAATCCTAGAAGCATGTTATTTGTTTTATTTAAATATAATTTTATTTTTAATAATCTTGCTAGACATTTAATTTACTGTTTATTAAATTATGAGATTATTAGAATTTAGATAAACTTATATTAACTTAAATATAATACTAATCAAGCATGCTTGATTAATCCGAGTAGGTTGCTGAATATTAGGTTGGCTAATGTTACATAGTAACTCACGGTAATAAAAACTCATGTAATTTAGAAAATCAAGTGAGAACAAGATTCATAATCAAAACTCACAGTCTCCATTATTTGATCATAGTAAGATGTAAGGGTAGTTTGTCTTCAATCTTAGATGCTCCCTAAATGAGGGTATCTAAAGTATCAGATATTACAAGTATGATTTTCATAATGATCACCTTGATAAGTCAATAACTGAAAACGATCTATCTAAGTATGATTTGTCCACTTGTCACAGGTTTGAGAGTGAAATAATGGTATACACTCGATTTATTTTTGTAGTATCCCGCCTAAGCGCTTTTTATTACTTATTTTGAGAGATCAAAGTTGAACGTTAGTTAATTACTAGATATTAATACTAGATTAATTTGATTACTAGGTATTAATATTAGATTGGCAATTAATTGGATTGGACTATCGTACCTAACTTTCAAATGTGCGTTGTGCCTAAGCGTGCGTATGTTTATGAGAGTTGAGATATCATTGCATATATCGCATGTTAATTTTTTGAGTTTTTATTTTTATGTTATGATGTATGCTTTAATTTGAATGTGCATGTAATGATTCAGACTTTTATTATTTTTCAGTAATTAAAATGTTGTCCATGAGCCTATTATCATTTTTATTGAAAATATTGTCGACATTAATGAATATTAACTAGGACTTTAATCTGACTGTAAAAAGAAGCAAGTATACTCCTAATTAATGTTATCCTAGATCTTTCTTAGAGTTCCACTCAAGAGAATAATATTAATGTTGGTTATATAGATAGATTAAATTTTAGTTCCATATTCCATAGTGTCATTATATGACAAATATGCTAGAACTATATGTATTCTCCATGGAAGTGGATATAATTATTAATCTTTAGTAAGATGTCAGAAGGGATAACGTTAAACACTATAATGGCAGAGGAAACTCTGGTTGATGACCATATACTTATGGTTGTTATTATTTAACTAGACAAAGATTCATATAGCTAAAATAGATTGGGACACCCATGTTGATATAATTATGGATACCTAAGCATATTCCTTACATCAGTTCATGATTAAACTATAGCATATGCAGAAATGTTTAATCGGGCTGAACCGAACAAAGAACTCTAGATAGTTAAGAGAATCTTAAAACACAGTTTATGTTAAATGTGACCCATTCCACTTATTCTTTTAGGCTTAAACTTATCCCAAATAAGATGAAGAAGATAAGATCTCTAAATATAGTTGACTCAGAGTAAGAAAGAGAGAGTAAGCTCTAATGGGAGGTGCTTCTATTGCAGGAAAATTGGATACAAGAAAACCATCTAAAAGGTTTTCATAACT
Source organism: Datisca glomerata (assembly GCA_003255025.1). NCBI lineage: Eukaryota > Viridiplantae > Streptophyta > Magnoliopsida > Cucurbitales > Datiscaceae > Datisca > Datisca glomerata. Next base: position 103,676 of record QANY01002872.1, read on the forward strand.
ATAAAAATATGAAACATGCATCTCATGAAGAAATGATCAGTGAATGATTCTACCGCGTCCAGGTATGTAGACTCTGAAACCACTAATCACATTCACAATTATTTTTTCTGGTTTTAGGACACCAAATTGCATGTTATTCTTTAGATAGACGTGTATGCATTAATTTTGGATAGTACATTTATTCCTAAGTATTTGTTGTATGATATAGAGTAAGCTAATAGTATACATGGTACATTGTAGAAAAGAAAGGTTACTCAAGCCAACTAATTGTATATAACATATGTCTAGGCCATATAATCTAAGTACGATTTGAAGACTAGTAAGAGACATGCTTCATGGCCTATAGATTTTTTAATTCTTATCGGTAAGCAAATCTATTATTAATAATAATATGACAAGAGTCTCTTTTTAGACAAAAGTACATAGAGGCACGCGATGTTAGTGTCAGAATATATTGCTTGAGTGGACAAATGAAAGTCTTGGTAAGGGGTGGATATGGGTGTAGTGTCAATTGTATTGACTAACACTCTAGATATGATTATGTTTATTTTATGCTTCTCAATTATGAAACGTTTTAGAAATCAAAGAGTTTAGAACGGAAGTCAAGAAGGCATTAGAGAGACAAATTAAGTCTCTTCGATTTGATCAAAGAGGTAATGACCTCTTAAGGGCATTCATTGACCACATGGTAAATATCTAGATTGTATCCCAGTTGGTTACATCTGGGTCACCCAGAGAATGGTGTAATAGTAAAGAGAAACATTTTCTTTTAAAATGATGAGATCTATGTTTAGTTATTTAACTGACCTATTTATTTTTTGAGGATTAACTTTATGGATGACGTATTTTGAATCTAAAATCATCTATGGCGGTACCTGAAACACCACAAGATTTATAGATGTCTGACACACGTGCTAAAAGAGAATGTTGCCAAGCTAGATGGTAGATCAAAATGATATCTAAATTATAGGTTATGCAAAAGGGAATGTAGGTTATTTGGTTTTATATACCAAGAATGGGAAAGTTTTTGTAAGTATAAACACTGCATTCTTGGAAGAAGATTATATTTCAAAAGGAATATCTAGACGCAACAAACTTAGAAGAATTTTGCAATAATTCATGTGCCACCCAACTGGTAATAGACAAGTCTAGAAGTTAGTGAGAATCTAGTTAGTGAAGAGAATACGAATGAAATACTTCCTATTACTACACAACCTTATAATAGTGGGAGTATTTCTCATTCGTATGAGAAAAAAATGTTTCTAGGAGAGTCCAGTATGGCAATCCTGGTAGAACATGAGCTAGATCTGAATCACTATATTGCTGTGGTCAGGGATCATGACAAACTGAGAGATTCATGTTCAAGGGAGAGGCTTTTGAGTCCATCTCATAGGAACATGAATCGGATCTCATTAACTGTATAGATGTTGTAAATGATGCAAAGTAAATCATTAGTTTCAAGCAATGAAATCTGTAAATGAATTCATTAACTCTAATGGAGTATGGAAGCTTGTCCCAAGAGTATTGGGTGTTAAAGATCTACAAGCGGAAGCGATATGTAAATGCAAGGTCAATAGCTTCAAGGTTAGACTTAGTGAGAAATGGCATACTTAGAGAGATGATATTGAGTATAGCAGATCATTTTCACTAATAGCCATGCTGATGTCTATAAAGATATTGTATCCATTGCAACTCATTTCGTTTACGAGTTTTTGAAAAATGGATGTCAAGAACGCTATCTTTTATGACGATCTTGAAATGAATATCTTTATGTCTCAATTTCAAGATTTCTCACAAAGGCTAGGAATTATGATATACATAGTGCATTAGTACGTCGTGAACTTAAGCTTGCATTAAGGACTCAGAACATTATGTTGATCATGTAATCAAGCTTTTGATTTTTATGAATGTCATAGTGAGCCATTTGAGTACAAGAGAAATGAAGAAAACATAATGATTTTCTTGGTATTTTATGTAGATGACAATTTATCATCAGGAACGATGTATAATTAAATGCCAATGATAAAACCATGTTTGTCTGAATTTATTATATCAAAGACTTTGAAAAAATGGTCTTCATTATAAGAATTAATTTCTTTTAAGACTTAATATAAAATAATGTGCTTATCCTAAACTTGTTAGATAATAATATGTTGCATCGGTATACAATGTCGGATTCCAAGAAAAGGCTTGTTACCCTTTTAGGATTGAAACTTTGTATTATGCCATTATCTTATGACATAAGATGAAATAAATAACATGAAGACGCTTCCCTTGCTTTTGGCAGCTGGAAGTCTTAATTATTTTATATTGCAAATCGAATCAGATGTATATTTCATAGTAAATTTAGTCAGCAGATATCAATCAAATCCAAGGAGAGTTCACTGGATAGTACTAAAGCATATACTCAAGTATCTTAGGAGAATGAAAGATTATGTGCTAGCCTATCACGGTGAAGATCTCATATAGTTGGGTATATGGATTCAAGTTTTCAATTAGATTACTTCAGTAGTAGAACCTATAGGATCGGTATGGCACACCTTTTGTTAGGGGAAAAGTTTAAAAAGAAACATATATGAAAAATAAAATTACTTAAAATATAAAATTAATAAAAAAAGTAAATCAATCAAGCAATAATATAAGAAATGTGAAATATTAAAGTGATGGAATTAAATGTGCAAAAAAATCAATACAGAAAAGAAAGTGTGCGTAATAAAAGAGTAGGAAAAAGGGAGATACGACACACATTATTTTTATATGGTTCAGAAAAACCTATCTCTACGTCCACACTCCAAGGATCATCCCTTAAAGATTTTGCCCCAACGATCTTCTTAACATTGAAAATACCAAACTTTACAAACCTTATTGGCTTATGGTGCTAATCAGACCTTGACAATGTAGCTCGGTTGAGATCTTTGAATACCTTACAAAATAACTCTCTCATATAGTGGATCTCTCAATTTTCAGCTCACAATATTTTATAACTTCTCTCTATAATGTTTCTCAAATTCTCACTCAAAATACAATCCTCTCAAAGAATAAAACTCTACAGAACTTTGTCGGAGAGAATTAGAGAGATGTCAAGAGAGGTGTATTGTAAATGAAAATGCTGTAGGATATATATAATGTTGAAAAGCACTATTGAAACTGGTCGGAAAATCGGATGGACCGGTCATCAATTAAGGAAGATTTATTTTTTGAAAAACCGGTCACACCGGTTTCTCATCAAGTCTGACTAGTTTTAACAATTAGACAAGTATTGTCTTTTATGTAAACTGGTCACACCGGTTAGGGAACCGGTCTGACCTATTCCAAATTGGTCCACCAGTTTCCCACAACTATGAAATGATCGACCCCCCAAAATTAAGACGGTTTGGACACCAAACCGGGGGTGACCGGACCTTGACATTTTTACACAAATCTTTCGAGTTTTGTCTTCTACGACCGGGTTCATAGGCGGTTCGGTCCGGTTCTTAATTCCTCAGAACATGCTGAGTTTTGATTCAGGCCATTTGGGGTTCGTTTGATATACTCTGTGCCCTTCGTAAAATACCGCGGTATTTCACCATGTACGATTTTGATTGACCTTTATTCTTTTTGCATAGACACTTAATATTAAGTGTTTTCAACCTTATTTTCACTTTATCAAAAACGTACATGCTTAATTAAAATATTAATTTACATATTATTTATTATCATCAAAATCGTCACCTTTACTAGGGTCAACAATCTCCCTATTTTGATGATGACAAATAATTGATTGCATAAACATATTAGCTATAAACTTCTCATTTTCATATGCAATAGTATTTATAAAATTTAAAAATTCTCTTCCTTTACCAACTATCTTCTTTTTGAAATTAACTATATTTCTCTCCATTTGAAATCATAAAAAAGAATTAAACATATCATTTATTTACAAATACTCCCCCTTTCATAATTTTTAATATGAATTCCAAATTATCCTCCTTTAATAATTAATTGTCCCCCTTTGAAATCATCAAAATGATTTAAAAATGTCAATTTTTCAAAAATCTCCCAACTCAACGTATGTATTTTGTTTAAATAAAAAGATTTTATTTTTCAAAATGCATATAAGAAATAAATTCATGTGATTTCTCAGAAATCAGGATTAGTATGGAGGTTGAGCTTACTAATCTTGTCTACGTGAGCCATTATGCATATATATACCTTTTCATGTTCATTTGCAGTCGGGCTTATTTTTTCCTTGGGTTTCTTCTTTGAAGTGAGTAGCATTCAAAGCTTTCAAAGCTTCTTTGTGAAGTGCATTAGATCTTTGTCTTTATCTTTACTTTCGCTATCAATGGATGTGACTTTGAATAATAAATTTCCTCCTTTTACTAGTCCACATCCTCTTCCATGTTCTCCATTTCATAAGTCATCAATGATCCTACAAGTTCTTCAAGTGAAAGCGTCTTAAGATCTTTTGCTTCTTGAATAGCAATTGTCTTGTTCTCCAACAACATTGATAAGGACCTAAGAACTTTACTCACCAAATCACTATTAGTAAAGGTCCACCAAGACGTTAAGAGAGTTAACAATGCTATTGAAACACGCAAACATGTCTTCAATGCTTTCAATTTCACGCATCTTAAACATTTCATACACATGCATGAGACTATCAATCTTAGAAACTTTAACCTCATTTGTGTCTTCATGTGTGATTTCTAGTACATGTCAAATATCTTTTATAGATTCACACATACAAATACAGTTATATTCATTTATACTTAAGGCACAATATAAGACATTTATCGCTTGAGAATTTAAAGACAATTTAATTTTGTCGTTCTTGGTCAAATCTCATGATTTAGTCACATAAGGACCATTTTTGACAATTTCCCACAAATTATAATCAAGAGATTAGATAAAAATTCTCATTCTATTTTTTAAAAACTTGTAGTCTATTCAATCAAAAATGGAGGTTTTGAAACTGATTGTCCTTGTTGAAAACTGAAAGATGATTCTATAGTTCAAGACACTTAAGTCTTAGAGATTTGAGCACCAAGATTTGATACCAATTGTAGGATTAATATAACACCCCTTTTATTAAGGGAAAAGTTCAAAAAGAAATATATTTCATATGGAAAAATAAAATTGCATAAAATATAAAATTAATAACAAAGTAAATCAATCAAGCAATAATATAATAAATGTGAAATGTTAAAGTGCAGGGATTAAATGTGTTAAAATTAAATACTGAAAATAAAGTGCATGTAATAAAAGAGTAGAGAAGAGAGAGATACGACATACAATATTTTTATGTGGTTCGGAAAAACATATCCCTACGTCCGTGCTCTGAATAGTTTTCTCAAACGATCTTCTCAATGGTCAAGACCAAACATTGCCAATCAGCCATTGATAATGCAGCTCGATCGAGATTTTTGAATCTCTTACAAAATAACTCTCTCAAAGAGTTGATCTTTCGATTTTTGGCTCACAATATTTCTACCTTCTCTCTATATTTTTTTCTCAAGTTCTCACTCAAAATATAATCTTCTAAAATTATAAAACTCTACAGAACTTCATTAGAGACGAGTGGAGAGATGTGGAGAGAGGTGTGTTGTAAATGAAAATATCGTGGGGTATATATAGTGTTTAAAAGTACTACTGAAATTGATCGCATTGGTTGGAGAACCGTACATACCAGTAATCAATTAAGGATGATTTATTTTTTGACGAATCGGTCACACCATTTTCTCTACCGGTCTAACCGGTTTTAGCAATTAGGCAAATAATTGTCTTTTTTGTAAACCAGTCACATCAGTCAGGAATCATTTTGACCGGTTCAAAAGTGGTCTAGTCATCATAAAAATTATCACCTTGACTAGGGTCAACAAAACCTAGCACACCCGTTTATGAAGACTTTAGCCGCAAAAGTGGTTCGCTTGTAGAGAATATGGAGGTTAGCTGGTTGTAGACGTGCTTTAGGGAAAACAACATATTGTTAGGATTGTGCCCTTAAAAGTATTGAAATTTTATTATATTTATTGAGACATTTAATTTTAATTAATAATAAATAGTTTATTCTTATATTCTTGAAAGAAGTCCATAAGCATAATAATAATTGGTTTGTAAGCCTTATGGAGTAGGGATGTTCACGGTCGGTTCGGTATGGATATTTACAGAAAAACTGCACCGAACTAAAAATTATGATCCTACATATAGGAGTACCAAACTGATAAAAATGTTTATAAGACCCGAACCGACCAGACCGAATATTATCTAGTTGGTTCGGTGGGTTATTCGGCCCTTTACAAATACATTCAAAATAAAGGCATGTTTAGAACAGATTTATCAATACCAAATCTATGAAATAAATAAGAAAACTAAATCAAAACTAGATCTACCAAGTTTATTTATACCATAACCTATCTCATTTCATTTTTAAAACTGATTTTGCAGTGAATTTATGAAGAAGAACTAAAATATTCAGTGAAGATCTGAAGAAACTAGATTTCAAAAAGTGAAGGATTCATCAACCAAAATATTCGGTGAAGGATCCAATACAAAAACTCAAATATTCAGTGAAGAAGATCCAAGAAACTAGATCTACGATGCAATATTCAATGAAACTAGATCTACAACGCAATCTTAGAGAAACCATGAAGATGAAGATTTGTTGAGTCCAAATGAAGATGATACCTTCACCAAAGGCGTCGAGGCTATGAGAAGATTGAAATAATCGCTTGACTAAAGGCGTCGACTCGAGAAGTGTGTGTCCTAAAGATTCATTGTCGAGCCTATTCTGAATCGGAGGTGTCAGACATTGCATATCTAATTATTTCTAGATACGAGTCATGGCCTTGACAATGGTGGAAGGATGGAAGCATCACGATGGTGGAAGCACGGGATGAGGAGTCGTTGTGCTTTGTTAGTGGAGCTGCTCACGACGTGAAAAGAGATGATCGTGCTCTGTCTAGCAAAGCTGCTATGGCGAGAGGAGAAAGGAAGGTCTGGATGCATCAAGGTGGAGCTATGGAGGGCCTGGAGGTTGGAGGCATCGAGGGTCTAGCTTAGGGATGAAACTTGAGAGACTGAAAGTGTAAAGTGAAGAAAACCCTAATATATATATATAAGTATACGAGTGGTCCGGTCTAGAATCGGCTGAAATTTTGCACCGAACCAAAAATTTGGTCTTCTCTTAAATGAAGACCGAACCGTTCAAATATAAGGGAAAAACCGTCCAGACCGATTAACTTCGGTTCAGTCGAGATCAGGTTAGACGGTATGGGTGGTTTTTGAACACCCCTACTATGGAGTTTAGCTTATAGAAATAATGTATTTAACCATGAGTTCTTTATGACTTGTAAATATTTAATTTTATAGTCTAGTGAAGTTTGGTGTTTTATTAAGAAAAGATTGTAGTATTTTAACTCTATTAAGTACAGTGACTTATCTTGGTCACTAGGTGGAGTACCTAGTTAATGTACTAGTGCATTTAGAATGCATTGAAATGATTAATGAATGTGATTTTTATTAAGGTACTATCGAATGAAAATCAACACTCATTGTTATTATTTCATGAGTGCTCTCATTCATCGAGTGAGTTATGAGCTCATATTTAATAACTTAGTTATTTGATCTAGTAAAAATGAGACTCTATGAGTCAGCATATTCCATTGGTCGGATAACTGAGTTATTAGATAGTGAGTCCATAGATTCTGCTAAAATATTTTTAATTAAGTGAGATAGTACCTCTTAGGTAATTTATTTACGAGGTCAAAGTAGACTAAACGCTTAGTATCTCTAATGGAGTACTAGAGGTTTTATAATTTTACTTGAGACATCAAGTATAAATTCGATTATAGGTTTAATCGATAAAGTTTAAAAATTATGTAGCCAAATGTATTTTTATCCTTAGAATCCCTGTACTAGTCTCAGATTTTGGTTACGTTGTGACGAGACTTGTTTGATAAACAAGTAGCTCAACGTAAATATTCTATAGTCAACCAAGTGATTCCAATACTAGCTCAGTCTTAATTCAAAAAGAAAAATCTTAATTAATTTTTTTAAATTTTAGTTAATTAAATTAAAAAAATATTATGGTTGGAATTAAATTCCTAACCGTTGGCTTTGTGCCATGGGTTACATTAAATTGTAACCAAAATCCCATGGGCCATGGCTATAAATAGATAGTATTTTATAAGAAAATAAAACGGCTTCTTTTCTTGAATTTGAAGCATGGTTTTTTTTATATAGAATGACTATGGCCGAAAAAAAATTCTTTTAGAAAGAAAAACATGCATTAGTTTTTTGGTCTTATTTTATTCAAGTTTCCACTCGCCCGTGATTTTGCTTCACAGTCCAAGGAATAGTAAAAAAACTATGAAGTTTTCATTTTTAATATTCACACTTCAAAAGATATTTTTCCAATTCCAAATAAAATGGTTGTTTCTCAAATTTTCATGATCCAATATTTTCCAGTGGAACGATTCTTTCACATACTATTATTGACTCTCTTTTGATTATACATGAAATTTTGTTTAAAGATCATTGCCGGGTTATTGCTTTTATCACACGTTGAAATTTCACAAATCTCATAAGCCAATTCCTTCTCTTCATATAGATTGCCAGATTATTGTAGACAGTTCCATGATTAATTACACATTATAAGTTACTATACTATTCTTTTCAAACTGAATTTTCCTCTTCCCCATGGTTTCTCAATAATTGATGATATCATTCCTTTTTTAGTTCATGCTGAGGATAATAATTATCTTACTACCCTTCCAGATGCTGATGAAGTTAAAAGTGCAGTTTATGCACTTGATCCTAATAGTGTTCTAGGTCATGATTGTTTTACTGGCTAATTTTTTCACGCTTGTTGGGACATGGTTAATAATGACAATGTTAAAGCAATTCATTTCTTTTTCAGATTCGGTCACATTATGCCTGGCTTAGACTCAAATTTTATGGTTTTGGAACTAAATGATCCTGATGCCTCGAGGATTGATTAATTTTGCCAAATTACTCTCGGAAACTTCATTTACAAAGCTATTACAAAGATTATATCATAGAGACTTGCATGTATATCTAGCATAATTGTTTCTCCAAATCAATGTTAAATTCAAGGTCATCATATTAAAGATTGAATTGTGGCCGCTATGAAAATTGACATAAGGAAAACTTTTGATTCTATGCGATGGTTTTTCATTATACGGGTTCTTTCAGCATTTGGTTTCTCTAACACCTTTTGCTCTTGGATTTCAAATATCTTCTCCTCTATTCGTATTTCAATTTTGATTAATGGCACTCCTGAAGGTTATCTATGTTGTTCAAGAGGTGTTCATTAGTGTTATCCTTTATCTCCTATTCTCTTTGGTATTGCTGAAGATTTTCTTAGTCGTTACTTGCTTTAAATGGAAAAAAAAATATAGACCTCCAATCCATCTCATCTTCGAGGGGAATTGTTTCTCTTACACATCTCCTATATGCTGATGACATCTTACTTTTGTGTAAAAGTACTAGGGGCCAATATTAAAAAAGTTGCTGATGCTTTTACTCTATATGGTAATCTTTAAGGTCAGAGGTTAATTGAGAGAAGCTTTCATTTATTTTGGTCAGTCTATCTCTCTAAGAAGACAAGAATCTCTTTTATCTTTGATTGGCATGTACATGGGCTCTCTTCCATTATTTATTTGGGCATTACTTTTTTTTGGGGTCTCCTAAAGTCTCTCCTCTTTAGAGTATTACAGATCGTATTATGGCCATGATGTCTTAGATGGGAAAGACTCCATCTCTTACTAGTCCTTTTTGTTTGGTTAACTTGTTGATTCACTCAATTTTCCCTTACTCTTTCATGGTTTATAAATGGCTCGTGGGTTTATTGAAAAAATTAAATAAGGCTATTCGTAACTTTAAATGTGGCTTGGAATAATTGTTGTCATCCAATTTCTCTTGGAGGTCTTGGCATTAAAAATATGAGTACTATGAATCATGCTTTGTTAAGAATGCTCACATGGAAGCTTATATCTTCAGATCTTTTTGTTGATGTGTATCTTTGTTCAAGATACCGCTCTCTTGATTCGTGGATGTCGTTTTATATTTCCTCATCAGTTTGGTCAACTTTTCATTTAGGTTACTTCACTCTTCTTTTTTAATGTAAATGGATTATTGGTACACACTCAAGATTAAAGTTTTGGTAGAAAATTTGTTGGGAAACTCTTTGATTGATATTCTACATAGAGATGTAATTTAAATATGCTTGTTTCTAATTTACTAACTTATGATGGTGTTAGGCATCTTACTATCGAATTCAGTAATATCTAGTTGTGGAACAACTTATTTCAACTACTGTTATGGTTATAGATATTCTGGACACTCTAGTTTAGATGCCCTCTGCCTTGGACAATGTTACTACTAAGCAAGCTTATCTTCATTTTACCGATCTCTGAGAAAATTCTTTCTGGACTGTTCATATTTAGTCTTCTTATATCTCTCCCTCTCGTTCAACAGTTATTTGGTGGGCTCTTCTTAATAGGTTACCTACCATGGATCTCCTTCAGGTTAGATGGATCACAGCAGCACCACATTGTTCTTTATGTAAACTGGATGTACAGTCGATGGATCATGTTTTTCTTCATTGCCCTTATGCTTTTATTACTTTTTTAGAAAGGTCACTTCTGTCTCCATACAGGCTAGTCTCTTGATCAAATTTCAAAGACAATTGGATATTTCTTATGATTTTATTAACTTTTTTAGAAAAGGTCGCTTCTGTCTCCATGAGTGATCAATTTTTAAACACTTGGAGGGCTGATTTCTCTGCTATTTGGCATCCCGTAATAGATCTATATTTGAAGATGATTTAATTCTGATCAATCGGTCTTTATCTTTTGTTTGGACTGCTATGAGTGATGCTAATAGATTGCAAAGAGGTACAACGTACAATGCCATCATCGATTTTAATATTCTTCATTCTGTTGGTATTAGGAAAACTAGACTTCTCTTTGGTTGGAGAGTGAGTCGACATACATTATTTCTCTCCTTATCTCTCATTCGCTTGAGGTTCCTTGGTCTTAAGGGTGCTTGGTCAAGATGTTTGCATCTTACTTGATATATGAATTTTCATGTTTCTCATATCTTTCGAGAAAGTAACCGATGGTCCCATCTCGTATTCTGAGCTTCTTGCTTATTGTGAGTAGTCATACATTAATGATTTGGTGGGTCACGGTACTTATAAATTTAAATAGTATTATGGCTAGCACTCATTTTCTTTTTCTAGGTTTGGGGTTTTTACCAGAAAAAGTTTTTTGACGAGGCTAGCCAATGGGGTTTTTACATTTTATACCTTCTCTTTATATTGATTTATGTTGCTATTTCTTTAGCTTTTTACTGGTTGAATCACAGCCAGTGATGTTCCTTCCCGTTATGAACTCTTATTTAAGAAATTTTGTCTGGCTGCTAGTCTTTCTAGTAGCTAGTCACCTTTTTCATATTGCTAGTTAAGCAATCAACACCCCCAGAACAATTTGTTGACATTGTTGTTATTCTGTCACACATGATTGTAGTTAATGGATTTTTAATGTACTTGATGTGTTGTAGTGATGTTTTAGTGTTTGCATGTTCTTATTGTTAGTCTATTGTTTAATTATCGTGTAGTTTGAAGTTTCTTTACTATGTGTAATTAAATTCTATAGTATATACTATTCTAAATTTTTATTAAAACGTTATTTCAAGGTCTGTCTAAGATACCGACTATTTTATTTTATGATGGGATGAAACAAGTACATACGTAGATATCACAAGTTAAACCTGATGTTTATTGGCAATGATGCAACATTTGTTGTGTTATTGGACTTGATAGTTACTAAATTAGGAGTATCTGAAGGACGTGTATAATATACATATGAAGGCTATTCTAGGTCTTGGTACATCTACTTGTAAAATAATGGAGCTAAAAGAAGATAAGATGTGTTATAGTTTATTTCGTTAGTGAAATTGTTTATTTCCCATTAGTTGTTGAGATTGTTCAATCTGTAGCAAGGTCACTAGTTTTATGCTTGGTAACATGACATGTTCTTTGAGTCGAGGTTATATAGTAACCTTTCTCAAGCGATCCGTGGGAGTGTGCTTGTTGAGAAACCATTGGATTGTCATCTTATCGTGCATGTTGATGTGTAGAATGCTCCATTTGATGTGATATTAGGTAAAAGATATGCTTAGTAGTAAGATGGAGTTGAAAAAGCAATACATATAGTTGAAAAATAATTTCTGAATTAAGATGAAGAGGTCAATATCGAGGGATTTGTTGCGGTCTGCATGGACAACCCTTGAACGTGGTATTTGATGTGTCTTGGTATAGGTGGAGTGATCTGTGGATGATGAGACAATATATCGGCGAACATACTTTTTTGGTTAGATATTATAGAAAGTGATCATAGGCAAGCAAACACTATTATAATTAGTGAGTCTTTGGAGGATCGTCCGAAGAAGACTGTGAACCAAATGCATGTGAAGCATGATGCTCACATTAGTTATTTATAAATATAGTAAAAGATCCAGAGAATCAATGAAGTGATCTTGAAGTTTGTTTTATAATTTTTCTTTCTTTTTCAAGGGTTGTAAATTTAAAAATATTCAATAGTCAATTGGTTCACCATTTGTTTATTTATTTATTTAAATACATGTTTACTAATTTGATTAATAATGTGACCATATATTAATAAATCACATGTCATATACAGTTTTACGAAAAAAGGGAATCATTATGGATTCTGTAATTGGATCTCCTCTTAATATTCTTAGGGTAATAGGTTCAGTTGATGCTGTTTCAGGGATTTCATATGACCGGATTGAAAATTCAGTGTTTTACAAATAAAATCAGAACAAATTGATTAACGAAGAAAAAACGTATCTAACCAAAATGTAAAAACTTGATAAAAATCGATCCGAACCAGAACAAGCTGAAGGAACATAATCAAAAGCTATTTATAAATGGTAAAAAGGAAACAAAAAACCAAAACCTTAATTCAAGTCCCAAGAATCAATGGGGGAAAAGATCAAACCAGAGATGGATTCAAGGAAAAATTATATAATAGATACAGATAAAATAACAAAGAGAGAACAATCTAGTTAAATTATGTAATAAATAACAAAGAGAGAACAAAAAGAAAACAAATATGGTAATCAAATCTAACTACCAAAGTAAAGCAACGAGAAACAATCAGGGAATACATTCACGTCTAGCCGCTTAATTTTTAATATCAATAAGCCCTAACAGAGAGAAAAAACAGCGAATAATAACGCAAGGAAAAACATAATCGCTACACAAAAAACAAAAAACAAAGAACCCAAAATCTATTAACAAAAATAGAACATAAAAATAATGGTCAATATCATAGGTTGCCTCAAATTGAATTTACTCCTAAATTTTAACCTCTTTCTAATTTGTCCTTAAATTTTCTCCATCTAAGGTTGTTAATTCGGCACATGCACGATACATCCTTATCTTTTCTTAATTTTACCTTCGTCTTCAACCTTATAAGCTACCCATTCTCACGTTTCTATAATCCAAAATCAGCTACAATTGCATCTCTATCTTCATTGGTTTGTCAAAATTTTGACAAATTCTCGTCCAATTTCAACAGCAGTTTGGGTTTCATCTTCTTAAGGTTCAGTTTCAATTTTCATGAATCATATTTATTCTTCTCCTTAATGATTAAATTGGGTTATTTTTGTAATTGATTTTTTTACCAAATGTTTGCAATTTTTTTATCAAAAATGACTTAATCAAATGGTGCTTCTATTTTTAAAGAGTTAAGAAGGTTTTGTTATTGTGGTTTAAAAGCTCCATTAAAGACATCTACAACACATGAAAATCCAGATAGAAGGTTTTTTGGTTGTGCTCAATGGTAGGAAGGATTCGTTGCAGTTATTTTGAATGGTATGATGTTTCAGTAAAAAAATATGGGGATTATGAAGATGGGAGAGGAAGTCAGATAATTGAATGAGAACTATGCATTCCTCTTTGCTCATAATGCTAGGCTTGATGCCTAAATTGTCAAACTTGAAAAGAATCAACTTAATTTAATTTGGTAAATCAGAATTTTGTGAGTTATTTTAATATTTTTGATGTATAAAGTTATATAAATCATATGTAGATCTTTTGATTATGTAAGAAATGTTCATTTTTCTAACTGTAAGAGCATTTCTCATCGAATGTATTAATCTATTGTTATATGTTAATTTGAATGTATGCATGATATAGTTGCAATATTTATCAATAACCCAATGTAGCTGCCATATCATATCCTTGAAGATAATAATTACAATATTTATCATTAAACCAACGTACATCTATTTTTTACCTGTCATATCATATCCTTCAATAAAAAAGCTACATACCATATCCTTTACAAAATAATTGAAAAAAACTACATACCATATCCTTTACAAACTAATTGCAATATCCTTCGCAAAATAGTTTTAATAGCATAATATTATAATATTCCATATCATAATCTTCAACAAAAGTCATTCTCAATATAGTTCACAAAAATTCATTTACAAAAAGCAGTAAGACATTCTTAGTGGATCATCTCCTTCCTCTCCCTCTCCTGTCTATGTTGGAAGTGTGAGATGATTATTGTACATCTTGACTAGGCTGAGTTTCTTGATGTTGTGTGGTTTGTGTTTACGGAAGTGCACGTATAGTTAACAAGTAATAAGGTAGTAAGTGAGTGTCGATCTTCACAGGAACTAGTGTGAATATGCAATATATTATACCAAAATAAATTTAACTTGCAAGTATGGCAGTAACAATAATGTTGAATCGAAATGGTTAAAACTAACTTGAGATTATGATGACTAATAAAGTAGTATGAGATAACACGCTTACAGAGTAAGAAACTAACTTAATATTAATGAAATATTCAGTGTTGATGGCAGCTAGTATGGATAAATCCCATTTTAATCACTTTATCTTAAATAACTTTGTTCTGTTGCTAAAGCATCTTAGTAGCATTAACCTTAGCTCTAAAGCACAATAACTACCATCCACGTAGTTACCAATCTCAACTTTAATTAACTTATGTTAGCTTAATTTTAAATTAAAGATTAATTTATTAAGTTCCAGCCAAATAGTTTACAAGGTGAGCTCATATGTCTATGCCACCCACAAAGCACTTAGATCTACATGATTCATTGTTCATGCATTTTTTTTATTTAAGTCATCATGCATCATCCAAGTTAACTCCATTAAACTAAGCCTTTTCAGACCTTAATCTAACTTATATTTTAGTAAAGATGGCCAATCAATAAAGGAAATTAACATTAGGCTTGCTTGAGTGAAGTACTAAAGAGAGTATAACAACAAAAAACTGCATTATTAAGATAAAGTAAAATCAAAGTTCATTACTATACTAGCTTTAAGTATTTAGCTCATAATGAGTTTAAGAATAGAAACATAACATCTCATTTTCATGTTTTCGAGTAGATTAAGAACCAGAATGAAGATAAAATAGAGAGTCAAATGAAGCTAAAATAAGTGAAGGAGAAGAAGAATAAACAAATATTCATAGCTTGTCTTCTTCCTTGCTTCGCTTCTTTTCCTTTATGTCTTCTTCCTCCTTTTTCTATTCCGCACAAATGTCTCCTTCGTACAATATAGGTGTGAGCTCCTTTTGGAATAATCGAAGGTTATCTCCAAGGCTATTCTCCAAAAAATGGTGCACTTTCCTTAAATACGAGCCTCAAGATTAGGGTATCTTCATAGCATGAGGACATGTGTCAATATTCCAATAATTGGGGACCACTGACGCAGGGGCTGAGGACACCTGTTATAATCATTTTTGATGCACGGGAATCTCCTTTTTGTTTTTAGTGCCAATTGGACTACATGACAAACCCTCTCACCAAGCTTGCACTGCACTGCTACTACATCTATAACAACATTTGACCTGCTACAACATCTAGACCTACTACAACATCTAAAGATCTTAAGCTCTACAAGGGGTCCTGCACACACAAAACTACTGCATAATTTGCTTAAAACATTTACCAAGCTAGCATAACAACAAAACTAAGCCTAGAACTAAATAAATAGAAAATAACTAAGACTTCGACATTGTTAACACTAAATCACCCTAAGATAAGCAACAGTTCAGCTTAGAAATGCTAAGATAACTCTAAAATCTCAGAGTTATCACTTGACTATATATAAGAACATGATTTAGTAACTAATTTAGCTTCAAAACAGTATATAAGACTAATGTGAAACAATGTACAACTTAGAATGTTTAGTAAATTTTCTTCCTTTTGAAAAAGTAGAATACCATACTAAAATCAGTGACTAAACCGATATAGTTTTGCCATCTTTCATCAACACAAGCATAAATATTGGCAACACCAACATTCAATTTGCATTGTAAACATATATAATTCAATATAAGATTCTAAAATAAAATGTGCATTCTAAAATAAGTTTTCTGCTATTAAAACAAAATGTGCAATACAATCAGAATGAAACTCATATCATCAGTGGCTAATCAGAATGCAATACAATCATAACCATCAATGCAGAAAACTATCCAACAGTATGTACCAGAATGCAATACAATTAGAAATTAATTGCTTACTTGAGATTCTCTTTAAGATATTCTTGGGGATGACCTTTAAACCCGATTTGACCTCTAAAACTGAGTTGACCTTTAAGGTGCACTTTCAACTTAAAAAGAACGTTACAGAACTTAATTGCATGGTAGGGATAAGATTATGTACAACTATATAAAATTGTTAGAACTTACTTGATTGGAGGGGTAGGCCTAAGTTGGGAAGATCCTTGGTTTCCTTGATTGTTGCCTTGGACCTGAAAAAAAAACAGATAATAATCTAACCAAACTAAACTATCAAACTATAAATGGCTTACATAATTAATAAAACTTATTGTGTGGGACTATTGAGTGTTTATCCTTTCCTTTCTGTTGGGGTTGACAGGTTATTTGTATGGCCTTGCATTACGACCCACTCGATTACAATTACCACATTTTATCCTTCTCCCCCACTAGATGCTATAGTAGTGTTGTGGGATGTTATTTCTCCCTCTTGCATCCTTCTCTTTTTCTTTTGTCTGCCAAGCTATCTATGCATAATAGGTGGCCTGATGGATTCATCCCTCTCCACACTGTCCAATAGATCAGTAGATAGAATTGAATTAATGATGCATTCATATGCCTTCAAATACCTCCCTTTGTTGTACACCTCATCCACATATCTCTCAGGTTCCTCTTTTTCATCATGAATGCACATAATAGTGGTTATGAAGTTCTTGAAGGATTCTAGCCTCTAGCATTGATTTTTAAAATTCATTACAAAGTTACCAAAACCAATATGAATTTTCAAGCTATCGATAAAAGTCCTAAAAATCAAGCTCTTTTGATTCAATCCAATCAAAGCAATGCCAATATTAAAATTCTCAAAACTATTAGGTGGATAAATATTACTCTACAAACTAGCTTTTAACCAATGCAAGCCAACCTACTCCAATGCAACACCCTCTAGAATATGTTGGTTACATTCAACATTATATGGATGGAAGTTTAAAATAAATTTCTAATATTTCAGGTCCAATCCCTAAATTATGGAGCTTAGTACTGGTATGCCTAGATATTTCTTTTCTAGATCCATGGTTGATAATGAATAAAACTAAAGATCCGACAATTAGAACTAGAATTAAAAACTTTAAAAAAGAAAAATTTAAGACCTAAAAGTATTGCTACCAAATCTCAAGTCAGTCAATCAATCATTAGTATTAGGACTGGACACTCTGATGATTCTGAATCTTCTAGTGCCTCTAATCCAAGGAGTCTTACCTCCTGTTAATCCTTAACTTGGAGTCCTAACAATAGGCGCATTAAGACATGAATACAATCCTAATTGAGAAGGATTAACACAACACATGAATGACCCAACCAACCTCAATAGACGCAATAAGTATAGGAAAACCTATGATATGGATCAAAGAAAAGTTATGCTTGCTGAATGGAAAGTATTTATGCAAGAATTCAGGACTTATATATTTTTCCTTAATTTTGTTAAAGATATTTATGAGAAAAATACTACATTCATCTCTAAGACAAAATGGGTCAAAAGAGATGCTAGCTGGGTAACTGCTAGGCATTCTCTACCTGAAAAAATTATTATTAATCATAAAAAAAATTTAGTTACCGCCTCTCCTTCTAAATTCTAATGAGAGTGGCCCCAATAAAAATATTGATTAACAACTTAATTACACAAATCAAATTTTAATAACAATAGAAAAATAATTAGATAAAATAAAGAATAAGGTTGATGATCTCCCTGTGGCTAAGGATGACAGTGAAAATAAATAACAAAACAAATAACCAACCACTTTTCTAGCTCTGATACCACTAGGCTGGAATAATGATTAATTTAAGGACATAAAGTAAATGATGATTAATTTAAGATGATTAATTTAAAGACAATTTTTTATGTGAAGGATCATTTATTCAAAGGCAATCACATAACATACTTGTCAAAGTAATTAAATAACTAAAAACAAGGCATAAGCTTCAGAAATCAAGTCTTATTAAAGTAACATCAATTTGAAAACTTACAAGATTGGAATATAACTATTAACTAGCTCACTAATTAAATTTATAAAAAGAAAGGATTACAAATGAGGAGAAAGAGGAGAAGAGAGCTTTTTTTTTTCAAAATAAGTTTCTCTCTAAAACCTTATTATGGTGAAAAGCAAGTTATCCAGTATAAATGGGAGAGGCCATTTTATTTTATAGGCAAAGAAAGTGGAGTTCATCGGGAACCCATCACTAACTTGCACTATTCTATCTTACTAGTAAAAGACATTACACATTTTAGCTTTTGGCCTTTTCATGAGTAAAATATAACATGTCATCTAAGCTTAAGAAAACTTGCATCTTATATCCTAGCCTTTACAAAAGAAAATAAAAATACAAAGATTCTTGATAATTATTTTTTGATCATTACTTCAAGTTAGAGAGTTTTCATCTTGATATCTCGATAATCGCTTCAAGTTGGTGAATTGCTATCTTGAAATCTTGATTCTCTCACTTCCTTTTATTGTTGACGTTTTGACAATTTTTGCCAAAAGTAGATTATTTTATTGTTGACTATTCATAATCACTAAGGTGAACATTTTCAAATGGATCTTGAGAATCTTAGAATGGGTCATAATCCCATTGGATAGGGCGCAACCCTTTTGGGTGCATTAGGCCTTCAATAGTTGAAGGCAACCTTTTTGAAAGATTGGGCTTCGTGAGTATTTGATTTTATAGAATGGTTTGACTCCAGTGAAGTTTCTGAGTCAAAATTTATTGTGGTCATATAAAAGAAGAAGCATTTATTAGATCAATTCTTTGTTTGAGTTTGAATTTGGGTTTTGAGGATTCAGACTTCCTTTTGGAGGAAGTGTGCATTGACTCTTTAAAAAAGTTGGATTGGGCTTGATTTATTTGTGGGGTTTGGCTTTTGGGCTTATTAATTATCAATGGCGCCTGAGTAAAGAGGTTTGTAATTTTAAGTAAGGGTGAGATTTTCCAAAATCTTGGTTAATAGAGGCAATAACTTTTTAGGTGATGAAGTTGAGGAAAAGTGGTTTCTATTGGTGAGGGCTTGTACAAATTTGAGAACAAATTAAAACCTTGTTGGAAATCAATTGGTAATAATTCTAAGATGGGACCGTGGATGGACCACCATCTCAAAAGCCATATTTGAAATTTTTATGAAAATTTAAAAACCATGATTGAGAAAAGTCAGCATTTTGATGTAGGAATATAATATGCCATGCAACAATATAGTCAAAATAATTGTATTATTTTTATTCAAATGATTTTTGAAACATGAGGGATGGGCTTTTTAGTCATCCATAGTCATAATTTTTAGAATGTAGAAGGAATGATAGATGATCTTTCTTTCAGTATTTTTAATTGGGTTGAAACTCACAGATTTTATTTCTAAGAAGATATTATTGTAGAAACTGAGATTCTTGTCCTTGTACCTAAGACATAATGGAAGTCTAGAATGAAATGAGTTCTAGCTATTTGGGTTGAGGCTTTTAAATAGGAAAGAGGGATTTGATATAAAAGAGATTTTTGCAGAGACTTTTTGAATATATGGGGACGATTGTTAGATTTTATCATTGATTGGTGAGAAATTGAGACTCAAATTGTTGAGAAATTGAAAAATGACCAAATTGGTTTAGTAGAGGTGATTGGTAATTGGGTCTGAAAGACCCAATGACTGTTAATTGGGCTTAGTTTGGAGTAGAAGACTCCTCCTTAATTTAGGCCTTGAGGGCCAATTGTGGGGGCCCTAGCTTGGTGTTTAGACTTTATCTTGTCTGCCCTGCAAGAATTCACGTGTAAGAAAGTCAGATACGAATTATTAATTCCCTGAATGGATTCGATGTAAAAATTAAAGATACTCATAATAGATTGTCATCTAGCAAACATTTAATTGGAAGTAATATATTTAACATCATTTTTCAAAATATGTTTTATAGATTTACAAGAAATTTTTAATTTAATAAGTCATCTTCGAATTGTTGAAGACATAACATAACAGCCAATAATTCATTTTTAATAGTACTATCAATAACCTGTGATTCAGACCATGTTCCAATGGTATACCTTACAGTTTGTTTAAGTGATTATAAAGAAATTATTTGTAAGAGGATAGCCACATATCCGAGTTCAGAAGCATCAATTTGGACAATTTTAAAAGAATTAATAGTAGGGATGCCAAGACAAAGAAAATCAGTAGATAAGAGCAATAAAATCAAGCTTCACAATGAGAAATCCAAAGTCTTTCTTCTTTGTATGATGCATCATCCAAAGGGTAGGATTTCCCCAACAAATAAAAATACAACTGAGATTGCATTTCTGTATGACGCTTTTCCAAATTTCCTAAGAACAGGGGCAAGTGGATAAGTGATCGCCTATATTCTCATGGTGGCCAATGCAGAGAACGCAGTCAATGTCATATGTAATCCCCCAATCATGTAACTTGTCTTTGGTGGAGAGCCTTTTCTTGATAGGTAACCATGGAACCACATCTCTTGTATTAGTAAGGATTGCATGATAAAAACTAACAATGAATTCACGATCATTGGTAGGCTTCTAAATCCAATTATCTTGTCTTAAAAGGACAAGGATCAAGAGGAATGCAGGTTTTATTAATCTCCATGAGTAAGAGTGCTAGTTTCAGGCCAACAACAAGAACACTAGAGAATGATATTGTTAAACCTTAACAACCAGTGGCTCAAATGATGGTTTTCCATATCTATGAAAAAGTATACCAAACGGGTCCCAAGGATCACACCAAAGGTAGGTTGTATTTCCATTACCACCACAACATGACAATGTTCAGTAAATCAAAATTAGATTTTGAAAGTTTTCTCCAAACCCAAGAACAATGGGAAGGGATTTTGACAGTAAAGATAGAGCCTTCTTTGATGGGAAGTTAATGGAACTATTTACTCTGAATAGAGCCTTTAGACCGGGTGATGAGGAACCACAAGTGTTAGACACTTGCAGCAAACAACACCTTTTCCTTCTTCTCCCTCCATCTTCACCACCTTGCTATCATTCCCTTATTCTCTCTCCGTCTCTCTTTCTCTATCTATCTATCTATATATCTTTCTCTTTATCTCTCTATCTATCTATCTATCTTTCTCTTTATCTCTCTCTCTCTGCTTAAAGCCTTTTTAAGCTACTCAAGTCAAAGTCAAAGGGAAAACATTGCACATTATAGGATTTTGGAGAAGTTGCAAATCCACCTGTCTCAAAGTTGTCCATATATTCCAATGGGTCTTTAGTATCATCATAAACAGTATCGTCTACATATTGAATTTGATCAGGAGCTTGGCTGAAAGAATCCCCTAAAAAAAGTGATTTTTGTTGCTCAAGAAGAACATCCTAAGGTGTTTCTGCTCAACTCTTTCTCTTCTTCTTAAACTCCTCCACTTCTCTTAAGTTTTTAATCTGAGCCCACGACGTATCACTTTCAACATAACTTTTGTGAGTGGAGCATGTTAGCTCAGTTGCACCGCAATGTTTCCTCTATTTCTCCTCCTCTCCTCTAGTGACTCCATCCGCCTCTCTTTATTTCTCCTTTCCTTTAGGTTTGAAATTAAGGTTAGTGGTACTCATGTAGAGCAAGATCTATCTTTAGAGTTCATGATCGTCAGATCTTAGTATTTGAGGAAGTTGCTCTAAGGCACGTACTCATGAGGAAGGTACAACTATATGAGGATTAGCAGTAAGGATAAAAGGATCATGATCCAAAATAACTGTCTAAATTTGGTTCATGGTTTAAGATCTTTCCTAAGAGAAGAAAGCTTGGACTTATCAAATTTTTTTTCATTTGGGGTAATGATGAATCGTTTTCTTCATATGCTTCAACCTCTTCAGAAAGTACTATTCTAGGGAATACAATAACTAAAACTTACAGGATTTTGGCTTTCTTTTGATCGATTAGATGAATAAGGTGACTTTAGTGAAAGTCTCTCCATGACACCGACTCTCGATGCTCAAATTTGGTAGAACTTCTCGTTGAATCTTGTTGAGTTGATATGTGCATTGAAGAAACAAACAAAAAACCTAAATACAAGTACCACCAGTGGGGTTCATTCTAGTCAATGAGTCTCTGATGCTTAGTCGTATGGATAAAAGCACCACCAGTGGAGTTCATTCTAGTCAATGAGCCTCTGATGCTTAGCCGTACGGAGAAAAGTACCACCAGTGGGGTTCATTCTAGTCAATGAGTTCATGATCGTCAGATCTTAGTATTTGAGGAAGTTGCTCTAAGGCACGCACTCATGAGGAGGGTACGACTATATGAGGATTAGTAGTAAGGATAAAAGGATCAATTTGTGGATAACTGCCTAAATTTGGTTCATGGTTTAAGATCTTTCCTAAGAGAAGAAAGCTTGGACTTATCAGATTTTTTTTCATTTGGGGTGATGATGAATTTTTTTCTTCGTATGCTTCAACCTCTTCCGAAAGTACTATTCTAGGGAATACAATAACTAAAACTTACAGGATTTTGGCTTTCTTTTGATCGATTAGATGAATAAGGTGACTTTAGTGAAAGTCTCTCCATGACACCGACTCTCGATGCTCAAATTTGGTAGAACTTCTCGTTGAATCTTTGTTGAGTTGATATGTGCATTGAAGAAACAAACAAAAAACCTAAATATAAGTACCACCAGTGGGGTTCATTCTAGTCAATGAGCCTCTGATTCTTAGCCAAATGACCAAGCTGAGACATTATTTATCCAATGCCAAACAAGACTTACCTTCAAAAAACAATTGAATGGGGTATTTATAATACTTTTGTTGAGGTGGAGCTTCAAACATCACAAGGATCATTAAGTAGATTAATTGTATCAAAGTATCTTACAACTTAATTGTTTAATATTCATGAACACCATATTAATCTATGCAAGCATGATTCAAATTAATGTAATTTCAATTTGTTGAAACAAAAAAATGTATGTAAATGTGTGTAATGATGAATGAAATAACTCAGAATTTGATGTGTTCAACATTATTTAGATGCATAAAATGATTTAGACTTCAAAAATGAAATACTATCCACTTCAATAGATGGACAATATGAGAGAATTTATTTTATTTTTTATTTTTCCAATGTATATTAATGTTCAAATTAGGATTCTTATAATTTTATTGAATTCTTTTACATATTATTTGGCTTAGAAATCTTGGCCAATGTGTTTGGTCGATAACCACATGGACTGTGGATGACGATCAAGACCAAATTTGCATCCTTATTGAATTAGTGCACGAGTGTGCCAAAATTCGGTAAAAGAATCGAATTTAGAAAAAAAAACTATTGTGAATTACTAAGATCTTACTTCTAATCAAGAAAGGGATGTTTAGGAGTAGGTAATGAATCTCTTCTAGAATTCTAGACTACTAATAAAGCTAAGAATTTGGATGATTAAGTTAAGTGCAATGAAGCAAACGAGAAAAGAAAATCGATAACTTTTATTAAAATATTCGAAAAGTAAAATGACAATGCTAGAGATCAAATTTAATTTTACTGGGTGATAAACGAAAAATAAAAGACTTGAAGCTAAAAATAAACTAAGGAAAATAATGAAAATTGATTAAAAACTAAAGAGTAAAATGCTAAATGTTGCATGTTGAAAGAATGATTGATAGAGGTATTATTCTCTATCCACTTGATCTCATTTTATAGGCGTAGAGTTTTTCACTCAAGTATACTCTTCTTGGCTTGAAGATTAGATTTAATAGCATTATCTCTATCTTGGTTTGAAATTTGAAGTCCTATCTTTGAAATGAGATCTTATTTTTTAAGATTTTTAGGTAAATTCAAATCTTCAAGTAGTTAGAGAAGTTTCAAATGTCAAATTATGGCTTAACATTGAGCTCCCCCATATTTTGTTAAGATCAGCTTCGTATCCGATCTTAATTGAATATGTTATAATATGAAAATATGTATTATTTGAAGAAATATGGATTGACAAAGATAGCATTTGCCGAATTAATATTTGAATTCGATGAAAATGATTTTTTGTTTTTTAATTTTATGAAAATGTTTGTGAGGCCATCTTAATTCATGTGGCCTCACGGCCATTAGTTCCATGTGGCCAATAATGTCACTATATTATCAAGATTTTTTGTATTCAACTAATTTTTTTAGCTGCAAAATCTTAACCGAGTGACATAAAACTTTAATCTTAATTAACGTCTACTAATATCAAAGTGATCATAAAATGTTTTACTTTCAATTCATCTTATTTTTTATTTGTGACCTCGAACAAGAATTTCAATATCTCTAAGTATGGCCAACTTTCTTTAGATACACTAAAATATTGTACCTCGACCTCTAGTTTGGCTGAGCTTTCTATTTTCCAACTCACATCAATTGGTCTTATAGACGTTAATTAAGATACGAATTTTGACAAATCTGTCAAAATACGAAGCTTCGTATTAGGATCTAGCACTTTCCATTTAACATATTAGGATCTAGCACTTGCCATTAAAAATTTTCATTCCAAACTTTGAGCCTTAGATCTTGTAAAGAACATAAAAATCCTAACACTTGTCCCATGGGACGTGTGAAAAAAGTTGTTTGGTGAAAATTCGTTTCTCACCTCATTGGCCGAACCAAGATACCTAGGCCTCAAGGATGGGCCTAGAACAAATCTACATTCCTCTTGGTTGGTGAGCGAGTGTGCTAATTCGGCTTGAGTTAGTTGAATAAAATGATTACCTCGTGATCTGATTTATTCTCAGGTGATGTCAGGAAGTAGGAAAAACCTATAATTGAAAGAAATTGAATTCTTATTGAAATTGAAAATGGAGAAATAAACTTGAACAAATTGATTTAAAAGGTAACAGTTTGTGAGAAAGCATCAAATCAATTAAAATTTGAGAACAGTTCCTAAGAGCTAAAGAGCTAAGAAATGTAAATTAAGAAAATTGAAAGCTGGAATTGGAGTGTTGTGCGTGTGCTCAGATGCTTTCTTCTTTGGCATTAGCATATATAGGCGTGGGAGGCTTCAACCTTAGAGAACTTCGATGACAATTTGTTTACTCTCATGATATATGTAACTTTGAAAATTGAGACTATACCTGATGAAGATAAATCCAGCCTAATTCTGCTTGTAAATGAGTCTTAGGGATGATAAACTAAAGTTCATGTTATCTTCATCTTAAATTTCAAATCTTCTAGGATATAGATGAATCAAGTATACTTCCTAATTGAAATGGATTTCCTTAAGATAATTAGAAATATCCTCCATGATTATCTTTAACGGTAACTCCGCATCTCATAAAAATAAACAAACTTTCGAGTAGATGCTTAAACTGGACCGAGTATAAAAAATGACTATGTCATCTTAATATTCAAGATTAACCTTGTGTTGACTAGTTTGAACCTTAGGCTAAGAGACTTGTTCTGTGTCCCTAGGCCTTGACTAATCAAGTGTTGACTGATTTAGGTCTTAGGTTGAGAGACTTGATCCCGTGTCGATTGATTGTTGATACCTAGGCCTTCAGTTCTTGCGTTGTCTAGGACTTCAAGAAGATTGTCAAGTTGGTCTAGACTTCCTTCGAATGACCCATGATGATCTAGATTATACGAGGTAGACTTAGTCTTTGTATCTTGATCCTTACTTGTAGGACCATATGTTGAACTTGGCTCTAGGTGTTCTATTTTCTTGAACAAAATATCAAAGGTCCAATGACTTAGTCATTAATCTTTAAACCCTCATGACTACATTTTGATATAACACTGTAAAATTATGGCTCAAACACATACTATTATTAATTAGAATTGATATATTATGTTATTATTTGAAAAGAAACTTTAAGCATACATTTAGCCTTTGCAGGGTAGAAAGTCTACCTTCGCTCTCCACGCAACGTCTTCTATAACTTCTCTCTAGTAAAAAACAATGACATAGATATAATGATAAGCAAATTTCTTTTCAGAAAGAATCACAAAAATGGAATCTCCCTTCCAACAATTTGAGCATTAAAAAGACGGGAGAAAAATGAAGTTAGACACCAGTCACCAAGAAGGCAAGAATAACTCAAACAACAAGTAACTCTAAAGGTAATAGGGAATGGGTCAAGAATGGAATAATCTGCGGAAATGGTCACCGAGTACCAACATCCAAACATGTCCTAAACCAAAACAGATGCTCATCCCAACTCTCTCCTCCACCAGGTCTAACTTCAACATCAGCACTCAGCGGTGAAACTCTGAAAGTAAAAAGAACCACCACGCACGCAATACCCAAACTACCTCTTGCATCCCCACGATCCAACCTAGAACAAAAATGGCAGCAGTACAAGGAAAAAAAATGCTCTACCCAAGTTAACTTCAATCCTAAAACCACCGTTGCCCTGCGGCGGAGACACCGCTACAGGTGGCGTTTGAGCTGAGTCAATGGTCGGAGGCGGTGCATATGGAGGCGGCGGTGGTTGGTTGAGGCTCGGTGGCAAGCCGAGGCCGTGCTTGACTTGGATCTCAAAGGCCATTCCGTGCTGGCACTGAACGCCATCACCGGCGTTAGAGAAGTAGTAGTTTGAGCCCTCGATAGTCAACGGCACAGATATGGTCAACGGCGCTCCATCGGCAGATTGGCCACCGCTGTACTGGTAAGAGTCGTCGTCTTCGGCATCGTCAAAGGAACAGCTCTTGAATGTGGTGAGATTGTACGTCTGAATCACAGTCTGGTTCGTATTGGTATTGAAAACTGTATAAGAAACGTGGATTGATTAAAGATTAAGAAAGTAGATGTAATGCGTGACTGTTCGTTGATGAAATTTAAAGAAAATCGATTCGTTCTTCAAAATTAGAAATGCAGATTAGAGAACGATCGGGAAATTAAGGATTGAAAAAGCGATGTTTGATAAAAATCTATTGGGTGTTGAGCAATTGATATGATTTTCAAAGTGAGGTTAAAAAACAGAATGAAAGGAACCATCACTTCAAATCTTGTACTACCATCATCCACAACCAAATAAATCTCCTCAATCGAGACTCGCTTAGCGCTAAGTTGTGCACTGTGTTTATGCAAATTTATCACTCTTTCCGATGACAAAATATACGAAAATTCGACCGGGATTAAACATTAAAATTAGCAATTGAAATAAAAAGGAATCTGAGCTTACTGAGAAAGTCTCCAAGATTGAAGGTTTGAGACGCAGCCCAAGAGGAGTAATTGGCAGAAGAAGTGTTGGTTGTGGTGTTGAAGAACCAGCCGGCGGAGGCACCCACTGTGTGGTTATTATACGAGGTCGGAGGAGTGTCTGATGCTGCGGCACTAATCAGGAATAGGAGCGTAAACGCCGTTACATACGGCGTGGTCGTCAATGCCATAGCTCTTGGGTTGTGTAGGGCGGTTCTATGCTTCTATGTATGTATGACGAGTTTGACGCGTCTGCCGGGGTTTTAATGGAGATTTTATTTAGTTTTAGAAATTAGCGTCAACGTAAAAGGGTTCCAAGTTTTTTAATCAACGACTTTGCCACTTGCAAGGTACGAAGAGCTAGAATATTAGAAACCCATTCATGCTATAGGGTTGTTTGTTTGTTTTTTTGAATATTTAGTATTTTTAACACTTGTTTGGTAATGATAATTAATTATCAAAGTTGAAAAACAAAGAAAATTAACACTTGTTTTCATTTCAAATTACGCTATTGCTACATAATCAGGGGAAAGTAACATCAGCTAGTTGCTTGACAGTCCCAGTTGGGTGCTTGTTGGAGCCATCGAGCTAGATATATAAATGTTGAAATGTAAATTACACCCTCGTAACTTATGTAATTGACAAGACATATCGTTAAATTTTTTTTATATTTTTATACTTTTATAGTTTGAGAAACTGTAAAAAAATCATTATGTTAGATTTAAGGGTTAAAATTAACCGCAATTCCTTTGTAATATAGAATACCCCTCTCTCTTACTTCCCGTTATCTCTCTTATAAAAACATTACCTCAACAAGTCATAATCTTTACAGGTTCAATAAGAAATTTTCTCTTTCACAAATTTCAAGAGCTCTGCGAAACCATGATCACCCGATGATTCATTTAAGTCGTGTTCCATTTCCTCCATTAAGTACTTCAATAATCGTAAGTCTCACTCCAAAATCTCGGTCTCCAATTGGCACATCAGATAAAGTGACCCAAATCCTCGACCTAAATTTCGCACATGCAACATTACTATTGAAAACCTTCTGTGCAAGGGTGATCTTACCTGAATCACCTATTCCAACAATTCTGAATAGTCAAATTCTCACTTCACACGTGGTATAATCCAGACCGAAGAAGCAATCAAGGAAAACGATTGAGTATGGATCGTAAGATCGACTAGGCAGTTATAGAAGGAATCTGGAGAGGGATATTTCCTAATAGTGCATTAGTGCCTATCGGCTCCTCAAAGCTTGCAAAGGAAAAGGATGATTTATTGCTTTACAGTTATCATTTTTTGTATAAATACAAGCATATACAACCTTAAAAATCCATTTAATACAAGCAACCTAAAGCTTTCGAGTTCTTATTCTCTCATTATTCTCTCTCTAAATTATTGTCTATATTATTCGTTCATAATAATTTTTCCTTAACTGGAAAAAATTCTTTACATTTTGGTACTTTCATTAAGAGTGAGAAAAAACTCAAGAGAACCCTTCCAAAAATGTCTAGAACCAAATCAAACGCTTCCTCAATAAGGGAAATGAAATTGGAAATGAGAATGACCATGTTGATCAACCCGCACCACCAGTTGAAATGCTCCAAATTAACCATTCTCACGGGAATGCAGAAGATGGAACACCGGAACACTGAGACGCTGTGTAACGCGTGGCAGACAGTACAAGATCAAATTGATGGACTACAATAGGAATTGGCACAGACATGTGCTAATGTCAATAGTGGAACAATAAAGAGAAACGAGCCCGTTTACAACAAGATGGACAAGATGCTAGGAGGACAAATCCTGAAATTAGCAGGAACGCGCAACATGAGTACGAAGAGATCCAGTCTCAAAACCACATAAAGGAGTGGCGGGAGAAACCCGTCTTCCTAGAGTCATAACGGAAAAGGTGGTAGAAGAGATGCTGGAGAAAAAGATGATGGAGATGAGGAAGTTGGGGCTTATAGGAAAGATTGACCTCGAGTCACTTACCCATCCTTCGTTGCGTCCGGAGATTCTGGCCGCCCCGGTTCCCAAGAAATTTGTGGTACCCAAGTTTAAGTGCTATGAAAGAAAATTTGATATAGTGGGCCACTTCAAGTGGTTCAAATAAGTAATGGCACTGTAAGAACAAGAGGACGAATTGAAGTGTAGGATGTTCCCTACTAGTCTGAATGGAACCGCTTTAAAATGGTATCATTCACTCCCCACTCATTCAATTACTAACATTACTATTATGTTCTTTGGTCTTCTTGAAATAGTGTTCCGCGTACCGTTCGATGATGAAAGATACAGAATACCTCATGTGCATCTCCATAAAGAAGGGAGAATCTTTGTGGAGTACATGCATAGATCAAGGACGAGATGGCTAAAGTAGAAAGTTGTGATGACCCACAGACTAGCTTTCAAACGAGGGTTGGATCCAAAGTCACCCCTCTTTGAAGATTTATCGAAATTAAAACTACTATTCATGGCGGAAACATTCCAACGGTCACAGACTTATATCACGTTGGAGGAAGAAAAGAAGAGTTTGTTGAAACTAATGGAACGAAGGATAGAGGAGCAATGAAAAAGAGAACAAAGCTCTGGATTTGGGAAGAAGAGATCAGGAAGATCAGAAAGAGATGATACACGGGGAGAAAGTAAACGGGAAAAGACTAAGAACCGAGGAAGATAATCTAACAGGATCCATCCTAGGGACAAGGTCTATACACCCCTCACTATGCCTGTAAATCAAATTCTTGAGGTGATCAAGAATAAACCATGGTTGAAAAGACCAACCCCATTGACAAGGGAACCAAGCTACAAAGACAAAGATAAATATTGCTCATTTCACAGAAGTTACAGACATTACATGAAAGAATGTTTCCAGCTTAAAGATTACATCGAAGAGTTGATAAAGGACGGATGCCTCCAATAAGATGTCCAAAAAGATGTGGAAAAATGGGAAGCAGAGAAGGAAATCCAAGACAAAGGAAAACAACCTCTTAGAATCGTTGATACGATAATTACAATGATTGAACATGAGGGGACCACCAAGAAGGAGAAAAAATGTATTGCAAGAAGCCCCCATTAGAATGACATCGAGAGAAAGAAAGTTCATCGAATGACAACAAAAATATCCTGTAGATATACGATGAATTAGATCTAGAGCATGACGAGCGTCACAATGACGCTAAGATCATTACAATATAAGTTGGAAATTATTTGTCGAGGAGGATATTGATCGACGATGGAAGTGCTGTCAATATCCTACAGTTGCAGGGTTCGTAAAGCCATTCATAGGTTTCAATGGGATCGTAAGCTATTCTGAATGAATCATCACTCTCCCAATGAATGCTGAGTCGTTCAACCATCTGAAAGAATTTATGGTTCTAGACACTTTATCCCCGTACAATGCAATCTTGGGAAGGACATGGTTGCACAAAATGAAGGTCGTTCCTTCCACCTTTTATCAAGTACAGAAGTATCCATCTCTGAACAGAATAAAGACAATAAAAGGTGATCAAGTTGTTGCTCTTATCTGCATTGTAACGGCAATGGAATCCGCCAGACGAACAGTAACAAAAAAGAAGTTGGATGGCGAGCCTGAGACTACGGGACAATAAAAATGAAAGGAAGATGGGAAAGATGGCCCGTTAAAACTACGGTATGAAGTAGGAGAAGCCAGCGAAATGCTAGGTATCCCCGAAAATATAACATGTCATAAGCTAAATACAAATCTCACTGTCAAACAATTGAAGCAACAAAAAAGAAGCTTCACCCTAGAACGAAACGCAATGATTAAAGAAGAGGTGGAGAAACTTTTGAAAGTGGACTTTATCTGGAAGAGGAATACCCGGAATGCCTCGCCAACATAGTCATGGTGAAAAGAACGGGAAATGGGATCTGTGTATACTTCACCGATCTAAACAAAGCATGCCCAAAAGATGACTACCCGTTGCCAAGGATAGATCAGATAGTGGATGCGACTTTTGGACATGAACTCCCCAGCTTCATGGACGCCTATTCAGAATATAATTAGGTAAAAATGTTCCAACATGATCAGGAAAAGACCTAATTTCTAACTAAACATGGTATTTTCTATTATAAAGTGATGCCCTTTAGATTGAAAAATGCAGGTGCAATTTACCAGAGACTCGTGAATAAAATCTTCCACGAGCAAATTGGAAGAACCATGGAGGTTTACGTAGATGGTATGCTAATCAAGAGTTTCAAATGGAAAGATCATATCATTGATCATGATGAGGCCTTTTCAATCCTAAAAAATAATTCCATGAAGAGAAGTGCATATTCGGCATAGCAGCGGGTAAGTTATTGGGCCATCTAGTAACACAACGGGGGATCTAAGTCAAACCAGATCAAATAAAAGCTATCATGGAAATGAAGTCTCCAAAAACTATAAGGAAATACAAAGCCTGACTTGAAAATTGGCGACTATGAACATATTCCTTTCGAGATTAACGGATAAGTGCAAGCTATTTTTCACAAAGTTAAAGAAGAATTTTGTTGATAGCAGGGACAAAGAGTGCGAAGATTCTTTCAAATGAATCAAGGTATATCTGACAAATCCACTGTTTCTTTCGAAATAGGTACCGGTGAGCAACTGCTTCTATACATTGCCATATCGCAAACAGCTATAAGTTCCGTTCTGATCAGAAAAGAAAAAAGGAAGCATAAACATAAGTAAGAGTCTAGTGGCGACCGAAGTAAGGTATAAGAGAAAGGACAAATTGGTATTGGCCGTTGTAGTTGCAGCAAGGAAGCTGAGGCCATATTTTCAAGCTCATAGCATAAAAGTATTGACAGAATCGCCCACCAGAAATGCATTATATTCACCTAAACTAAGCCGAAGAATGGAAAAGTGGGCAATTGAACTTGGCCAATATGAAATTAAATATGAGCGAAGAACGTCTATCAAAGGACAAGTATTGATCGACTTTGTAGCGAACTTCACTCATGATGAAGATGAAAGAAACAAAGAATTTCGGACAGATGTGGAGAACAGGTCCTGAAAACTGTTCATTGATGGGACCTCAAATAACAAAGAGACCGATACAAGAATAGTCGTGCAGATCCCATTCGAAGAAACTCTCAAACACTCCATCTCTTTTGGGTTCAATACTTTAAATAATAAAGCAGAATATGAAGCCTTAATAGCAGGAATCGACATGCTACTGGAACTCGAAGTAATAGATGTAAAGATATTTGTGATTCTATGTTGATCGTGAAACATGTAACAGGGGAATTTGCAGCAAAAGATGTAAGAATGATGGATTATTTGCAACAAGTAAAAGAGTTATTATGTCTGTTAAAGAACTATGAGATCCACCAGATCCCAAGGGCTGAGAACGAGCATGCTGATGCACTCACAAACTTAGGATCATTACTACAACTCCTTTTGAAAAGAAACGTGTTGGTGTAATTTCTTGAAAAGCCAAGCATACAATTTTTGTTTTCAAATATAAAGGATGTGGAAACTAAGGGGAATCCAATTGGCATGATGACATAGTCTGTTACCTGGTAAATGGAGAGCTACCCGAGGACAAATATATAGGAAGAGAGATTAGCAGCAAAGTGCCAAGTATTTTTCAATTAATGGAATGTTATATAAAAGGTATATTTTACTTCTGATGAAATCTTTTACTGGAGGAAATCCACTAAGGAGTATGTGGAGATCACACCAGGTAAAGGTCATTGGCGCAAAAAATATTAAACGAGGGATATTATTGGCCTAAGGTGCATCACGCCATTTACCAAATATTAAACAATATGTGAAAAGCTGCGACAAATGCTAACGATTCACCCTCGTAGCAAAATGGCACCCAGGGAACTCAATACAGTAGCAAGCCCTTGGTCGTTCATGAAATAGGTCCTGGATATCGTTGGGCCACTTCTATGGCACCCGTCCAAAAACGTTTTCTATTGATTGCAACGGATTACTTCACTGAGTGGATTGAAGCGGAAGCGTACATGCGAATTGGAGAAGAGGAAGTGAAGGGGTTTGTGGAAAAATATTGTATGTAGGTATGGGATTCCATGAGTTCTCGTATCTGAAAATGGACTTTAGTTCACGGGTAAGATGGTTAAGGCTTTCTATGGAGGTTTGAAAATCATCAATCGGATTTCTACACCATATTACCGCAGGGAAATGGACAAGCAGAAAGATCAAATCAAATTATACTTGAAAGTATGAAGAAGCGATTGAAATCATCCAAAGGAGAATGGGTAAAAGAACTGCTAGCAGTATTATGGTTGTACAAGGCCACTCTTAGGGAATCAACGGGCAAAACCTCATTCGCTTTGGCATATGGAGAAAAATCGATAATAGCTCTCGAGATTGGAAGTTCAACTATAAAATCAAGTCTGAACGAGCCTTAGAATGTGGAATTAATGAAAGAACACCTTGATCTTCTGAAAAAATGGTGAGAAACGGGTCTAATTTGAATAGCCAACTACAATCAGAAAAGGAGAACTTACATTCGAAAGAAGATTCGATAAACGGGAATTTTAAAAAGGGGACTTGGTATTAAAGAAGATATTTCAGACGGAAAGAAAGTTTGGACAAAATTAGGAAAGGCCATATATTGTCAATAGAATTGGAGGCAGGGGATATTATTCTTTGACAATGGAAGACGGGCAAAACTTGGCCAAACCTTGGAATGTTGCACATCTGAAGAGATATTTTGTCTGAATTATAAACTCATTATAGTGAATACTTTCCTGTGATTTTTTTCCTATAAAGGTTTTTAAAGTAAAATTATTGTTGTCAACTATCTATCCTCCAATAAACAGAAAAAGATTAATGGAATTAGGGTCATGTTCTACAATGAGCCTAAGTTCTTAAGAATGGACTACACTACAATAGGTAACCGTTCTCTAAAGAAAACCAGGGTCATGGTTCTACCATGAACCTAAGTCCTTGAGAACAAGCTGCACTACAATGGGCATTTGTTCTCTAAAGGAAACCAGAGCCATGATTCTACATTGAGCCTAAGTTCTTAAGAATATACTGAACTACAATGAGCATCTGTTCTCTAAAGGAAATCACGGCCATGATTCTACAATGAACCTAAGTCCTTGAAAGTGAACTGCACTATAATAGGCAAGCGTTCTCTAAAGGAAACTAGGGCCAGGGTTCTACAATGAACTTTTAAGTTCTTGAGAATGGACTGTACTACAATAAGCATACAATGAACATAAGTCCTTGAGAATGGACTGCACTACAATAGACACCTATTCTCTAAAAAAATCAGAGCCATGGTTCTACAATAAACCTAAATCCTTAAGAACGAACTGTACTACAATGGACATTTGTTCTCTAAAGAAAAATGGGGTAATGGTTCTACAATCAACCCAAGTCTTTGAGAACGAGCTGCACTATAATGGAATCTATTATCCAAGTCTAGGCTATGGTTCTATAATGAACCTAAGTTCTTGAGAACACACTGAACTAGAATGGGCATTTATTCTCTAAAGAAAATTGGGGCCATGATTCTACAATGAACCGAAGTTATTGAGAACGGACTGCACTACAATGGTCATCTATTTTCTTAAGAAAACAGGAGCCATGGTTCTGTAATGAACTTAAGTCTTTGAGAATGGACTACACTACATGTGCATTTATTCTCTAAAAGAAACTGGGGTCATGGTTCTACATTGAACGTAAGACCTTGAGAACGGAATACAATAAGCATATGTTCCCTAAAAGAAATTGAAGCTTAAAGCTCTACAAAAATGCAAGTCCTTGAGAACGGATCATTATAGTTCTAAAAAGAAATTGAAGCTTAAAGTTTTGCAAGTCCTTGAGAATGAATCATAGTTGTTCTTAAAAGGAAATTGAACTTTAAAGATTTACGAGTCTTTGAGAATGAATCATAGGTGCTCTCGGAAGGATATTGAAGCCTAAAAAGGTTTGTCTTTGTAAACAGGAATGCAACAGGAAAAAGATTTCACCAGAAGTGAGAATTGAAGAGTCCTTTTTCGTTGATCAAGTTGAAAGTACTAAGTTAATGGAAAATTTCAAAGCAAGAAAAGGAAAAGGAAATTACATGAGAAAGGAAATACATAATTACTGGAACATTACCAAAAGTTTAAGAAATAACGATTGTCTCAGGGTCAACAGTAACATCTTTAGAGGGATCGGCAGAGGGATTGATTGCAACGGCTTTAGGAGGATTGACGACCACATCCTCCATTGAACCGTTGATTTCAGTTTGGACTTCGGGAGGCGACTCGCAAAGGGGTTGTTATGATTTTTCTACACATGTACACTATCATTGTCAAGTAATACAATTCTATGAAATGGAGTATCGTCTACATGATTGATTGATATTAAGTATTGAAATCAACTAGACCTTTGAGAATGATGAAAAAGTTGGGAGTTTTAATTAAGCTAAAATTCTTATTAAACTAAAATGATAAAGATTTGATAAAGATAAAATAATTCAAATTTGAATAGTTAAAAGGTCTAGAGTTTTCGATGTCACCAAACTAAGCATGCTCTAAATTTTAAATCTCAATCAATCAATGTTTATCAAATTATTGACAGTGAATTTTTCTAATGTAATTATCAATCTTTCTCAAGCATCGATACGAATGAATCAAAAGTATTAATCTCACATCTCTATCAAGATTAAATAAATTAAAACTCATTAAGTAGAAGAAATTATAATTGCTACACTAGATCCATAATTATCTCTAACATTCAAGGTTATGAATCATATACCTCTTGTAGTTTAAATCAAACGTTCTCGTGAAACCAATAGATTCTATATTCCCATGAAATCGTTCCAACAATCAGCAGACTCTGAGATTCACACCAAGAACTTCCAAGTCAATCCTTAACGCACTAGAACGTGTGTGAACACATAGAATATAACAAAGACACTTTTCTATATCTTAATATACTCAACACATAAGATTTAGAGATTTTACTAAGAAGGACTTTTGTGAGACGATTCTCTAAAAGAACGTAATGATCAATTTTTTAGAGATTTGATTAACTCTTAATCGTAGAAAAATCACTCCTTGAGAATTGTGTTCTTCTCTCAACTCTTGATTGACGAACTAATTTTGTGATTCTTCTAATTGATTGAACTGATCATCTGATCAACTCATTCATCAACTGAGACCACTCGAATAAAATCTGTATCTTTTTCTAAACAATGACGTATTATATATTTAGGGATAATTAAAATTAAAATTAATATTTAATTTTAAATTGCCTAATACAGTGGGACCCATTGTATAATGGGGCACAACTACAGTGTCACATAGCACTGCAGTTGGCGTGAAGCAACACAATGTCTCACGATAATGTGTGTCAAGCCACACTGCAGTGCCGTGTTGTACTACAGTGTTACACGCCTAATGTTGTAGTGGCACATGACACTACAGCAGTTCATGGTGATCCATGATTCCTAATTATCGATCGTCACGTGACAATTACTATAAATTAAATAGTTATTTTAATCACATAAATATATTTATATTATTTAATTTAAAATTAACATATATGATTATCCATATCAACTAAACTATCTATTATTTCAAAAATAATAAATTTAGTTGATCCAAATTATTATCTAATCATAATTTAATTATCTAATTTCACAAATTAGATAGTTATCTCACTTATCGATAATTAAAAAAATAATCGATAATCATACATATGCATATATATATTAATTCTAAAAATTACATTAATATATATAAATAAGTCAATATCACACATAATTATCTCATAATTATGTACTTGCCCCATAATATAATATCATTTGCAAGTAATTCATTTTCTCATGTCCTGAAATATTCACAGCCTAGACTGCATAGTATAGAGGTGACTTGGGGACCATGGACCTATAATCTTAAGCTCTAATAAAACCAGATTATTAACTAAACTCTTTAATTAAATAATCTTATTTATTAATTTCATTATTACTCCACTATAAATATGGAATTGCACTCTTAGAGATTACAGATTGTATTTATAGAGTATTCTCATGCAGTCCACTGATATAATCATTTCATGTAGTTCTGTTCTCCAATTATTGGTTTGTAAATTAGACAAGCATATAGTTTCTCATTCTCCTAAGATATTTGAGAATGTGTTTTACTGCAATTCCAATATTCCAAACCTAGATTCAATTAATAATGACTGACAATATCCAGTACATAACAGATGTCCAGTCCGTACACAACATGGCATACATGAGACTTCCAATAGCTGAAGCATAGGGAACCTTTCTCATATCCTCTACCTCCTGAGGTGTCAAAATGTGAGTGACGGTAATGAGTAGTTTAACATCAACCCAACCATATCCAATAAGGTTTGGTTTCTCTTCTCTACCACACCATTTTGTTGTGGTGTTCCAGGTGCTGTGAGTGGGATAAGATTCCACACTCCAGCAAATAATCTTTAAATTCTAAATCCAAGTATTCACCACATCAACCGGAACGAAGGGTTTTCAATGATTTACCTAATTACTTTTCAGCTTCATCTTTGAAGTCTTTAAACTTTTAAAAGTTTCAGACTTTCGATGCATTAGATAAGTATAACCATATCTTGAGTAATCATCAATAATGAAATACTCATACCAACCTCTAGCTTGTACATTGATCGGTCCACAAACATCACTATGTACTAGCTCAAGTGGTTCCTTGGCTTTTTGGTCCTTCCCTGTGAAAGCTCTCTTGGCCAATTTACCCTCTAGACAGGATACACAAACAGAAAAAGTTTCAAATTTTAGTTCTCTCAAAGGACCATGCTTTGTTAACTTGTTTAACCTATCTAGATTAATATGTCACAACCTAAGATGCCAAAGATATGGGTTATCACCATCATGAGAAGCTCTTTGTCGTTTGTTATTTTTAGGTTTTACTACTTTAAATAATTCAGAATTATTTAACGTGTGTTTATTCGATTTAAGTATATATAGTTCGTTTATAACTTTTGGATGAAAAATATGATTCCATTCTTAGAATAATAAACTTTTTATTAATAAAAGAAATTTTGAATAATTGTTCTTGCAAAAATGAGAGCGAAATCAAATTTCTCAAAAATTCAAGAATATAATAAATATCGTTCAAAACTAAATAATTAAATATAAAAAGTAAAGTGATTGTCCCTAATGCTTTAGCTGACACGAGCGCACCACTGCCAACTCTCAAAATGACCTCGCCATCAACCAGCTTCCTTGACGAATCAAGCATCTGCAAAGAAGAACATACATGGTTAGTGGCTCCTGAATCAAGTATCTAGGATGATAAATCATATTCCACTAAACAAGCTTGAAGAATAAGTAAATCATATTTAATTTTCTTTTTCAGCTCGGAGAGATACTTGTTACAGTTTTTCTTCCAATGACCTTCAACCGCACAGTGGAAACATTTTCCTTTGGGCTTGTTATCTTTCTTGTTCTTCTTCGCTTTTGGTGGTCTTGGATTTCTTCCCTTTCTTGTTCTTTCTTTTTCCCTTTCCATTAATCTTTTTCCTCTTGTTACTTTTAACAGTGTAAGAAGGCTTTTCCTCGCCCTCTTTGGTCATTCTAAGGTTCAATAACCCAAAAATCTATAGTTCATTCAATAATTGAGTCATGTCGAATTACAACTTGTTCAAAACATAGTTGGTCGTGAACGAAGAAAAATATGGTATGAGCGACCCAAGTATAATGCTAACTTGAGTCCGCTCATCAATGGTCGTCCCATGTACTTCTGCCTCCTACATTATGTTGATCAAATTTAAAACATGCTCTCGCACATAAGTACCATTTCTCATCTTAGTTGTCATATAGCTTCTGGTGGCTTCATGATAACTTTGATCAGACTGCTGCCCAAACATTATCTGTAGAGATTTCATAATCTCATCGGCAGTCTTCATGCTTTCATGTTTGGTTCTCAGAACATCATTCATGCTCACAAACATGTTGCACTTCGCCTTGTTGTTTGATATGATCCAAGCATCATATTTGTCCCTAACATTCTTAGGGGCATTAGCAGCGGCCTCCTCAGGACATTTCTCAGTAATAATAAACGTATGGTTAACACAAATCATCATTAAGTTCATATTTTGATTTCCAACGTACGAAGTATCACCATTCAATTTCTCAAGGTGAGTAAAGAAGTAACAGGGTTGCCTATGGTAGACATAATTATGGTAACTGAAATTTAAAACATACAAGATTCAATATAATTGATAAATACCTAGAATTTAAAAAATAAACGTGATGCATGAATGCAACATAATAAATACACAAATTTAACATTTACTAATCATGATAAAATAACCCAATGACTAATGTTATGCCTTTAGGGCCAGTCGGATTAACCTTAGACTGTCTGTGAGACATCTCAACCTTATTAGCAAAAACTTAAAATATTACATATTTTCTCTTTTAACAATAAGGTATTGCTTGTTTGGTCAAGTCACAACTATCTACATGAAAACTTAATTGTGACTTTGTGAGTGTAACCCATTATTTTGAATTTCGTAACTTAATTTAGAATATGCCGCCTTAGAGTCGGTCAAAACTAAACTACATCACTTCCTCCTATCTTCTTAAGAAGTCCAACGTTGGTATTGGTACAGCTCGAAACCTTCTTTAAAGGGATGAAAACAAAGCCATCTCGAGGCCTTCATTGTACCTCCAATGTTGTACTAATAATAATGGAGACCGTAGGTGATATTGAAATGTCAACCTTCTCCCACTCACTATTTTAGGATTATATGTTTCCATTTTAACTAATTCTAAATTAATTACTAAATAAAATAATAACCCTATGAATATTTATTAATCAATTATGTCAATCTCATTGGTCTAAGTTCATTTAACCTTCTAAAGCATCTAAGTCATAATTAGGTGAGCTTAGATTAACTAATTAGTTATATTCATCAAACTTTAATAAAACTCTTTTACTAAAATTGGTCATCCTAAAAGTTTACTATAGACCTTAGTGTATTGTGATTACCAAGTTTTAACTAAATAAAACCTATCAGTTTACATGAAATTGATTTCATAAAATAATACATATAAACATATTAAGACAATCCTAGTAAATCATGTTTCTACAGATGAGATGCATGATTAAATAAAACTGTATGAGATTCTTATGTATGACATGTGATCGATTAATGCATGGACATGTTATCAAACATAACAATTAGGACAATAACTATTGAGTATTCCTAAATTACTACTCTTGAAATAAAAAAAAAATTACAAAGCGGACTTCAAGAATACATATTTCCCAATATTGTCTTCTCCTCATGATGTCCATCTTCATAATCTCCAAGATTTGAACAAAATTCTAAAAAAATATTTTTTTTAATTAAAATTAATTTCTATAATTATCCTTTTAAAATAGTTGACTTTGACTTAATCAAATAAATATTTTATTTGATTTAGTCAACTTTGGTTAAACCTAATCAACCTATTAATTTCTACTTTTCATAAAATTAAAAATTAATTTCTACTTTTCATAAAATTAAGAATTAAAAATTAATTTCAAAATTTAAAAAGATAATTTTGAGATTAAGGGTTATCATCAAACCCTATGGTGATATGGAGTTGGTTGGTATCAAAGTTTGTATGAAACTTCCCTAAAAGTGATAACAATTGCCTTCGACGACAGGGTTCTCCTATCGTCGCCCCATCATCACCGATTACCACTGCCGCTGCCAGTCTCACCGTCGAGAGTCGTCGACCACCGCCGCCAGAACAGTTTTTTTAACGTGACAATAATATCTGTGAACAGTAAAGTTCCCGTCGTGTATAATAATTTTATGAACAATGAATTTCTATCATGAATAGTGAATTCTGTCATTCTACTCAAGCGTTCTTCATCTTCTCACGTTCGGAATAATACAATAATATTCAAAATAAATTATAAAAACTTCTACGCTTCAAAACGGCTTACATAAGATCTAATGAAAAATTAAAAGATCAAAACCTAACCCAATAATCATCATACAACATTATTTTCCATACATTCAAAAAACATAACCATACATTCATTCATACATATCTCATATTATATGAACAATGTAAGAAAATCCACACAGCATTTCACATATATTATATATAAAGACCGTTCTATTACCACTTGTTGGTCATCGCGGCGTGTGCGCGGCGGAAGCGTGCAACGCTATGATGACAAAAAAGACTTTTTATTGAAAACTCCTTCCAATTAGTCAGGATCCATTATATATTTATATATTAAATTAACAACATACATGGTTAGGAACCATATACCTCTTATAGTCTAAATCAACCGTCTCGCGAAACCAATCGATTCTATATTCTCACAAAATCGTTACAACGATCAGCAGACTCTAAGATCCACACCAAGATCTTCCAAGTCAATCCTCAACGCACTAGGACTTGTGTGAGCACGTAGAATATAACGAATATACTTTTCT
The DNA here is from genome assembly GCA_003255025.1 of Datisca glomerata. Lineage (NCBI taxonomy): Eukaryota > Viridiplantae > Streptophyta > Magnoliopsida > Cucurbitales > Datiscaceae > Datisca > Datisca glomerata. The sequence goes on from QANY01002872.1 coordinate 145,807, forward strand.
ATTTTTAAATGTACTCAACACATGAGATCTAAAGATTTTATTAAGAAATATTTTTGTGCGATGATTCTCTAAAAGAACGTGAGGATCATTCTTTTAGAGATTTGATTAACTCTTAATAATAGAAAAATCACTCTTTGAGAATTGTGTACTTCTCTCAACTCTTGATTGATGAACTAATTCTGTGATTCTTCTGATTGATTGAACTGAATATCTAATCAACTCATTCATCAACTAAGGACATTTGAATAAACTCTGTATATTATTCTAGATAATGATGTATAAAATATTTAGGGATAATTAAAATTAAAAATAATATTTAATTTTAAATTACCCAATACAGTGGGATCCACTGTATAATGGTGCACAACAACAGTGTCACATCGCACTACAGTTGGCGTGAAGCAACACAGTACCTCACGGCATTGTGTGTCACACCATACTACAGTGACATGTGGCGCTATAGTGTTACACGCCTACTCTTGTAGTGCCACGTGGCAGTATAGTAGTCCATGGTGATCTATGATTTCCAGTCATTGATAGACACGTAGCAATTATTGTAAATTAAATATTTATTTTAATCAGATAAATATTTAGATATTAGTTCATTCAAAATTAACATATTTGATTATCCATTTTTTAACTAAATTATTTGTTATTTTACAAATAACAGATTTAGTTGGTCCGAATCATTATCTAATAATAATTTAATAATCTAATTTCACAAATTAGATATTTTGTCTCACTCGATAATTATATATATATATATATATATATATAATTCAACTAATTAATTCTTAATTAATTAATCACACATAATTATCTCATTATTATGTATTTGCCCATTAATAAAAATTCATTTACAAGTAAGTTCTTTTCTCATGTCCTGAAATATTTACACCCTAGATTGTGTAGTATAGAAGTGACTTGGTGACCACGGACTTATAATCCTAATCTCTAATAAACCAAATTATTAATTAAATAATCTTATTTATTAATTCCATTATTACTCCACTATAAATATAAAATTGTACTCTTAGAGATTACAGATTATATTTATAAAGTATTCTCATGTAGTCCATTGATATAATCATTTCATGTAGTTCTGTCCTCCAATTATTAGTTCGTAAATTAGAACTGGTCAAAATTACCATTTTACCCTTATAATTATCTCTTAATCCTTAAGTACCATTAATCCACTAGTGAACGACTAATTTATAATCTTATCATAAATTTGAGCTCAATAACCATTCAGTTCCATTGTAAACATTTAAAAGAACTAATATATGATCCATTAGGAAAGCTTGGATTCCAAATCTTATAAGATCATGTTTCCAGCCATCAATATCACTGAATCTCCAAAATAAAAGTCGCTAGCCTATTTTTCATACAAACCTTAACGAGTGAATCAAAAGATCATGTAGACATGCATTGGAGTTCATGACTACTCAGGATTCAGACTGATCTACATATGATCATCGAATTGATGCGTGTTAAATCTTTATGATATACGGCACGTTAATAAAGATATTAATTCACATCCGTCCAGTAATATAAAATCTCATTATATAAAGCACATTCACTAATATGTTTATCTACATCAATGATCTGGATGTAGATCACATGCATTCATAATGCTTAGTGAACAGTACTAGCAACTATTCATTAAAGATTTCATACTTTAATATGTTGCTGATAATTTTATTCATTATCTATGATCTTAATTTTCTCGTACTAATACAAGATCATAGTTTCATTAGTGAATATGAAATTTTCATATATTTATACAGATTATTCAACAATAATTTAAAAGAATAATTATAAGAATTCTTATTAAATTCATATCAAAATTCAATATACATGCTTTGAGGGAATAACTCCCAACAGCTACAATGTGCAGAATGCCTCGAGTGATTAGGTGAGTAGATTGGACATCATTTAGGAAACTGACTGAGGCATGAATAGGATGAGCAGTAGTATAGCACCTCAACCTCCAAGGAACGAACCCCTCAATCTTTGTTTGAGGGACCGAAGTTGTAGCGGGATCGGGCTAATGTTGGATAAGTGATGAAGGAGGAGTGGAGGAGGGGGAGTCACTGATCAAACTAAACCACCCTCATTCTAGGTGGCAGGAGCAGGAGGAGCGAGAGAAGAACTAGAAATATCCACTCTCGGGCACATGTTCCTCCCCCCGATGTCACCAACCATAATGTAGAGTCATCTTCCTCTTCTTAGGAGTTCGTTGACTCAGAAGAACTTGAAACATAAGGACAGGAAATTGAACAGAAAGAGGGAACATGGATACCTCTAGGAAGTGAAGAAGAAGTTGAAGGAGCAGATGTTGAAGCAACAGCAACGGGAGCAACGACGATGAGAGTAATGGGAGCGGGAATGAAGGCAACATCAACTTCTCTTCTTTGATCAAGAAGCTCGTATCTCCTTTCTCTCGTCAACAGTAAGTGGATGTTATCCGTTCATTGAGCACTCATGACTCAAACGGATTCTTGTTGGCTCGTTTGTCTGTGTTGCACAAAGTAAAAAGGAGTGTTAGTAAAAAAAATACATCAAGAAAGGAAAAGGAAACAGAAAATGAAAAAAAAGGAAAGGGAGAAACGAGCTCCAGCTAAAGACTTATTGAAAAATTTCCAGCTCTTGGAAATTATCCAGCGACCATCACCACTCTAATTCGTGCTGACTAGGAGAACATCCCGTTCCCATCCTTTGTCCCCTTTAGGAAAATTAATTATAAATGGACCTCTTTTGCTTGGTCTGCGAACTAGATAATAACTCTCTTTTTAGAGTTTAACTATGTACATGTATTGAAGTTTAGTTATACCTAAGCTTAGGTTATACCGCCAATTCATAACGTCAAAACAAAGAACTATTCAATATGAACTTGGAGTAAGTTGAGAAGGGGCTAAACAGTAAGTAGAAAAGATCTCTTGGAAGAAAGGGGAAACAAGAAACTTGAAACATAATGTTACGTACATCCGGTGAATGGTGATTTCAAATGAGGGCCTACAAGGAATGCCCGATGACTCTCTCTCTCTCTTTCTCTCTATCCTAGGGCACAAATGGCATTAGGAGAAAATCATCTTGGTATATGGTCATGAACTACGTAAACTCAGGCTAGGTCCTAGCTAGGGGCACAATGGGATGAAAATGGTGCCATCCGGCATTGCTCAAAAAAATACAAGAAAATAAGAAAAGAAGAAGATGAAATGGAAAAACATACGGTATTGGAAGTAAGGAATGGGGAAAGAATGAAGACAGAGGCCTTTAAATAGGCCAAAGAAAAGCTTTAATTCATTTTATAAATGCCAAGAGGTGTAATGAAAAGACATTTGAGACATTCGAGTATGAAGTGGCTCGTTGAAAAGGCATGATTGAAAAGGTATGATGGAAATAGACCATCACGACAACTGATGAAGAAGGAAGTGACAGCTGGCAAAAAGAAGGAGGGCACATTCTGCCAAAAGTAAGTTAAAAAAATTATGCCACGTGTTTCCAAGAAATATTAGAGAACGGGAAGATGTAACGGTAAATGAAAAAGAAGTAATCATTACTGACAGCAAATTGAAGTGACAAAAAAGTTGCTCGAGAATCGCGTTGCGTATTTCTAAGAAGCGTGGAAAACAGAAACGAGAAGATGTAATGTTAGAAAGGAAAAGGGTAATCATTACACGTCGACAAATAGGATTTCGACGACTGTAATGGGAAAGAATCGAATTCCCACTTCACACATGGAAGAATCCAGACCGAAGAAGTAATCAAGGAAAACGATTGAGTATGGACTGTAGGATCGACTAAGCAGTTATAGAAGGAATCTGGAGAGGAATATTCCCTAAAAGTGTCTATCGGCTCCTTAAAGCTTGCAACGGAGAATGATGATTTATTGTTTTGTAGTTATCATTTTTTTGTGTATAAATACAAGCTTATACAACTCAAAATTTAATTGAATACAAGCAACCTAAAGCTTTCGAGTTCTTAATCCTTTCATTATTCCTCTCTAAATTATTATCTTTATTATTTGTTCGTAATAATTTTTTCTTAACTGAAAAAATTCTTTACAAAATCCAATTGCGCTAACTCGATCTGCTTTGCCTATTCGTCAAATCTGATAATTTCAAAAAAAAAAAAACAACCTCCAGAAGGTGTCCACCGGGCCATCGAGAGTAGAAACGGTTTTGTTTCCTCTCCTATGGAGTTCAAGAACTTGGGTCCCATACCACTGACAGACGCTGCTTCATCTTCGAGGGGAATAAGTTTTTTCTTCAAGTTGAGAGGACGCGGATTCTTTCTAAATGCGTTTCGTTGGAGAGAAAAAATTTGGCAATCAGCCAATGCATCCTGTAAGCTGTAATAGAGCTCCACAGTTTCTTGTGATACAAATGAGCAAATTTCTTCCTTAGCTGGTAGGAAGTTGAACCCTTTGAGGAATTTGTTAATATTATTTTCAGTACCAGCTGTAATTTGAAAATCCTTTTGATCCTTTGATAATTTTATAAGTCATAATCTTTTCTGATATCACTAATCATCTTATTTCCAATCCATAATCGACTCTTACTCTAATTCTTTTTTTCACAATCTCTTCTCTTTTCATTCTCATTCTCTCTTCTCTCTCTCCTCATCTCAGGCCCTTCTAAATTCAAACAACGTCCTTCCATGATTCTCTATCATTTTCCCTCCTCAAAATTAATTCTGCTCCATCCCCTTTATCTTTATTATCCCACCAAACTTTTCACTTATTTTCAATAGCTTCGAAACCGCATTGATCGTTTATCGTACCCAAGCTGTTACTTCTGTTTTCATTCTACACACCATCAGCAAATTCCCACTCTACACGGTCTTGGTAAACTGGATCTACAAGAACTTAGTCTGCTAGCTTTGCCTACTCTTCAAAATCACGTGCCTTCAGATTTTTTACACCAATTTTTTTTAGCTTGAAGGTAGGCTTCCTAAAATTCTGCCCTTGCGTTTCCTAAAAGTCTATTATTCGATCTCTTGCTAGGATTGGGATTTATGGAGGCGAAGCTAGACTTAGGGTTTTAGTACTGAAGCTATTGGGTTTAAAATGGAATGTTTTTTCAACAGATAGAATGGATGAGAGTTATGGGCAAAAGGATAGGAGAGTCTCACTTGAAAGGTCGAGAGATTCATGGACAAGACTCGACTGTTTTTAACACCAAGATGCTAAAGATGGGTCTCACTTGAGGATAACAGAGAGAGAAATAGGACGAGAGAGAAAGGGCCGAGGGGAGCATGGAAGGCTTGGGTTTGGTGATAATGTTAAGAGCACTAAATTGGTTATCCTACCAGCACGAGGACGTTGTTGAGGTATATTTTATAAGAGAGATAATTAGAAGGAAGAGACGGTGTGGGGTTTTTTTATTAAAAAAGAATCGCAGTTAGTTTTAACCTTTTAATCTAACAAAGTGTTATTTTATTAGAGTTTCTCAAATTAGAAAGATATAAAAACAAGTTTAAGGATATGTCTTGCGAACTACACAATATGTAAGGGTGTGATTTATATTTTAGCTTATTTTTAAAGAGTTAAATTCAACACAGCCCACAAATTTTGTACAAATTTTCCTTAATATTTAATGCAAAAAGCTCGCAGAAGTTAGGTCAATTTTTTTAAAACTAATCAAGAGTAAAATTAATACTTAAACATAGTCTTATCTATTTTGAATGGTTTAAAACAGCGTTTAATGGTAATAAACCATGACATCGATTGTCTAGCAAAAAAAACAATAAATAATATCAATTGAAACTTTAACAAAACAAATAAAAACTTCAAATATTTCCCAAAGACAAAATTTGACTTTAGTCCCATGCTAGAGGCTCTAGACTTCATCTGATACTAAAGTATCCTCTCGTCTAAAAATTTTAGAATAAAACGGAGTGAATATAAAAGTATATTCAGTGAGTAAAATTATACATACATGACATCATATAAAGGCAATCACATAACACATATAATTCTTTCTTACAAAGTTTCACGTGCAGAACTTATCATTCATTCATATAATTCATATATTTTCTTACAGAGGTCACTGGCCAACTTCCGTTAAAGTTCGTCCATCACACCCATATTAGAACATAATTACCCGTCAGTAAGATTTTTTACCTTGTAAGGTACGCACACATGACATGTATCACGAGTACCATTCCACACCTTCAAGAAGGTGAAGCCAGCTACAATAATACCTTCCCACAAGACAAACCAGATCATATTCAATGACCCTCTCCCAAAGGACGAGGTAACACAAATACATTTCCCAAAGGATAAAGTAAACAAAACAGAGTTGGTGGGTAGGTCACTCTAACCACACACAGTGTTTTACATTATATAATCATGTGATAGTTTTTATTATCTTATAACTCATTTCTTTTCTATGTTTCAGAGTCATACAATACATTATCATCACAGAAATAATCACAACAACACATTGATAGCATCACAAAGCTACAATTAACACAATCGAAGAACATTCAGAGTTTTAATTTAAGATTTGCAGACACAAAAGAAAATACATGTTAAATATGTAGGCTTTCACTTACTTGATCTCCCGGTAAAGAAATTAGAAAATTAAACTCCTGAAATAGATAACACTAAACTTCTCAGAACGACTCGGTCCAAAAAATTGAAAACTAACCCTAAAGTGCGGAGTCGGTAAAACCAATACAACAAAACCTAGGATTTTCTGAAAATTCTAAGTTTCTTACAGGATCCTCTCCAATATATCTAAGTCTCACATAATAAATTTCACAAAATTCTGAGGTCATTTAAGTTGTCAAAACATGAAAACAGAAACTTCTGAAATTATAACACGTAGCAGAAATTGAATTGTACTCTAATTTTTCTACAGTAAATGTTTCAATATGTTAAGAATGTACCCCAAAATTTTCAGGTTCAAATTCTCTCGTTTGTTTTCTAAAGTTTCAGTTTGTTTTCAAAGTGTACAGTGAATCAAAAATTTCCAGTTTTGAAAATCAATCAAACTTTTTTATGATAAACGTTCTCCTACTGGAAAAGAAATCTTTGAAACATAAATAAACCTTAATACATGTTTTAACCTAAGTTTTATTCAGAATTTTTCTTTAAAATCATGCCAAACTAAAACGATACAATTTATGCTGAAAAGAGGATAACACAAATTTACCCGTAAGCATGATCCGAAATAACACGATCTAAGTCTTGTGCCACAACCACCACCGACCAGAGCTTATCCCTCCTTAGCAATTAGGTTTCTTAAGTGGTGAAAAATAAGTGAGTTTTTCGTGCAAGGGAGAGAGAAGTTGCACAAGAGAGAGGGAGAGAGGGAGACGTCACGCAAGAGAGAGGGAGAGACAATGAGGGCAATGAGAAAGCTAACCTAATGTACCATGTGACATAACAAGAAACTTTCTGAGACTTTTACCCTATACCATACATAATATGTTCAAAGTTTAGGAAAGTAATCAGAATCTCCTAAATTGGAGAAGGGGGCCGGCCAAACAAGGTGAAAGGGGGGGAAATAAAACCCTAATTTCTTCGTCCTCCCTTTATTAGACTAATTAAATTTTAATATAATAAACCCTAATAAAATTCATTTCCCCCTTTAACAAATAACGCCGCCATGCAAATAATACCAAAAGCTTTATGTCCTATGCATGGTAAAAATCTAATACAATACACTTAACATATAAAATGCACAAGCAACATGAACAATGAAGTAGGCGTGGGAGGGTTATAGTAGGGGGAACAAAATTAAAAAATTTGTTTCCTAAATAATTATTTTTAAATTTCTAAAGGGACCCCTCTATAAAATCAACATAAATATAAGGCTATGGTCATGACCTAGAAGACACCTGAAAAAAAATGAACTCACTCTATCCTCATGGTAGGTCCAAAAGTGGAGGGGTTACATCCTCCCCTCCTTATATGAATTTTCATCCTCGAAAATAATCGGAGCTAGATATTTGAAGAGGTTTGGATAGAGTGCTTGAACCTCTTCCTCCCGTTCCTAAGCGGCCTCTTCTAATTGATGGTTCTTCCAAAGTACCTTAATCAAAAGGATCGCCTTAGTGGGTAACACTTACGTCTTCCTATCTAGGATATGAATCAGAATTTCCTCGTAAGTTAGTTTTGGAGGTTATGCTCTCAAAACATGTGTATTGACATTTTGATATAAAATTTATAAGGATTGTAGTTTTCTTATAATTGTTCTTTTAAATTATTTTTGGATAATTTATATAAATATTTGAAAATTCAATATTCATTAATGAGACTATGATATTGTATTAGTACGAGAGGATTAAGATTATAAATAATGAATAAAATGGTCAACAACATATTAAGGTATGTGTTGGGGGTTATGCCCTCAAAACGTGTGTATTGACATTTTGATATGAAATTTAAAGAGGATTGCATTTTTTGTTCTTTTAAATTATTGTTGAATAATTTATATAAATATCTGAAAATTTCATATTCATTAATGAGACTATGATCTTGTTTTAGTACGAGAGGCTTAAGATCATAGATAATGAATAAAATTATCAGCAACATATTAAAGTATGAAATCTTTAATGAATGGTTGCTAGTACGGTTCACTAAGCATTATGAATGCGTGTGATCTAGATCCAAATTATTGATGTGGATATACATGTTAGTGAAGGTACTTTATATAATAAGATTATATATGACAGGACCAATGTGAATTATTATCTTTATTAACGTGTCGTTTATCATAATGATTTAATACACATCAATTCGATGATCATATGTAGATCAGTCTAAATCTTGAGTAGTCATGAACTCCTATGCATGTCTACTGGATCTTTTGATTTAGTCGTTAAGATTTGTTTATTAATCAGGCTAGTGACTTTTATTTTGGAGATTCAGTGATGTGGATGGTTGGAGACATGATCTTACAATATTTGAAATCTAAGCTTTCCTAATGAATCGTATATTGGTTACCCTAAGTGTTAATTCTAGAATTGAATGGTTATTGAGCTCAAATTTATAATAAGATTATAAATTAGTCATTCACTAGTGGATTAATGATACTTAAAGATCAAGAGGTAATTAGAAGGGTAAAATAATAATTTTGACTAGTTCTAAGTTACGAACCAATAATTGGAGGATAGAACTACATAAAATGATTATGTTAGAGAACTACATAGGAATACTCTGTAAATACTTTCTATAATCTCTAAGAATGCAATTTCATATTTATAGCAGAGTAATAATAGAATTAATAATCTACTTTATTGGAGCTTAGGATTATAAGTCAAAGGTCCCCAAATCACCTCTACACTACGCTGTCTAGAGTGTGAAAATTTCAAGACATGGGAAAAGGACTGACTTGCAAAAGAAATTTTTATTCTGAGGCAAGTAAATAATTATGAGATAATTATGTATGATTAATTAACTAATTGAATTATTTATATATTTAAATATAATTTTCGGACATTATATATATATATATATAATTATCGATTTTTTAACTATCGATAAGTGAGACAAAATATATAATTTGTGAATTTAGATAATTAAATTATTATTAGATAATAATTTAAACCAATTAAATCTGTTATTTATGAAATAACAGATAAGTTAGTTGATAGGATAATCAGATATGTTAATTTTGAATTAACTTATATCTAGATAATTATCTGATTAAAATAAATATTTAATTCGTAGTAATTGTCACATGTCAATCACTATAGGGTATCAGAAATTGATATGGACTACGGTGGTGTCACGTGGCACTACAATAGTGAATGTGTAATACTATAGTGTCACATGGCACTATAGTGGTGTCGCGGCACTGTGCTGGCTCATGGCACACTCCAGTGCCATGTGACTGCAGTTGTGCCCAATTGCAGTGACTCCCACTGTAATTGATAATTTTGCAATTAAATGTTATTTCTGTTTATCTCTAAAAATCCGATACGCCATTATCTAAAATGTATATAGATATTATTTTACTAACCTTGGTTGTTAAAAGAAGAGGATAAAATCAGTTGATCAGATCATCAATTCGTCAATAAAGAGTTAAATTGAGAACATGATTGGTGTCAGAGAGATTTTCTTCTGTGATTAAACGTTAATTAAATCTCTAAAAGAATAATCATCACATTCTTTTGGAGAATCGTCTCACTAAAATCCTTCTCAGTAAATCTCTAGATCTCATGTGTTGAGAACATCTAGAGACGGAAAAAGTGTCTTATAATATTCTACGTGCCACATACGTCCTCGTGCATTGAGGATTGACTTGGAAGATTTTGGTGTGGATCTCATAGTCTACTGATCGTTGGAATGGTTTTGTGAGAACAAAGAATCGATCGATTTTTGCAAGGACACTTGATATAGACTACAAGAGGTATATAATTCCTAACCTTGTATGTTATAGATTTAACAAATAAATATATAATGGATCCTGGATCACTGAACGAGAGGGACACCCGGCACCACCTATCCCATCGGATCAATCATCCTACCCTGCTGCAGTTACGGAAATGAATGGAAGTGAGGAAAATAGATATATAGTCACTTAAAGTTGAAAGAGGGTTCTCTCCTATCGGTATACGCTTCTCCATTCCGGGACCGAACAACCTCTATCACCTAAGTGTTTAATTAAAACCCAAAATCTTTTAATTATCCATTTAAATTTTCAAATTATTGTAATTTTAAAATTAATTATTAATTTTTTATTTTATGAAAATTAAAAATTAATAGGTTGATTGGGTTTGACTCAAGTTTGACCAAATCAAATAAAGTGTTTATTTGACTAAGTTAAAGTCAACTATATTAAAAAGGACAATTATAGAAATTGTTTTAATTAAGAAAAAAAATAATTAAAAATTATTTTGTTTAAAACTTGAAGATTATGAAGATGGATATCAGGAGGAGAAGGCAATATTTGAGAAATACAAATTCTTGATGTCCTCTTTGTAATTTATTTTTTCAAGGGTTGTAATTTAGAAATACCCAATAATCATTCGGTCCATTATTATTTTATTTCATTGCTCAATAATTATTTAATTGCATGTTTGATAACATGTTCATCCATTAGTCGATCACATGTTATGCATGAAAATTTCACATGGTTTTATTTAATCATGCATCTCATGTATAGAAACATGATTTATTAGGATTGTCTTAATATGTTTATATGTATCCTTTATGAAATCAATTGCATGTAAACTGCTAGGTTTTAACTAGTTAAAACTAGGTAATCACACCACACTAAAGGCTATAGTAACATTTAGGTTAACCGACTTTAGTAAAAGAGTTTTATTAAAGTTTGATGAATAAAATTAATTAGTTAATCTAAGTTCACCTAATTATGACTTAGGAGCTTCAGAAAGTTAAATGAACTTAGACTAATGAGATTGGATTAACTGATAATTAAATATTCATATGGTTATTATTTTAACTAGTAAATAATTTGGAATTAATTGATTTGTTAAAATAGAAACACATTATCCTAAAATAGTGAGTGTGAGAATATTAACATGCCAATGTAACCTATGGTCTGCATCACTAGTACAACACCGTGAGGTGCAGTGAGAGCCTCGAGATGGCTTTGTTTGCATCCCCCTAAAGAAGGTTTCGAGCTGTACAAATAACAAAGTTGGACTTCTTAAGAAGATAGGAGGAAGTTATGTAATTTAGTTTTGACCGACCATAAGGCGGCATATTCTAAATGAAGTCATAAAATCTAAAATAATGGATTACACTCACAAAGTTACAATTAAACTTTCATGTGGATAGTTGTGACATGACCGAATAAGCGATACCTTATTGTTAAAAGAGAAAATATGAGATATTTTAAGTTTTAATTAATAACGATGAGAATGTCTCATAGACAGTCTGAGGTTAATCTAAATGACCCTAAGGCAGCACGGTATCTCTCTAAGCTGAAAAAGAAAGGTATATATGATTTACTTGTACTTGAAGCTTGTTTACTGGAATATGATATGTCATCATGGATACTTGATCCAGGAGCCACTAACCATGTATGTCCTTCTTTGCAAATGCTTGATTCATTAAGGGAGCTGGTTGTTGGAGAGGTTGTTTTGAGAGTTGGCAGTGACGCGCTCATGTCAACTAAAGCATTATGTACAGTCTGTTTACTTTTTAGATATAATTACTTAGTTTTGAATGATATTTATTATATTCCTAGATTTTCGAGGAATTTGATTTCTCTTTTATTTTTTCAAGGACAGTTATTCGAAGGTTCTTTCATTAATAAACAGATTATTATTTTTAAGAATGCATTCGATATATGTCATGCTAAAATCATAAAGGGACTGTATATGCTTAAACCGATTGAACACGCGTTAAATAATTCTGAACTAATCAAAGTAGCAAAACCTAAAATAACTAACGACAAAGAGTTTCTCATGATGATAAGACATATATCGGCCATCTTAGGTTGGCACATATTAATCTACATAGGTTAAAAAATCATGGTGCTTTGAGAGAGTTAAAAGTTAGAACTCTTCCTGTTTGTGAATCCTGTCTAGAGGGTAAAATGACCAAGAGACTTTTCACATGATAGGGCCAAAGAGTCAAGGAACCGCTTGAGCTAGTACATAATGATATTTTTGGACCGATCAATGTACAAGTTAGAGGTGGGTATGAGTATTTTGTCACTTTCATCGACGACTACTTAAGATATGGTTATAGTTACCTAATGCATCGAAAGTCTGAAACTTTTGGAAAGTTTAAAAACTTCAAGGCTAAAGCTGAAAAGTAATTAGGTAAATCATTGAAAATCCCTCGATCCGATCTAGGTGGTGAATACTTGGATTTAGAATTTTAAGGATTATTTACTCGGGTGTGGAATCTTATCCCAAATCACAGCACCTGGAACACCACAGCAAAATGGTCTTGTAGAGAGGATAAACCAAAACTTATTGGATATGGTTAGGTTGATGTTAAGCTACTCATCATTGTCACTTACATTTTGAGGAGATGCACTACACACGGAAACTTATACTTTGAATGTAGTGCCCTATAATTCTGTAGGCAAGATGCATTTAGAGATATGGAATGGCTCCAAACCTAGTTTGCGTCATTTCTATATATGGGAGTGTCCAGCTCATGTTTATAGACCCAAGACCAGAAAGTTAGACTGAAGGTCTAAGGTATGCATACTCAAGGCATTAGCGACTGATGAGATCAGACCACCTTCAAATTTCTACTTATAAATGACAAACTAGAGAAACCACAGTTCCTACAAAGGAAACCCCGGCGTAACGTCATAGTGGGAGGGTTGTGACACCCAGTTTGCTATGAACTAGAGGCACATGTCCTAGTGTCAGACACTAATCAGTACGATCCATTATCTTATGAAGAAGTAATGTATGATCCTGAAAAAGGAGAAATGGAAGGATTCCAAGAACCAGGAAATGGAATCTATGTATTCCAATTTCATCTGAGAACTTGTAGATCCACCTGAAGATGTCAATCCAATTGGATGTAAATGAATCTTCAAGAAGAAAAGAGGTGCAAATGGAAAAGTAGAGACTTTCAAGGCATGGATAGTAGCCAAGGGCTATACAAAAAGGAAGAAAGTCGATTATGAAGAGACATTCTCCTCTGTGGTAATGCCAAAAATCCATTCGTATCCTTTTGTTCATAGCAGCTAGTTTTAACTATGAGATATGGCAAATGGACGTCAAGGCAGCTTTTCTGAATGGTTCCCTTAAAGAAAACATCTATATGATGCAACCAGAAGGGTTCATACAAAATGGGCAAGATCAAAAAGTATGTAAGTTGCTTAAATCAAGCATCTAAATCTTGAAATCTTACCTTTGATGAGATTAGAAAGTCTTATGGCTTCAAGCAAAATATTGACAAAGCCTGTATTTATAAAAATTTCAAAGATAAGATAGTGGTTTTCTTAGTTCTTTATGTTGATAATATTCTACTCATTGGGAATTATATAGAAACTTTGTCAAAAGGTAACAAAGTGGTTAGCTAAGAAATTTCAAATGAAAGATTTGGGAGAAGCGAGCTATGTTCTAGGCATCCAAATTCTAAGGGATAGAAAGATAAGTTCCTGGCACTTTGCTAGGCATCTTATATTGATAAGGTGCTGGAGAGATTCTCGATGGAGAATTCCCTAAGAAATGTCAACAAGCGACCAGACATGGAATTGTCCTCTCCAAGGAACAACGTCCTCAGACATGTTAGGAAGAAGATGATATGAGAAAAGTTCCATATGCTTCAGCAGTTGGAAGTCTCATGCATGCCATATTGTGTACCAAACCGGACATCTGTTATGCAGTGGGAATTGTCAGTCATTATCAATTGAATCCAGGTTTGTAACACTAGATTGTAGTAATGCACATTGTCAAGTATCTTTGGAGAACGAGAAACTATATGCTTATTTATTCACGTGAAAATCTGTACTCTCATGACATTGTAAACCTTTCGATCTGATCGAGGTGGTAAATACTTAGATTTAGGGTTCAATGATTTTTTGTTGGAGTGTAGAATCATATCCCAACTCATAACACATGGAACACCACAGAAAAATGGTGTCACAAAAAGGATAAACTGAACCTTATTGGATATGGTAAACTACTGATCACTGTCACTTACATTTTGAGGATATGCATTACACACAACTACATACATTTTGAATGTAGCGCCCTCTAAATCTATAAGCAAGACACTTTTAGAGCCATGAAATGGCTTCAAACCTAGTTTACATCATTTCCATATGTGGGGGTGTCCAGCTCACGTTCTTAGACCCAAGACCAGAAACTTGGACTCTAGTTGGCTATTCTCAAGAGACTAGATGTGGGTACTTTTATAGTCGCAATGATCAACAGGTGTTTGTATCGACAAATGTCACTTTCCTTGAATACGACTATATGGAAAACAAACCTCGTAGCAAAGTAGTTCTCGAAGAATTAATGACTGATGAGATCAGACTACCTTCAATTTCTACTGATAAACGACAAATCAGAGAAATCACAGTTCTTGCAAAGGAAACCCCAGTGCAACGTCATAGTGGGAGGGTTGTGACACAACTAGTGCACTATGAACTAGAGGCACATATCCTAGTTTCAGACACGAATAAGGACAATTCATTAACTTATGAAGAAGCAATGGATGATTCTCAAACGGAGAAATGGCAAGATGCCATGAACCGGGAAATGGAATCTATGTATTCTAATTTCATTTGGGAACTTGTAGATCCACCTGAAGAAGTGAGGCCCATTAAATCTAAATGGATCTTCATGAAAAAAAGAGGTGTAGATTAGAAAGTAGAGACTTTCGAGGCACGGTTAGTAGCCAATGGCTATACACAAAGGGAATGAGTCGATTATGAAGAGACATTCTCCCACGTGGCCATGCTCAAATCTATTCACAGCTTTTTGTCCATAGCCATTATTTTTAACTATGAGATATGGAAAATGGACGTCAAGACAGCTTTTCTGAATGGCTCTCTTGAAGAAAACATCTATATGATGCAACCAAAGGGTTCGTACAAAAGGGGTAAGATCAAAAAGTATACAAGTTGTTTAAATCCATTTATGGATTAAAGCAAGCATCTAGATCTTCGAATCTTACCTTTGATGAGATTAAAAAGTCTTACGACTTCAAGCAAAATATTGACGAAGCCTGTGTTTATAAATACATCGAAGATAAGATAGTGATTTTCTTAGTTCTTTATGTAGATGATATTCTACTCATTGGGAGTGATGTAAAAACTCTATCAAAAGTAAAGAAATGGTTAAGGGTGAAATTTGAAATTAAAGATTTGGGAGAAGCGAGCTATGCTCTAGGCATCCAAATCCTAAAGGATAGAAAGTACAAGCTCTTGGCACTTTTTCAGGCATCCTTATATTGATAAGATGCTGGAAAGATTTTATATGGAGAATTCTAAGAATTATCCTCTCCAAGGAACAATGTTCTAAGACACCTCAGGAGGAAGAGGATATGATAAATGTTGCCTGTGCTTCAGAAGCTGGTAGTCTCATGTATGTACTGTTATGTACGAGACCAAAAATCTGTTATACAATGGGAATTATCAGTCCTTATCAATTAAATTCAGGTTTGGAACATTGGATGTTACTAAAACACATTCTCAAGTATCTTAGGAGAACGAGAAACCATATGCTTGTTTATTCAGTGGAGACTTGGATCACATTGGATATACTGATTAGGAAACAGATAAGGATAGTCCAAAGTCGACGTCTCGGTCATACACCAAGGTGATCTAACTTTTATAAAGATAACATTAGATCTGAACCTAGCTGACCTATTTAGCGAGGCACTTCCTACGAAGTCGTTTGAGGGTTATGTGTGAAATAAGGGATTGAGAGAAATGCAACATTTGCTTTAGAGAAAGTAGGATATTGTTGGGGGTTATCTTCTCAAAGCATTACTATTGACATTTTGATATGAACTTTATGAATATTACATTTTTCTTATATTGTTCTTTTAAATTATTGTTGAATAATTTATATAAATATCTAATAATTTCATATTCATTAATGCGACTATGACCTTATATTAGTACAAAAGGATTAAGATCATAGATAATGAATAAAATTATCAGCAATATTTTAAATTATGAAATCTTTAATGAGTGGTTGCTAGTACGGTTCACTAAAAATTATAAATGTGTGTGACATAGATCCGGATTATTGATGTGCATAAACATCTTAGTGAATGTACTTTATATAATGAGATTATATATGACTGGACCGATGTGAATTAATATTTTTATCAACGTGACGTTTAAAATAAATATTTAATACACATCAATTCGATGTTTATATAAAGATCAGTCTGAATCATGAGTAGTCATGAAGTCCTATTCATGTCTACTAGATCTTTTCATCCACTCGTTAAAGTTTGTTTGTAAAACAAGTTAGTGACTTTTATTTTAGAGATTAAGTGATGTCGATGGCCGGGGACATGATCTTAAAAGATTTAGAATCCAAGCTTTCCTAACAAATCGTATATTGGTTCATTTAAGTGTTAATTCAGAAATGGAATGGTTATTAAGCTCAAATTTATAATAAGATTATAAATTAGCAATTCACTATTGAATTTATGGTACTTAAGGATCATGAGGTAATTAGAAGGGTAAACTTATAATTTTGACTAGTTCTAATTTACGAACTAATAATTGGATGATAGAACTTCATGAAATGATTATATCAGTGGACTACATTAGAATACTCTATATATACATTCTATAATCTAATAGTACAATTCCATATTTATAGTCGAGTAATAATGGAATTCATAAATAAGATTATTTAATTAAAGAGTTTAATTAATAATCTTATTTATTGAAGCGTAGGATTATAGGTATATGGTCCCCAATTTCACCTATATACTACGCAGTCTAGAGTGTGAATGTTTCAGGACATGAGAAATGACTGACTTGTAAAAAAAAAATTATTCTGGGGCAAGTACATAATTATGAGATAATTATATGTGATTAATTAATTAAGAATTAATTAATTAAATTATTCATATATATGAATATAATTTTAAGAAATTATACATACACACACACACACATATATAGTTATCGATTATTTTTTTTAATTATCGATAAGTGAGACAAAATATCTAATTTATAAAATTAGATAATTAAATTATTATAGATAATAATTTGGATCAACTAAATCTGTTATTTGTGATATAACAGATAATTTAGTTGATAGAGATAATCAAATATGTTAATTTTAAATTAACTAATATCTAGATATTTATCAGATTAAAAATAATATTTAATTTACAGTAATTTTCATATGTCGATCAATGATTGAGAATCATAGATCACCACATGCTGTTGTAGTGCCATGTGGCACTATAGTAGTAGGCGTGTAACACTGTAGTGCCACAGGACACTGCAGTGTGGCGTGACACACAGTAACGTGAAACATTGTAATGCTTCACGCCAACTGCAGTGCGGTGTGGCACTATACTTGTGCACCATTATACAATAGGTCCCACTGCATTGAGTAATTTGATATTAAATATTATTTCTTAATTTTTAATTATCTCTAAATATTTGATACGTCAGTATCTAAAAAAGATATATATATTTTTCTAAAGGCATAATTCAATTGATCAATTCATCAATATGAGAATTGAGTTGAGAACACAATTGGTTAGAGTAATTTTTCTCTATGAGTAAAAGTTAATCAAGTCTCTGAAAGAAGCATCATCGCGTTCTTCTAGAGAATCGTCTCACTAAAATCTTTCTTAGTAAATCTTTAGATCACATGTGTTGAGTACATTCTAGAAACAGAAAGGGTGTCTTGTAATATTTTACGTGCCTACACACGTCCTAGTGCATTGAGGGTTGACTTGAAAGATCTTGGTGTGGATTTCGGAGTCTACTGATCGTTGGAATTCTTTCGTGGGATGGAGGATCGATCGATTTTGCAAGAACGCTTGATATAGACTAAAGGGGTATATGATTCATAACATTGTATGTTTTAGATTCAATGTATAAATATAATGGATCCTGATTGAAAAGAGTTTTCAATAAACATATTTTTTTATTTGGTTATTGTGGCGTTGCGTAAGTTTTATTTTATTAAAAGATTCGATCTTTATTAAAACTTTAATTTTTAAATGGTATCATGCCACACGCTTTCTCCGCGCACACGCCGCGAAAATCGACAGTTAGATCTTCTTGTAACTAGAGCACCTCATACCTCTATGCGCTTTGGACTCATTTTCTGAATCTTGCAAATATCTTCATTAGCTTATTGGATCATTTCTCGACCTAGCAACTTTCTATAGCCTACTTCTTCCCAATGAATAGGAGATCGACATGTTATCGCATATAACGCTTCAAAATGTGCCATCCCAATTGTCGCTTGATAGCTATTTTTGTACAAAAACTCGATCAGTGGAGACACTTCACTCTAGTTCCATTGAAAGTCCAATACACAAGCCCAGAGCATATCCTCGAGAGTTTGGATGGTCCGTTTGAAGGTAAAAAGTTGTGCTAAAGCTTAGTTGGGTACCCAAAGATTCTTGAAGAATTCCATTGAGAATGCCATGGAGTCTAACAATCTCCTTAGCGTATAACTTTGCCCAATCCTCCCTTGAGAATGCCATTGACCTGGTAGGAAATGTGCAGACTTAGTCAAATGATCAACCGCAACCCAAATGGCATCAAATCCTCTCGTCTGTGGTAGACCTAACACAGAGTCCATTGAATATGCTTCCATTTCCACTCTGGAATTTCTAAAGGTTGCAAAAGTCTTGAAGGGCGTTGGCATTCAACCTTCACTTGTTGGCACGTAAGACATTACTCTACAAATTTCGCCACATCACTTTTCATGTTGTTCTACCAAAAGTGCTTACGTAGGTCCTAATACTTTTCTCACCCTACTGTACGACTTTTCTCATACTACTCGGGGGAATTGAGTAGAGAATGGAGTAATTTTTTACAAGAATCTCCCTTTTTAACTCCTCATTTTTTAGGTATGATAACTCTGTTGTTGAATTCAAGTACTCCATCTCGAGACATCAAGGAACCTTTCTTTTTCGTGCTCCCAATTTCATATGTGATATTTACTAAGGATGAATCCTCATTCTGTGCATCACGTATCCTATCCCAAAGTGTAAGTCGCATCGTTAATTGAGCAAGCATAGCCAAAATATTATGGACTAAGATTTCCAACTCTAAACTTTCTAAGTCATCCTGAATGAATTTCTTATTGGAAATGTAGGCTGCTAGAGAACCTTATTTCCTACTTAGTACATCTGCTACCACATTTGCTTTTCCGGGATGGTAGTTAATCACACAATCAGAGTCCTTAACCAGTTCCAGCAATCTACATAGCCTCATATTATGCTCCTTTTGCTTGAAAAGATACTTTAGACTATTATGGTATGTGTAGATCTTGACCCTTGTTCTATAGAGATAATGATGCCAAATCTTCAAAGTAAAAACTATCACTGCGAGTTCCAAATCATGGGTTAGGTAGTTTTGTTCGTAACTTTTCAATTTTCAGGAAGCATAAGCTATAAATTTCCCACGCTGCATAAGTACATAGCCCAAGCCTACTCGTGAGGCATCACTATAGATAACAAACCCATCACTCTTAGAGGGCGCAATAAGGAGTGGGATCGACACTAATCATTGTTTAGTCAACTTAGTCAATGGTGTAGAAATACCCTCCAAAAATATCTGGTGATAGCCTGCCAATCACAAGGAACTCCTAATCTCCTTAACAATCATTGGACGATTCCAATTCATTACGACTTCTATGTTTGTTGGATCCATTGATATACCCTCTTTAAAAATAACATTTCCCAAAAAGGTAATCTTAGATAACCAAAACTCACTTACTAAACTTGACATACAACCTCTGGTCCTTTAAAATATGAAGTGTAGTTCTGAGATGTTCCTCATGTTCTCCTTCGAACTTAGAGTAGATTAGGAAGTCATCTATAAAAAAATGACAAATTGATCAAAGAATTCTCGAAAATCTCGATTCATTAAATCCATAAATGCAGCAGGGGCATTGGTCAACCCAAAAGGCATGACCAAAACCTTGTAATGTCCATACCAAGGACAAAAGGAAGACTTTGCTATGTCCTCCTTCTTTATTCATAGTTGGTAATGCCCAGATCGTAAGCCAATTTTTGAGAAAACACAAACTCTCTAAAGTTGATCAAACAAATATTTTATTCGGGGTAGAGGGTACTTATTTTTAATTGTAACCTTGTTCAATTCCCTATATTCGATACAAATCCTCATAGATCCATCTTTATTCTTCACAAAGAGAATGGGTGCTCCCCAAGGTAAGACACTAGGATGAATAAAGCCCTTGTCCAATAGTTATTGAAGCTGTTCTTTTAGCTCTTTCATCTACATCGAGGACATACGGTATGGGGCCTTAGATACAGGGGTCGTCTCAAGAATCAACTCGATGTTGAAATCCACATCTCTGATGGGTGGTACGCTTGGCAACGTCACGGGAAAAACTTTTGGGAAGTCTTTAACCACCTTTAGATCATTTAGTTTTAACTCCAACATTCGCGTATTCAACACGCTAGCCAAATAATCCCAACAACCATTCTTAAGTGATCATTTGGCTCATAGGGATGAGATGATACGAGGTAGCGCTTGCAAACGTGATCCTTGAAATTTAAAACTTGACTTGCCCAGAGGGTTAATCATTACCTCCCATTCATGACAAAGTATATTGGCATAGTTGATAGCTATCCAATTCATACCAAAAATAACGTTGAAATCACTCATATACAAAAGTGTACGAGTAGCCTCCAACATTCTATCAACAATCGCTACAGAACAAGACTTGATTACCTTGTCTGTATTGGGCATAGTGCCTTCAAAGCATGTGTTTAGACACTTTAAATATGAAATTACATTTTTCTTGTAATTGTTCTTTTAAATTATTGTTGAATAATTTACGCATATATCTAAAAAATCCATATTCATTAATAAGACTATGATCTTGTATAAGTACGAGAGGATTAATGTCATAGAAAATAAATAAAATTGTCAGCAACATATTAAAGTATGAAATTTTTAATGAATGGTTGTTAGTATGATTCACTAAGCATCATGCATGAATATGATCTAGATCCGGATCATTGATGTGGATAGACATATTAATGAATGTACTTTATTTAATAAGATTATATATGACAGGACCGATTCAGATTAATGTCTTCATTAACTTATTGTTCATCATAAACATCTAATACACATCAATCTGATTATCATATGTAAACTAGTCTGAATTCTATGTAGTCATGAACTCCTATGCATGTCTACTTGATCTTTTGATTCATTTGTTAAGGTTTGTTTGTAAAATAGGCTAGTGACTTTTGTTTTGAAGATTCAGTGATATGGATGGTTGAGAACATTATTTACAAGATTTGAAATCCAAGGTTTCCTAACGGATCGTATATTAGTTCCGTTATTCTGGAACAGAATGATTATTGAGCTCAAATTTATAATACGATTATAAATTAGTCATTCACTAATGAATTAATGATACTTAAAGATCAAGAGCTAACTAGAACGGTAAAACAGTAATTTTGACCAGCTCTAATTTGTAACTGGAGGACATAACTACTTGAAATAATTATATCAATGGACTACATGAGAATACTCTATAAATATATTTTGTAATCTTTAAGAGTGCAATTCTATATTTATAATGGAGTAATAATCGAAATAATAAATAAGATTATTTTATTAAAGAGTTTAATTAATAATCTAGTGTATTAGAGCTTAAAATTATGAGTCTATGATCCTCAAGTCACATTTGTACTACAGAGTTTAGGGTGTGAATATTTTAGGACATGATAAAAGAACTGACTTGCAAAATGAATTATATTTCTAGGGTAAATATATATTATGAGATAATTAAGTATGATTAATTAATTAAGAATTAAGTAATTAAATTATTTAATGTAATTTTCAAACTTATCATTAAATAATAATATTGATTAATTTTGTGTTAATCGATAAGTGACAAATATCTAATTTATGATAGATAGTGTTTATTTATTATAAGATAATAATTCAAATTTGAAATCAATTAAAAATCTATCGTTTGAACTAACACCTAAGCTAATTTATAGGGATGACCAGATAAATTTATTTTTTGATGAACTAATATCTAGATATTTCTATA
Source organism: Datisca glomerata (assembly GCA_003255025.1). Lineage (NCBI taxonomy): Eukaryota > Viridiplantae > Streptophyta > Magnoliopsida > Cucurbitales > Datiscaceae > Datisca > Datisca glomerata. The sequence goes on from QANY01002872.1 coordinate 168,475, forward strand.
ATTAAAATAAATAATAAATTTGCAAAAATTGTCATGGCATGTTGGACTGTCACATGTCAATCACTAATTTTGAATCAGAGATTGACATGGACTACTGTAGTGCCATGTGGCACTATAGTGGGACGTGTCACACTGTGGTGCCCCACGGCACTACACTAGTACCGTGAAACTATAGTGTCGTGAGGCACTGTGACTCCTCATGGCACACTGTAGTGCCATGTGATACTACAGTGTTGTACAATTGCAGTGGGTCCCAGTCAATTGCACATTTATAATTAATTTATTATTTTATGTAAATCCCAAAAAAATCTTATATGTCATTATCTAAAAAAATATTGATATTATTCTATTGCATTTAATGTGCTAACAACATAGTTCCAATCAGTGGTGAAAATCTCTAAGATTAAAAGTAATTAAAAAAGCTCTATGAAAAATTTTTAATTATTTTTCAATCAGAGTTTTGTTATACAAATTAATCATTCTCGAAAATCTCTAGATCTCATGTGTTGAGTACATATAGAGACAGAAAATTATTCTTTACCTATTCTACGTGCTCACACACGTCCTAGAGTATTTGAGGATTGGCTTGGAAGATCGTTGGGTAGATCTCAAAGTCTATCATTTAGGGGATAGCAAGATCGTTGTATTGCAATGACACTTGATTAGACTATAAGAGGTATATTTTATATCCATGTATATTTTTTACTTAATATATATATATATATAATGGATCTTATCTAAAAAAGTGTTTTTTAATTAAAAAGTTTTCATCATTGAGATCTGCGACGATGCGATCATTTGTTGTTCTATATTTTAAGACACTACCACGCCTTCCACCACGCGTCGTTGCAGATTCCAACAGTCTGTACATAAAATACTACCCAAAGGGGTGGACACGAAAGTTCAACCTCAAGAGGTAATATCTCCACATTCAATCTCCTAGAAAACTTAGCAGAAAAAAGGAATGTTTAGAGTCAGAATCAAAAACACAAAAGCAGAAATTCCATGGATGAGAAGTGTACCTAACGTCACATTCGAAGCATCTTCTAAATTAGACTTCGACATGGCGTAGACCTTCCCTTGCGCTTTGGGTCCGTTCTTAGTCCTTTGACCATTAGGTTTATCTCTCACCTCAGGGAAGTCCTTCAGAAAATGCCTTGTATTTCCATAACGAAAATAAGCGTCAATCGCTTTGAAGCATTACCTCGTATGATTCTTTCCGCACATACTTCAAGTATGAACTTCCAACTTGGTCTAAAACTTCTTAGACTGATCCTTCTTCTGACCAGAACTCCCCTAGAACTTCCTCTTATAGGGGTTTGTGTTATGGTGATCAATAATGTTTGAAGATACATTATTCCTATATAGGACTTGTGAGGCTTGTAATAATTCTTCATAAGGCTTAACCTTAAGCACCCTAACATGCTTGCACACATGTAGCCTAAGACCACGCTAAAAATACAGAGCCTTACATTCTTCAGTAACAATGAGATGGGGGGACGAATCATGATAAGTCCTCGAATTTTCTCTCATACTACCTGAGAGCCATAGTACCCTACGTCAGCTGTATGAATTATGCCTCCTTTTATTGCCTCACGGTGATAGGAAAATACTTCACATAGAACAGTTCCTTGAAATGAGGCCATGCCATTTGGTTCCCATTCACATCCCACGTCCATTTTGTCATCACCCACCACCGACGAGCATCTTTCTTCATCATGAAAGTCGCACAAGAAATCTTTTGTTGGTCAGTGCACTCCAATAAGAAGAAAGCACTTTCAATCTACTCAATCTATTCCTCCGCCAACAAAGGATCAGTCGAGGTTCCTTCAAAGGATGGTGTGTGTAGTTTCTTAAATTACTCCATAATATGGGTGGTGTTCCCAGCACGACGCTCTTGATTGGGAGCTCTTTCCCTGTTCCCAATAAGCTCTTGAAGTAAACCATTGATGGTCTCAGTGGCCTCTTGTTCCTCGTCGACACGTTGTTTCTTCCTTGGTGGTGCCATAATGAATAAATTCTGATCGAGGGTGAGTAAAAAGGACACATGTATTTACGAAGTGCACCAAAAAGGCTAAGTAAAAAAAGTAGTTATTATTAGAATGGTTAATAATATTTTTTTTCAAAAATTTTCAAAGGAAAACAATAAAATCACTCATTCTAAGGAAGACAGTAAAAATAAAATCTCTTGTCCATATTATCCATAATAATCATAAAAACTCAGTGAAAATCTTCATTTAGGTCTTCGCCTATATCTTCTTGTGGATCTTCCTCTAATTTAGGGGCTCTATGGATAATGTGTGAATTGGGGCCGCAACCAGGTGCAAAGTCCCTAATGGCAGAAACCCATGCTCGTGGACATCTAGAAGCTACACATAAGAGTTGGGTAACGTCCAATCGCTAGACCCAACCGACTCATCCCAAACATCATTATGCCTCACTTGAAAACATTGAATACTCACCTCACGAGGGAAACCTCTAGCGACATGAGGATTTTTCCTCCTTATGCTCGGTGTTGGAACACGATTATGTGTTCCCTCATGATGATCATCGGATTCCTACCACAACTAGACGATTACGGTGCGGGTTTGCCAACCACATCAATATAATACTCAGAGGGAGTGGAGAGAAATGGGACTCCGCATCAGAGATCTTTCTATCATCAACAGTCGATCCAGAGTTATTCAAAAGGTTCATAGCTAAGACAATTACATAACTCATCCAAAGATCACATATAAATAATTCATTAATGTTTCCTAGACACAATAACATCGCAACCCCAAATTGTGGCGCGGACTCTTAAAACTCAAAAAAATTTCCATAAAATCATTTCATCAATTGACTCAAAATTCAGAAAACTTTTTAGTAAATACATATGTCCACATAACTGTATTTGTTCTCATACCAACTGTAACAACCCAAAAAAATTATCCAAATTTCCCTTAATATTTAATACAAAAAGCTCGCGGAAGCTAGGTCAAATATTTTTTTTAACTAATCAAGAGTAAAATTAACATTTAAACATAGTCTTATTCAATTCGAATGGTTTTTAAAATAGTGTTTAATGGTAAAAAACTATGCATCGATTGTCTAATGAAATCATAATAAATAAAAGTAGTTGAAACTTTAACAAATCAAATAAAAACTTCAAATGTTTCCTGAAGAAAATTTTTAACTTTAGTCCAGTGCTAGAGACTCTAGACTTTATCTGATATGAAAGCATCCTATTTATCTGAAAGTTTTAGAATAAAATGGGCTGAATATAAAAGTCTACTCAGTAACTAAAATTGTACATACATAATATCATACAAAGGCAATCACATAACACATATCATTCTTTCTTACATAGTTTCACATCCAGAACGTATCATTCATTCAGATCATTCACATATTTCCTTACAGATGTCTTTGGTGAACTTCCATTAGAGCTTGCCACTACACCAATATCATAATAGAAATACCCGTAGGTAAGATTTGTTAGCTTGCAAGGTGCGTACAAGTGACATTTATCACCAGAACCATTTTGCACCTTCAAGAAGGTGGAGCCAGTTTCAATAATGTCTTCCCACAAGACTAACCAGATCATATTCAAAGACCCTCTCCCGAAGGACGAGGTAACACATAGACCTTTTCTGAAGGATAAGGAAACCAAATAGAGTTGGTGGGTACGTGACTCTAACGACACACAGTGTTTTACGTTACATGATTATGCGATAGTTTTTCTTATCTTATAACTCATTTCTTTTCTAAGTTTCAGAATCATACAATACATTACCATCACATAAATAAGCACAATAACAAATTAATAGCATCACAAAGCTACAATCAATACAATCGAAGAACATTAAGGGTTTTAATCTAACATTTTTAGACTCAAAAGAAAACACATGTTATATATGTAAGATTTCACTTACCTGATCTCCTGATAAAGAAATTACGAAATTGGAACTCCCTAAAACAGATAACACTAAACTTCTTAGAACGACTCAGTCCAAAATATTGAAACTAACCCTAGAATGCCGATTCGGTAAAACCAACAAAACAAAACCTAGGGTTTCCTAAAAATTTTAAGTTTCTTATTGGATCCTCTCCAATATATCAGAGTCTCACATAATTAATTTTGTAAATTTTTGAATACGTTCAAAGTTTAGGAAGTAATCAAAATCTCCTAAATGAGAGAAGGTGTGCCAGCCAAAACAAGGTTAAAGGGGGAAAATAAAACCCCAATTTCTTCTTCCTCCCTTTATTTGACTAATTAAGTTTAATATATTAAACCCTAATAAAATTCATTTCCCCTTTAACAAATAATGCCATGAAAATAATACCAAAAGTGTTATGTCCTAAGCATAGTAAAATTCTAATACAATATACATAATATATAAAATGCACGAGCAACAAGAACCATGAAGTAGGCATGGGAGGGGTACAATGGGGAGGAACAAAATTAAAATTTTTGTTTCCTAAATCATTACATTTAATTTCACAAGGGACTCCTCTATGAAATCAACATCTTATTTGTCAGGTTATATATATATATGTTTGTATAAAATAATATTATACTATAAAAATATAAGGCTAAGAACATGACCTATAAGACACATGTAAATAAAAACATACTCACTCTATCCTCACAGTAGGTCGAAAAGTAGAGGTGTTACACAAGCTTTTAAATAATCAAGATTACTCCTTAAACTTTTAAAATAAACCAAATTGGTCCAACAATATCTCATTCCGTCAATTTTAATAACGTCCTCTTAGTAAAACTGAAAAAATGAATCTCAAAACTCCATTTCATTTTTCTTCCATTTCTCAGCCTCTTCCCCCAAGCTTGAGGCTTCATCTCTCTTAGAGAGCAACATATCCAACTTCACCCCTTCTTGGCGTATGTTGTAGAAAGAGGAGAAGATGTTTAAGTTCTTCAACGGCTTGGTGAGTAGATGTGCAACCGAACTTAATGACCTACCTTACAAGACATATTTTCCCACTTTGGCTCTAAAGCCACAACTTACAAATATTCAAAAAAGAAAATCATAAATTCACTGAACAAAACGGTTCGGTTCGTTTCAGATCTTTTAATAATCACTGTTCAGTTTTGTCATCGGTCGGTTCTTTATGTATGTTCGGTTCGGTTTAGTTCACAATTTGGTGATTTTCGAACCGAACTGAATCTTTAAATTTATATGATTTTTTATATATAATTTCTTATAAAACCAAACCGAACCAAAGTAAAACTTTAATTTTATATTTTTTTCAATAATATCATTAAAAATTTATTTTTAATTAATAAAATTGAACCGATCTGTCGATTGAGTGTAGTGCAACGCAAATTGCCCAAAATTTTTCATGGGGGTCCATTACAGGTGAAGTAGAAAGAAACAAAAATATCCACTGTTGATGCAAAAAATATGCATGCATCGACTGTCGAGGAGTCTGCCACGCATCGCTCGGTGATTCATTCAGGGGTCTGTAAAAATCAAGAATGATTGTCAAAGTAGTAGGTAGGACAGTGGGGTGGTGCCCCACCTAATGCACTCTGACGATCAAGTCAATAGAGTGTTTAGAGAAAAGTAGTACTGTGGAGAATTGCTTACCATTAAATGAAGATCATCATATATTTATAATGATTTTCTGTATCAATCAAACGTCTAAGTTCAATGTATCTTCTTCCTTATTCTGATCAGGAATAGAGATATTTATGGAGAATATTTTTTAATCAGGATATTTTGGTTATCATCTTATCCTCTTTAACAGCCATTGAGATTGTCTGATAGATTTGATGTGTGTCTATCCTTTCCTCATAAGACTAATTATTATATCTTATTGTGATAGGAAAATGATATTGGCTATCTCGAGTAGTCACTATTCTAGGTATGAGATTACCTCATCATCCGTGTGACCTCGATAGTGTAAATATATGTGGGGTCGTGTCCATCGATCTGGTCGTGAAGGGTGACTCGGTCATCATGGTGACTTTGGTCACAGAGGAGTCCTCAGTTTGGAATTAATATAGGCCCTACCAGAGAAATGGGAGTGTGGGCCTTGTTCAAAAATATAATTGGGTGGACTTTAGCCCGTGTATTTTTTCTCTCTTACAGTTTGCCCCCACTTCTTGAGTCTGAAGCATAGCGATAGAGTCATGAAGTATGTTGTCGAGGGAGCCATGAGCTTTTACCCAAGACTCTATCTTTGCACTTAATCGAGTGTTAACCATATGTTGGCGTTGAGATCATCAAACAGTAGAGTTTATGTCCAAATATCTAAGTATTTGTTGCTGGTTCATGATGGCATCTCAGAGCATCTTGTGACTAAGATGACCTTTCTTCATATTTGTCAATTGACTCTTGGTAAAAATTTCATCATCTTGATTAATGATGTGCGTGATTATTTTGGGACCTGAAGCTCTGTGGTTCAGGTTTGTGCGAGTTGCTCCGAGTAATTATCGGGATCAAGTCCCTATGATTTTCATCTGGCAATCAGGCGGCTTGAGTTGGATCGGTGGCCATAACAACAAAATTTTTACACATTTTTCCAAATGTATGGTGGGGACTGGTATTATTGAGTTCTTTTGACCTGGGCAGGCCATAAGACGTCATTCTGTTGGGATTGCTTCACTGTGAGGTTGAATTGACGTTGTGATGTTATAGAATCTTTTCAAGGGTAGGATTTTTTCTGAAATCCTACGTTGCATTTTCATGTTGGATAATGGAGTTATTACACTCAAATGGCATGCTTCCCAGGGGTTCTTCTTGCCATCCAAAGTTGCATTTTCGTAAACTAAGCCATGGCTGGGAATCGAAGGTTTTAATGCTTAGGTTGTTGACTCTTTCTCGTAACTCAATGTCTGAGTTTATTGGTCTATCCAAGTCACGTAGTGATTTGACTGTCTAAGTCGTCCGTTGCTTTGTCAGAAATTTATAGTGATTTTGTAGCGTAGCTTGGCACAACAAGTGTCTTTGAACTAACCTTAAAGAAAATCGAGTATTTCTTCTCTTGGAGAATAAATGACTTTTGAGTATCTATAGAGTGATGTCCTCATCATTGTTCCCTGAGTTTGACAATATTCTTGAAACATTGAAGGTCCTTAGTTTCTATGCCCCTAGATTATCAACCAAATGTATCACATCGAGTGGTGGGTTTGTATTTGGTCTTGTTGACATTCTTCAATTGACATGAATTGCTTGTTCTGCTGAGCTTGTCGTTGCATCTCTCTGTGCTTATGTGTCTGTGTATGCAATTCATCAATGCTTTCACTTTCTAGCAAAAGGTTTTGGAGCATTCTTTGCCTCGTTTGCTCAAATCGTGTTTGACGATTCCTTGATAGTGAGGTTCTTTGGAGTCATCTTCAATGGAGTACCAAGATCCTTTGTGATTTGTGAGATTTTGGCTAATCTTGATATCATAGTCATCAGTGTGACTTGGGTGTTATTTTCATAATTCTGATTCTGGGTACCATAGTTATCTAGCTAATTTTAAGTACCTTAATCATCTATGTGACATAGAGTAATATAGTCATTTAAGTGATTGAGGGTACTTAATCATCTATGTGACTAGGGGTAGTTAGCCATATGTGTGACTTTGGATCCAATATAGTCATATGGGTGACTTTGTGTGCCTTAGTCATCTGTGTGACTTGCAGTATCATAGTCATGTATGTGACCATCGTAGTCATTTGGTGATTTTAGGAACCATGGAATAGTACAATGGTCATTTTACCTTATGTAAGGTCTTTTCTCCTACTTGTCTTAGGTAAGTTATGAGGTCTTGGCGACTGCGACCACTATCAGAGTACTTCATCCCAGCATCTCGTGTACTCGGGTGCCATGAAATATTACCGTAGTCTCGTGCCCTAGTAGGGCCTTTTTTCAATCATCTTATGTGATAAGGATGCCTCGTTAGGTCGTCGTCTTGGATGAGGTATTTTTTCCCTTCGTAGGGTTTTTTTCCATATCATCTTATGTGATAAAGATGCCTCGTTAGGCCGTCACCCTGGGTAAAGTCTTTCGCCTGAGGGTTCTTTGACCTCAGGTGCCACGAGATACTTATGTGGTCCTTTTTCCCTATGTAGGGTCTTTCTCCGAATCATCCTTAGTAATCAGGAGGCCTTGTTAGGCCCTCACCTATGTTGACGTCTTTCGTCTCATCATCTCGTGTGCTCGGATGCCACAAGATACTTTTACGGCCTTTTTCCCTGTGTAAGGTCTTTCTCCAGATCATCCTTAGTGATCAGGAGGTCTCGTCAGGCCATCGTCTTGGTTGATGTCTTTCGTCCGAACATATCGTGTAGTCGGGATAGCTATTCTACATAGCACTCTTTGAATCACTCCTTCAATGTTAGAACTTTGCTATCATTTTCCCCATCCTTGCGTCTAGCTTGAGAAACTTAGTTGACATGCGAGCAAAGCTTCATATTCAGCTTCATTGTTTGATGTCCTTAATGTGAAGTGCATTACCCTTTCAGTTATCGTCTTCCCTGATGGTTTGAGTGTCATTCATCCACGTTGAGTGCCTCTTCCATGTCTGAAGGTTCTTTCCTCGTGCCTCTATCGATCGTGTCATCTTACGTGACATATTCTGTACGGCTTGAGTCCTCTTTCTCTTGAGGTGACGTCATCTCTACCACAAAGTCAGCGAGTGCTTGAGCCTTTATTGCAGTCTGAGGTTCGTATCTTGTGTCAAACTCTCTAAGCGCTTCCATCGTCTTTTGCATGTACTCTTGGAACATTTTGTAGACTACACGCTAATAAGCGGTTCATGTATTCTTCAGTCCAAACGACATGACTTTGTAGCAATAAGTCTTCCTCTCAGTCACAAAGGTCATCTTCTTTGGGTCGAATGGATGCATGAGTATCTGAGTGTACCTAGAGAAGGCATCCATGAGATTGAGCATCTCATGCCTGTTATAGCATCCATCAATTGATTAATTTTTGGAATAGGGAAGTTTTCCTTTGGACATGCTTTATTTAAGTCATTGAACCCTATACAGGACTTCCACTTTTAGTTCTTCATCTTTTCTTTTAGCGTGTTGGCCATTTACGCTTGCTCTCTCACGAGAGCGCGAGTCTGGGTAATGGACCTCTCTGCTCTCAATAGTTATGCTTGCTCTCTCGCGAGAGCGCTTGTGCAATCCATGACCTCTCAAATCTTGCTTGATGTCTCACATGAGCATTTACGTAATTTGTGACCTCTCGGGTCTTGATAATTATGCCTGCTATCTCATAGGAGCATTTTCATAATTTGTGATTTCTCAGATCTTGATAATAATGTTTGATATCTGGAGCATTTGTGTAACCTATGACTTCTAGGTCTTAATAAATATGCTCGCTCTTTAGTGGGAGCACTGGCGTAACCCATGGTCTCTTGGTTCTTAATAATCATGCATGCTCTCTCATGGGAGCATTTGCATCATTTGTAACTTCTTGGGTCTTGATAATTATGTTTGCTCTCTCGTGGGAGCTTACATATTTCGTTACCTCTCGGATCTTGATAATTATGTTTGCTCTCTCGTGGGAGCATTTGCGTAATGTGTGACATCTTGATAATCATGCTCGCTCTCTCGTGGGAGAATTTTTTATGTTTTAGTTGCACTTATATATTACTAGGGGATTTACAATATATATATTATTTCTAGTTTCCCATCCCTTATCGAGTGGGCCCAAGTGTTTCATAGACTTCGTGTTGACGTATCATAGTGATATAATTAAGAAATGATGAGACTTTATATTATGTCCTAGGATCTCATTGCTTATAATGGTTTCATGTTTGATATCGTACTAAATTAAAGTGTTTTATAAAAAATTCTTGAAAATAATAGTAAATTTGAGCATAATAAATAACGTACCTAAAAAATTTAATAGAGATCATCAATGTGACTCTTGATTTTGAGAGAATAAAAATATAAAATAATGCAAATTTGAGGTTGTGGTCTGCGTCCGAATCTTAAAACTTGCCATTGTCCAAGATGCTAAATAATATTTATATTATTTTTCTCAAAATTTTAATAGAGATCATCGATGTGATCCATAGTTTTAAGGGAATAAAATTTATGAAATAATCCTGATCAGAGTTGTGTGGCCCGCGTTTCGATCCTGAAACTCGTTCATGCCCAAGATATTAAATAATATTGATGCAAATAATTACATTATTCTCCTAACATTAAGAGAATATCAAATAGTGTAAATTATTAAAGAGAATTTTGTAATTTAATCACATTAAATAAAATATAAATAATATGTAAATAAATTACATAATAATAAAAATAAAATAAATAATAATAATAACAATGTAAATAAATCTTCTCTTAAGTGTTGTACTTATTGCTATTTACTGTCATTTTTGTTCATTCAAAACTTGGAAAATATTAACTTTGAGGAGCTGATGTGGGCCATCTAGAAAAGGCACAAGTGCGGGCCTGTGAAGGGGCATTTGAAGCATTGAGACATGTGCAGAGGAAAGGGCGAGGCATTGGGCTTGCAAGACTGGGCCAATTGAGGGCTACGGCCTGCACAGATCTAGGGACTCGTGGGCGGGTCGATCATAGGTGGACGCTGGCTGGAGGTCTCGTGGGCTCCCGTCATGGGCCTGGCATTGGCTCTTCGTGAGCCATCACTTGGGCCACTGAAGCAGCCCCTCACTTGGGTGCGGGCTGTAGATCAGTTGGGGCTCCGTGAGGACCAGCGGGTAGGTCAACCCGTGAAACTGAAAGCAGGTAGAGGATGAGCATCTGCCGCCGACGAAGGTGCGTGTGGTGAGGGAAGATGATTCCGGCGACCGCTTCCAGCCGGGGCTGGCCTGAAAATACTAGAATTCCTCATCTGAATGCTTTGACAAGTGCCTTGGAGTCCGGAATGGCGTCTTTTCTAGTAGATCTAAGCTTTGAGGTTCGGTAATGGTGGGGGTCGCCGACGCCAGCGCATGCGGCGCGTGAGACAGATTCCAGCGACCATTGTCTACCGGTGATGGCTTAGATCGCCATGAATTTTTGTCTGATTATTATCGTGGGGGTCTTGGAGACTGAAATTTTTTCATTTGATGTAGATCTGAGATTTAAAGTTTGGCAATGGAGATTTCGCCTCGGCTTTCACTGCGGTTGTTGGCTTGGACAAGGACTGACGCGGCGAAGCCGTGGGTGTGTTCGACATTGCACAGCGCGACCGCAGTGACGACGATGGAGGCTCTGCGGCAGTTCAAGACCTTTTGGTGAGGTTTTACGATGATGGTGGCAGCTTCGCGATTCGAGACTTCAAGCGACAACATCGTTGCTCAACGACAACAAGATGCTTGACGGTGGGCTGTCAACGTGCGACGATGAAGTCAGCACCGGTTCTTCAGGGCAGTAACGATGATCACTGATCCCGATATTCATCTTCTTCATGATTCTTTAACTCATTTTGGATTATTTTACCATTGTTGAGACGATCTTGGCCATGCATTATTTTTCGTGTGATCGATATGAAAAAGGAGATCTACGTTCTCCCAGACGATATCAAATTGTTAATGCAAAAAATATGTCCGCAGAGGAGACCACCACGCATCGTTCGATGATTAATTCAGGAGTTTGTAAAAATCAAGAGTGGAAAACAGTAGGCAGGGCATCGGGGTGGTGCCCCACTTAATGCACTCCGACGATTAAATCAGCAGAGTGTTTATAAAAAAAGAGAATAGCTCACCATTATATGAGGATCATCATATATTTATAATGATTTTTTGTATAAATCAAACGTTCAGGTTTAGTGTAACTTCTTCCTTATTCTAATAAGGAATGGAGAATATTTTCTGATCATAATATTTTGGTTATCATCTTATCTTCTTTAACAACCATTAAAATTGTCTGATAGATTTTATGTGTGCCAATCATTTTCTTGTATGAGTGACTATTATATTTTATTGTGACAGAAAAATGATATCGGCTACTTCGAGTAGCCACGATCTTAGGTGTGAGATTACATCGTCATCCGTGTGACCTCAGTAATGTAAGTATAGATGGAGTTGTGTCCATTGATCTGGTCTTGGAGGGTGCCTCGGTCATCATGGTGACTTCAGTCGCGGAGGAATTCTCAGTTTTGACTTAATATGGGCCCTACCCGAGAAAAGAGAATATTGAGCCTTATTCTAAAATATTATTGAGTGGACTTTAACCTGTGCGTTTTTTCTCCCCAACACCCACCTCATGTTCAATTAAAATCAGAAAAAAAAAAAGCCAAGGCTAAAAATGAGTTTAGACAACACAAAACATGCTCAGGATTTACCTTTTCCTTGAATTGGGGTTATACGTTTACTTACTGGATTTGTATTAAAAATACTTCGAATTTAGATTTGTAATCCAAATTCAGTGTTTAAATAAAGATTCAAAAATTTGTGGTATAAGTTTTTATGTATTTTTAGTCCAACTAAAAAATGGGAGATTTAAAATCCAAATCCAAATATTTGATGAATTTAACATGCAAGTCAAAACTATTCCTTTTAAATCATCACTCAAACTAATAATTTATTAATTGAATGACAATATAATAAATTTATCTAATCTAACATAATTCAAATAATCTAATTCAACATAATTCAAATTTATAGTAAACATAATATTACAAATCTTAAATCTAAATTTTCAATACAAATCCTAAATCAAAATTCTTAATCCAAATCATCAATCCAAAAATTTAGTAACATGCCTTGGATCTTTCGAACTTTTTTTTAGGTAAGTGTTTTTTGAAATGTTAAAACCCTACCATTTAGGGTAAATCATAGATGGCAACGGAATTTTGAGTTTTTTTTTCAGTTTTTTTGTCAGTGCATGTGAGCTGCAGTTTCTTAACGGGGGTTTGACGAAAAGTTTAAGGAATAATTTTAACTATCTTGAAAGTTTAAGGAATAATTTTAGTCATGTAAAAGGACTAATTTTAACTATCTTGAAAGTTTAAGGAATAATTTTAGTCATGTAAAAGTTTGAGAATATAAATTATCGAACGTCCAAAGCTATGCGAGACATTCAAGGACGTTATGAGTGCAGGTTAGTTTTAACCCTTTTCTAAAAGAAATTATGCGAGACATTCAAGGACGTTTGAGCAATTTCACTTAAAAATGTTAATTACGCTTAACGTGATGCTATTTTTTGTTAACTTATCCATAAAGTATACTATTTTCCATTATAATCTACCTAGTTTATTGGATCATTGAAGTATATAAAGGAAAATTTAATACTTTAAAGGGTTAAAAACATTCTTCTATCAAACTATCACCAACTCACACTTCAAAGTTTAAGTTTATAAAATTTATAATTTGCTCCTTAAACTACTTAGAATTTTCAAATCAAACATTCTGCTAAAAACATCTATTTTTATCTTAACGTGGTCCTTTCAGATCTTGCCAAACTATCATCGTGTAGCCTATTTAACGTGTCTTTACTTTTATTTTTCTTTCCCTATGATTGAATTTAGAACAAAACGCATCACCATTTTCTTCCTTACAATCACGGTGAAGAGTGAATTTAGGGTTGAGATTGAAAACCAAAATGGAATATTACAAGCCACATAGCTAAGAACAAGGTAGACTTTCTCTATAAATACAAACTATATTTGCAAAAGCCATCATGAGTTTGCCTTGAATGAATAAAAAATGAACTGAGGAGAGTGCCTTTGTAAACACATAAGTAATTTAGTCTTAACTTACAATGAAGTGAACAATGTTTCTTATGAACAACTTTCTCATAAATGTAATGGTAGTCAATCTCAATATGTTTGAAATGGGAATGGAAGACTGGATCGGATGTCAATGCCGTAGCAAAGATGTTATCACACAACAATTTAGAAGGCTCATTGTTGTACACATGTAAGTCACAAAGTAGCTTCCTCAACCAACAACTCAACCGCATTGTTTGCTAAGGCATGATATTTTTCTTTAGCGGAGGAGTGAGCAACAATACTCCTCTTCTTTCTAATTAGGAGAGAGGATTTGAGCCTAGAAAACAATGAAGCCAGTTGTTGAGAATTAATGTGCCCTTAGTAAATTTCAGACCTAATAGGAGTGTCTTTAAGATAACCAATTATCTATTTTACTACTAAAAAATGGACAGTTGTGGGCTTATGCACGAGATTGAGATACTCTGTACACTAAATATGTGATGTCTAACCTTGTGAAGGTCAAATATTTCAAGGAAACATCTAAGCTTTGTACATTGTGACGTTGTCAAAAGTAGGGCTGGAATCATGCAAATTATCCCTTGTAGAATAAGGAGATTGGCAAGACTTGGCCTAAGAGAGACGTGATTTATGAAGAAAATCAGTAATATACTTTGCTTGAGTAACAAGAAAAACTAGTAGAGTTATGTTCACTCTCAAGTCCTAGAAAATTCATCAAAGGGCTTAATTCTATCATGATAAACGTTTTGCCTAAATCAGACATAAGTTGTGCAATGTAGTTATTGCCTGCTCTAGTAAACATGATGTCATCTACATATTGTAGTAGGTTTTTTATAGTTGTAGTATCAGTTCTGATGAACAAAGAGTTATATACAGATGATTCAATAAAACCAGAAGTAGAAACATACGAGAAGTGAATGTCGAGAACCAAGCACTAGGAGCCTGTTTCAGGCCTAAAGACTAGCAAACACGAGATGGATAAGAAGCGTCAACATACCCATAAGGCTAAGACACAACTTCCTCGAACATTAAAACAATATACTCTTATGGTCAAAATGGTATTTGGCTGAATGAGAAATTGCTACATAAATTACGCTTGTAAATTTGAAAAGTTGTTACAAATTTATTTGGGTAGTTACAAATTTAATTTTTTGAAGTTATTATAACTTAATTTTTGAAACACAAATTTAATTGTATTTAATTTTCGTAGCTGCTTCTGTGATAAATTATCATTTTGAAAAATGACCTCCACATGAATCTATAAATTGGCTTCATTCTCCTTCATTTGATATACACAAAAATAGATGTTCTTCTGCCTCATACACGTCTTTCTTCTTTGTTTCGGTTATTTAAAGTGGTAGAGTTCGGGTTCAGTTCAGTTTCCCATGACAGATCTGAGGTGCACGCGTGCTTTTGGGTTTCATTGTTACATCCTGGGAGAAAGATGTCTAACAACTTGAGTATCCACTAGGAGGAGGCGAATCTATTTATATGAAGATTGTGTGGTACACAAACCTCAGCTCAGTTTGAAATTCAAAATTTCATAATTGAGTAATTTCAGTATCGTATTTCTCAATTCAAATTATGTAATTTTTACATTTTTATTTGTAATTTTTCAAATTCACTTTGTGTCTTTTAAATGGGAAATGCATATTATGCATAACATAAACAACTACTTAAAACCATCAAGTATTTAATTCTGACTTAAATCAGTCTATTGTCTAATGTCATACAAAAATTATATCATGCTAGCATTTAGTAATTTCTCAACGATGGGAAGAAGAGTAATTTTTTGAGGAAATAAACATGCCACTAAGAGGGGAAAACACTGGCCAAAGTACCTGATTCTTAAGCACGAGCATTGCCTCATTGAAGAAGAAGAATAATACTTCAATGGCTACCTAATTTTTTCACTCGAGCAACGTCTTGTTGAAGAAGAAGCTTCAATCACAAAAAGAAAAAAAAAAGAAAAGAAAAAGGAAATAGAAACAAAGGAGGAAGAAGAAGCAAGATTGATGTTGCAAAAGGGGTGGAAAAGATGAAGTTCTAATGATGTAGTAGTGGTAGATTGATTGAAGAATGTATATGAAATTATATTGATTACATTAAACCAAAAAAACTATCATTTGAACTGAATGGCAATTAGTAACTATTTAGTAAATTTGTTGATTTTGGTGGAACCACGATATGGCAATTAGTAACTATTGAGTAAATTAGTTGATTTTGGTGGAACCGTGATGTAGAAATCTTGTTTTTAGGAACTGAGTATATTTACAAAATAATTAAAGAGGAATTAGCAGTGATTTGCGCCCTTGCACATGGGGGTTTAACCATTGAGCATTCAAACACTAAATCAAGAGTGCTTATATAACAAAAATGGATTTCTCTGTTTAGTTAAACATTTAACTGTTTTGATGACATTTCAATTTATTTATTTTAGTACTTACATTGCATCACATTTTAGCTTATCAAATTATGTCAAACTCCATCACACCTATTTTATTATATTTAAACTTATTTATTTTAAGACTTGCAAAGCTAATTTACTAAATTTGAACTTATAAATTAGATACTCTCTTGGATTTGCACAAACCTGGTGTATTATAACACTTTTATCATATTGAACCGATAATTAGTTTTACATATTTATTATTTATCTTTCATAATTTAAAATAACAGTTAGGAGAAGTTTTGAGATTTTAGATTGATAGACTCAACTTATAGTTGAAATGTGTTAAATTTATAAGTTTAAATGTATTAACTAGTGGCATAGGTCTTAAAATAAATAAATTTAAATGTAATAAATTAGTAACACCTTGGTTTTAGTTAGTCGTAGTAATTAATATGGTTTTAAGAATACAATTAACCAGTGGGGCATCATTTTTTGTTTTAATTATAATATTTAGTAAGATTTTACGATTTTCGATCAAATCTAATAATTTCTTAACAAGATTATTCTACCGATCAGAGTTACTACGATCATGATAACCTTACAGTTTTAGACAATATTCAATTACAAAATTTCTTCATTACTAGTGTTTACTATATCCATTAGTTTAGGTGGCACTATAGAAACCTTATTTATGTTTGTGGCTTTCGACCTAGAAGGCTAGGGTAGGTGACTCATTCGTTCGTATGGTGTATTATCTTCTATATAGTAAATCAGAATAATTTTTGTCTGGCCTACAAAATTGTCCTGATTTGTATGGAACTATTTTTTTCGTTGATTAAAGATGTCAGTTTCCTACTCTGCAATTTTTACTTTTTAATTTGTTTAGCAAATCAGTTGGTAAGTGTATTTAATTAATTATTATATTTATAATCTCAGTAAAATAATTGCAAGAAATTATGAATACAATTATCTCATACAAAACTTATAATAAAACGAGATAATTGGAAAATCAAAGATTAGATGGTTTAAGCTATGAAATGTTTCTCAACAAAACTAGAGAGTGGGTCCGATTAGCGTGAAACGAAGCTGGACGCCATTCCCTCCCGCTAGGGTTCCAAGGTTCGCGTAGAGAGAAAGATGGGAGGTAAGGGATGGAGGAGGAGAGAGAAAAATTACAGGGCAGCGCATGGGGGTTATACTCGTCTCCCCCCACCACCAGATCCTTCCAAAGTAGATGCTTTACCCTCCAAACTCCGCAAGCTCATCTCCTTCACTTCCGCTCAACTTCAAGGTCCTATTCCCATCTTTTTCCACTCTGTTACTCTGTGTGTCTCTGATTGTTTGTTCTTGTGTTACGGAGTTTTGGATGTTCACAGGGCCTACGAATGTTTCGAAGGAGAAGCAGAAGAAGCGGAAGAGAGATGATGATGGTGCTGACAAGGTAAGGGCATATCTACTGAGTTTGATGTTATGCTGATAGCCGGATGAACTGTGATTCACAACATAAGCAACATCTCCATTCATATAGCATAAAATGAATTTGTGAACCAAAACTTGGGACAGAGTTTTAACTTGGTTCTTTTTGGTGATTTGAAGTATGTGTGCTGAGCTCTGCATATGTACTGCTATGTTAACATATTTCTTCTGTTGTAATGTACGGGTACTGAGCATTTTATTTTTGGGATTGAATTGCTATTATATTTGAAATTTTAAGAAGAGCTTGTTACTAGCTTTTGTGTTGGAATCTTGATGAAGGCGCTTACAGTTGTTTAGTATACAATGTCGCTTTCCTTTCCTGGAACCTATTAGTGTTCAGGATTGCATTCTTGATCTTAAGTTTGTTGTCGAGAGATTAATATAAGACAACCCTTACATGTCTTAGTTATGCGACTTGTTTAAACATTCACTAATTGTAGAATCCCATCTAAAGGTAAAAATCTGTAGTAGAAGAAAGCATGAGCAATTCTTATGTGCTATTTGTGCGCAGACTAATCCTTCCTCTTCCTCTGTTTCCTTTTTTCATTCCTTCTATGATTGAGCACACTGAACTACCGCAATCTGCTAACACAAACACAGAGCTTCAAACAGTAGTAGTGGATATTATGTTTTGGGTATCTCGCATTGATTCATTGACTGTGCACCCTGTATTTTGAAGTTTAACGGAATTGTTTGGATGTGTCAATCAGGAACAACAAAATTGTTGTGCTCTCTGTCGGTAGAATTGTTTCTAGTAACCTCAGCACTACTTCCAGAAGGATCTCAATGTTTTTTGGGGATATTCATTGGTGAATAATAGAATATAATAATAAACAAAAGAGAGTATCACATTATGAGTGTTTACGTATTATTTAGAATTGTTTTAGACAAATTTTCTCCTGACTTTGATTTTTTCCTTAAACTATAAATTTCTCATCAAAATATTCATTAATATAAGTATTGGGCTTTTTTGTTTATCACAAAGGAATGTTAAATCTACAGAAATCTCGTCCAAATGATGAATCTGACTTAGGAAGTTCTGTGGGGATTGAAGTTGGATCTAGTGTCGGGAATTTAACAACATCTCAGCTTACAGATGGCGGTGATGACGTTTTGCAAAATGGGTCCGATGAAAAGAAAAAGAAAAAGAGGAAGAGAAAGCAGGTTACTGACCTTCGTTTTGACACCGCTATTGAGGACTCGGATCGTCGTTTAAAGAAACGGGAGCGTAAGAAAAAGTATGTATCTAACTTTCTCCGTTTTCTTTAGTGCCTTTGAGATCTTAATGCATACAATAATTGTTAGTATCCTTTTGTCTCAAAAAGTATATATAATTTGGAAATGACTGGGAAAGTGGCTGAGTCGTGAGAAAACACACTGATATAAATGAAATTATGTCAATTTTCTTTTGGTCGCTATCAACTTGACATCTTAAGTGGGTGTATCTTGTCACCGTTATTACCTGTTTTTCCTTGAATTCGTAACAATGAACTTCACGTGCTTGAGTGGTGATCTAGTGCATTGTACTCCTTTATTTGCCTTTATCGTAGTTTCTTTTGAGTTTTATGCAATAGTTGCTGAGTCCTGATACTATTACAGTGATGACATAAAAAACTTATGTTACAATTCTAGGTGAAAGTAGTATGTATGCTTTCTTGATTATTTAAAAATTGTTCGTTGTTTTCTTAATTCATCATCATTGTCAGTCACTTGTCAATATAAGATTTATTATATGAAATGGGACTAATGTCGAGTCACCTTTTTCTGATCAGAAACCAAAGAAGAGTTTGCTTTGATAATTTAATGTAGTGGATCCCTGTTTAACAAACTAGCAAAGATGAAGGTCTTGAAAAGCGTGATTTAGTTCTAGTATATATCTCCCTTTGATATATAAAGGTATTACTATTGCATGACAAGTAATCTTGACTTAAAACTAACTATACACTTTGTTGAAATCGCTAATAATGTTTCAAACCAAAATTCTATAAGCCACGTGAAAATTCTAATAAGTAGGGACAATTGTTCCAATGAAACTTTGAACTTGATAGTGTCAATGATGTAAAATGTTAGTGGAAGTGAAACTTGTATAAATTAACGCAAACAGTATGTTCCTTTTTTAATGATAATCCTCAAAATGGTAAACGAATAAGCAGAACAACAAATGGAGATATGAATACATTATATCTGCGCAGGTATCTTGAAGCAAGAAAAAAGAAACATAAAAAAACCAAGACAGAAGAGGATCTAGGCTTCCCAACACACGAACATATCAAATTTGGAGACGTGGTTCAAGCTCCACCAAAGTTGGTTACAGTTCCAAAGGTAGCACAGTCGTGCAGTACAATTTCATATTTATAAATGTAAATAACAAATTTATACCCCTATTCTCATTTATCCACATATATGTTCTAATTTTTATTTTGTATAGGCAATGAAAATTGGTCAAGATGCTTCGCAAGAGAGAATACGCTTACGGGCTATTGAGGCATACAGGAACCGCAAGGGATGGGCGTCAAGGCCAGGGATTAAGCTCCCTCCGGCAATTACATCACTGGCCTCTGAATGAATTTCAGCGTAGTGTTTGTGAATCCTGCTGGTAATATGTTACTCATTTCAGAAGCGGGTCAATAATTTAATAGCTTTCAGTTTGTTATAAATTTTGTAAGGAATGGAAAAGTGATTAATTGTAGAATACCAAGTTCTGTTTGAACCCATTTGCAGCATTACGCACTCGTAGTGAAAATCGAGTAGAGCAAGAAATTCCTATTGTTTTTTTTGGAATTCCACTTGGTGTTGCTGGTGCAATTGGTTGTCCCAGTTGTTCCTATTTCGTTCGCGGGAATAAAATGCAGGATGGAAAGGAAGTAAGGAGTATGTTTGAAGTTTAGGTTACAAAATGTAAAAATTATTTGGGAAAAAGTACAATTTAACTTTCTTTAATTGTTTCTATGTTGTGCTTTAACTTTCTACTACTTTTAGTCTTTTAATTTTAAAAAACGCTTCTATATGGTCTTCTCATCTATGTTTTATTTGTGGTAAAGAACCTAATTAAATAATAATATCATATTATTTTATTTATCATTTTTTTATAAAAATCTATTTTATCACGTAATTTTTCCAACTTATATACATTTATATATTTTTCAAAAAAATTTATTTTCTTAAATCTTCATAAAAATATTATTATTTATTTGCATTACTCCATACTTATTTTTGATATTTTATTTTCTTCAAAACGAAAGTTTTATCTAAAGGTCATAAAAAAATCTAGATCTTTGAATTTTGACTGATCTTGTTCTGGTTCCAATGAGACCAATCCCCGTCTCAATCTTAAATTTGAGATTTTTTTTCCGCTTCAAATCTATTCGGGTCATGATTGAGAATTAATTTTTTTAATGGGTTGAGATTTTCGTCTCACCCAATCTCATCCCGTCTCTCACAAACTCGGCATAAGGTCCGTCTCAAGAGATTAAAATAAGTACTGGAATGAATTCTATAAAATATTGTGTTTAAAAAATTTTCTCTCACAAACTCGGCATAAGGTCCGTCTCAAGAGATTAAAATAAGTACTGGAATGAATTCTATAAAATATTGTGTTTAAAAAATTTAAGAATTTATAGTTAATTTTCTATTTAAATCTTTTTAATTCCTTGTGCGAATGATGTGATTCTTTTTGGTGATGAGAGACGGAACCGGATGCATAATTTATCTGTAAATTTAGCATCTTTATACATTATTTCTTTATGTTTTTTAGTAGACATCGAGATTCGCAGTCTAAATAATTGATATTACTCCTCTTTCAAACCCTTCTTAGGAAGGGTTTACTTAACCGTAGTGAATTTCCAAAGGAATTAGAAAGAAATAAAGAGAGTTTTAGTTGTTTCGTCTTATACCATTTTCAATATTGTATATCTAGATACATATGTATCTATCAACAATATATATAATTACTATTGATGTATTATATTCGGCTCAATACTTTTATACATGTTCTTTCCACCGGGGGGGATAAGCAACACACGTAATTGTTGATTCTCTTGCCAAATCTTATGTATCGAGATCAGAAGAGAATTACACAACGACTTCTAATTTTACTAATAGAAAATACCCACACTAATAGCAAGTTTTATTAAAGCATTGAATAGATCGACAGATAAGAATATTTGTTCATCAATAATGAAAAAAGTATATAAATTGAAACATCTCCCAACCAATGAATGGGAAAATGAATAACAAATTTCATTGATGTGTTTTCATAATTGTTAGAAATGAGAATCAGAAAGAACTTTAATGTCTTTAAAATAAAAAAAATAAAAAAACTAATTAAATCGTATTTACTGATTAAATCAAAATTTTAATTTACTAACTACATAAATTAGTAGTAATTTATGATAACATACCTTATAGGTGATGATTACAAGGACAACTAGAAGGGCGGCATCATTGGAACCACCATCTGTTGACTTTAGGTCTCATAGAGACTATTTCGATGATAAAAAATATTTTATGTGTACTAACATTTATAATCAAGTTGTAGAAAATTATAAATATTGATGTACACATGAAGTATGAAGATAAAGTATATCGAAACTTCAAGCGACTATTCATAAGGTCTCGGTTTTGTTTGAAAAAAATGTTCATAGGGTATTTGATGCGTACTAGAATATATTGGTAAAAGTTTTTGTGACAAAAGATTGGCGAAAAATAAAGTTAAGTGATAAAAAAAGATGAAAGAGTTTTCACGGGATTTCAGAAAACCCTATAAAAATAAAGATGAAAGAGTTTCAACCTCTCTTTCTCTCACCGATCTTATGGTCCTTCAAAGGGAAATGAGAAGAAAGGAAAAATTCAAAACCCTAGGTCACATATTCAACCATCGTAAAAAGGGAAGCGTGTACATTGTCACACTCCCTGCCTTCCAAAGGTGCCTAGAGGACGGGCCAGACGCATCAGAGCGACGACCCGGGAGCGGATTCCCCACCGGAAGGAAGGAGAGATAGATAGAGAGAGGGGGTGGATACTTGGTTAGAGGGAGCAACGCATAGGCAATTTAGGGCTCCTTCGATGAGCTCATCTATAGCTGATTTATGATTTCAGTTGTTAGTTTCCACCATATGGAGAACTCATCCATAGACGATTTGATGATAATCCAAGATCATGATAGGGTACGGGAATACCTCTCGCCCTCGGGTTTAGGGAAGGAGAGATTATTTTCACTAATTTATTTCTTAAAGAAGTTGGAGAGATGAATGGAGTGATTGCAAGGAAGCGTTCTCGACCATGAAGGGTTTGAGAGAGGAGATAAGGAAACGTGAGGAAGTGGCGAAGCACTGGTTTTGGGTGTTTCATCTTTAATTTTGGGTTTTCAAATAGAGGAAAGGATGAAGGGAGTTTTTATTTCCCCACATTTTGTACGGAGCTTTTATCGCATTTTGTAACAAAATGCCGTGCTTCAACGCCACTGAAGCTTTGTATTGTTGTAGTGAAGGCTAACATAGTAGAAGAAGAGTTTACTTGATATAGAGTGTTCACAATTAAAAACTAAAAGTTGAAACCTTTTAAATTAGGTAAATCATGAAGTAAGAAAATTAAAAGTAAATATATTTTTAAAAACCAAATGTTGTAATCCTAATTAACTCAGACGAGAAAAAAAACAAAAATCAGACAAATATCACAAAAATAGACATGAATTAGAGATTGAAACCCACCTCTCAAGAAAACACCATTGTTCTGAGATGCGAAATCGAAGTGGGAAGTGCTAGAAAACAGAGGTGCAACATAAACCTAAAAGATAAAGAGATGTAAGAGAGAGAGAGAGAGAGAGAGAGAGAGAGAGTTGCGCGACATAGCTACAAGACAAGAGAGAGAGAGAGAGAGGAGAGAGAGAAATGTGAGATAAATCTGTGAGAGAAAGCTGCTACCTTGACACGTTGGGACGACAGAGATGATAAGAGAGCTGCAAGAAGCTACCGTAGAGAGGTTCACTAGAGAGAGCTGGAAGAGCAAGATTCATCCAGCAGTATCCCTAGGCTTCGAAAATCGTTGAGAGAGGCGTTGAAGCTGAGATAGCTTAGTTGGAAGGTTGAAGAAACAGGCTTTTAACTGTGAGGCTGACTAATTTTTGCGAGTTGGATGTTTTTGTCCCTGCACCCTATGCCCCACAAAATTTAAGCGTTCCTTACTTGAGAGAGAGCTTCACCGAGCGGAGAGAACAAAGGCGCTTCAGAGAGAGAGCTTCACGTTGATCATAACTAAAGCTAAGGATTCAAAGTGGGTTTTGCACTCTCTGATGTTTGCTACTTTAAATTTCTCGGTGGTCAACCTAAGCTAAGGGGTTTCGATTGTGTTACTTCTGTTAAGAGTCTCATTGATTTTAGCTTCCGAGATGTGTAGGAACTTGTTCGTTTGGTTAGGCTTGCTATGGAGGCCATAAGCTGTTCAGGATTCGGTAGTGCTAGAGATGTATGTCAACCCTCTATATAGTGTGTTTTTTTTATTTATTTCTCCTGATCGACATTGAGATAGGCGAAGAAGATGCTTACCCAGATCTGTACTACCTGACTTCTGAGATGTAGAGATGACTTAAAAAGGTAAGTTTGTTCTTAAGTTTACTGTTATACAAACAGTGAGGGTAAAATCTTTCCTGCATTAAGGATTTTAAAAGATCACATGTATGTAGTTCAACTTGTAATTTGTGGTGGAGAAAACTAGAGAGTACTTAATGGACCAAATTGAAAGACCAAATTGAAACTAGTTATTGGGTTGGATGATTTTGTTGTTCTATGAAATATATCAATCAGTCATAAATGATAAAGAGACACAAATGGAAAAGAAGAATGGAACTTGAGACATGGTCATGTTATTTTACACATCACTGATGTTATGGTCACATCTTAAATGAGAAAGAGATGAATGACTGGAAGTAGACACCTAGAAAGGAAGAAGTAAATGGAATGAGTGGTGATGCTATTTGTACAGAGCATGTATGCAGGTCTAGCATGATATACAACATTTTTAGTTATACGTACACTGTTGGACATATATATAAGAATGGGTTTGGCTTTTAACCGAATTGGATTGACCTTGCTTTATTCACTTTTATGTTACTTGTGGAACCATTATCTTGGGTCCTGATAAGCTTTCTTCTTAAGTAATATCCAAATTCCGCATTCCTCCCTTGGTCTTGTTAAATCTTAGTATATTTCTCATCTCTTACTTTTACTCTTTTTCAATTTTAGTTTTTTGCAGATTATAATACGAAGCTACTCGAGTCACCTTTCTACATTACCAGATGACAAGTTGTCAATGTATGATACATTTAATGAAAACTTGATCTCTTATCTAAATTCTAATGTTTTAGAGATGGGAGTGTCTCAACTGATGTGGAATTTATTATGTAGCATATGCTTCAAAGTACTCTATTTGTTTGGAGTCAAAGTTTTAGATGGTGTTATCCCCCTCAAAATAATTATTCATTTACGAGAAATCTAGATGATTAATATCTTTAAACTTCATTACCATAGTGTTTCCTATAATAGAATTCTAGATTTCTGCAGTTTCTTTGATCATAGAGCATACAGTTGGTCTTGGTATGATCAGTAAAATCATTATAGAATGGCCAAAAATAGGTTGCAACTTCTTGGGCTTGTCATTTCTAACATAATTACTTATCTTATTGCTGATTTTAATAGCTTGGATATCTTATATTCTCCTTTCCCAATTTTAAGGAAAGCTCTAGGGCCTGACTTCACATGATTGATGCTAGAGCTTGGAGCTTGAGGTTTCGGCCAAATTCATTCGTTTCTTATCGAATTTCAAATCAGGAAATCTAAAAATTTTCTGGTTTTCCTAATCTCTGCCTTCTCTTCTCAGTCTTTTCTGAGACTGTTTTATCATTTAATTGTATTTGGATTTCAATAAATAAGCTCTTGTTGATGTATGCTTGGACCCCGAACTACATTCTATTTTCTTGCCCTCTTGTTTTTCCTCATTTCTCTTTAAGCTTAGGATCTTAGAATGTAAAAAGTTTATCACAGTCAATGAGACACAAAAATTCAAAGCTCATAAGGTAGAAGACCATAAAGCTAAGGTATTGTTCGATGGTGATGGGGGAGTCCTATCTTTTGATTTTCTGTATGTTAGTTTAATGAATGAATGTTAGTCGTTCTGTTTTGACAACCCTCAAACCGGACCCAATGGAGGCCATGAATATGCCTCTGTTGAAAAAGAGAGAGCTGACATTGCTTCTTATTGTTGTTTGAATGATGCAATATTTAGAACAATGAAATGTATCCCCAGTTCAGTATATTACTATAAGCTTTCACTGTTTCTTCATGCATTGCAAGTTTCTTTAATGAAAGTTTTATTTCATTTTATGATGTATCACAATAGCTACTGACATCTTAAACCTGGTCAGAATTATTGATATGACTCGAGGTGATCTGGCATCATTTTGGGTGCACAATCAAGTTACACATATTTTACTAGCAAGACTCTAGATGACTTCTACGGATCTATGAAAATGTTGGTATGTCTAAGTACATGCCTTGGATAACTTGTTCATATGAGGTAGAGAGATCTTGGGAGGTGAGTTAGTGATACTCCACAAGCTGGTGAAGAAACTGATTTTCTGTTGTCAAGTTTGCATTTTCATTTGCTAATATTGACTTCTCAGCTAGTAATGCCTCCAATTTAAGCATCACTAGATCATCTTCTTTAGGTCTTATTCCTCCGATAGATCCATCACGAAGCCTTATGTTTTCCTCCTCAAGCAGAGCACATCTCTCTTATACTAAACATAAATTGGATTTTAACAATTTTAGTTCTCTAGCAAGCGAAGCTACTTTTATTGCCATTGTAATCACAATATGGAAAATGGCAAAGCAAACCCTCGAGTTAGGTAAAAAATCAGTAGATTCTGGATATTTAATATATATTTCTAATAGATGAGAAATTAGAACGGACATTTTTTCTTTTTTGAGCTTGTTGTCTTTGGGGATTTATTTCAAGGATGGAAAGCAATGTGCATTTTGTAGCAATGGTTGACTATTTTAACCAATCTTAAAGAATGTGCTTCTTAGATGTTTTGTAGTTATTCTTTTTGGTTCTGTTCTTTAGTACTAAGTTAGGTTTATTAATCATTAATTTTTATGTGTTATTAATCATTAATAATTATTTTACTCAATTTATTTTTCTTTAGTCATATTATACTAAATGGTACATTTTTTCATACTATTTTCTAGATTCAGTTTGTATAAATGAATTCCTTATTTTTTTAAGATTGTTTAAAAATCTGCAGTTACAATTATACTTCAAAACAAAGTCAACTGAAGCAAGCAACCACATGTTGCCTCGACCTCGGTTTCTGAAGCTTCATAATTAGATTTGAAGTCTTACTAGATTTTAATTTTTTCTCTTAGGATATTACTTTTGCTTGTGCTATGTAAAAGTCAATATGTATTTGTCATTTGAAACTATGATTTTTAGCGGGTAATAATTTATAACAATTTTGAATAATAAAATAAAAAGTTATGTTATGTTATTATTTTTTTGATATTTTGTCAAAAATATTATTTTTTAAGTTTGTACAATGGCAAGAATAAGTAATATAAAAAAGACTTATAATAACAAGATCTTGCACATCATATAGTATAAAAATGCTATGAAAAGTCTTTGATAATGTTTAAAAAATGCTGTGGTAAGTTTTTACTAGTGGTTTATAAATGCTATCATTTGTCTATCATAGCATTGAAAAAACATTATGGTAAGTCTGTTATAGCATTGGAAAAATGCTATGGTAGGTCTGTCAAGCGTTGAAAAAAAGCTACGGTAGATCTTTAACAACATTGAAAAAATGCTATGATAGATCTACCACAGTATTTAAAAACGCTATGGTAGGTCTACCATAGTGTTGAAAAATGCTATAAAAAGTGTTTTGAAAGTGGTGAAAAAATGCAATGGTAGGGTCGGACTTTTAATAACGTTGGCAACTATAGCGTTTAGAAAACGCTATGAAAACTCTACGACAACATTTTTTGGCAGCTATCGTAGCATTTTTTTATTGTAGTGCTTCATTCTATTATCTGAAAAGTTTCTTCTAAATATGTGCCTTAATGTTCATGATGTTGGGTGGGGTTTGGTTTTGTGATTTGATGCTTGTTTTGTTGAGGTCAGATAAACATAACTTAAGTTTCCATTGGGGACAAACAAAAGTCTGAAGTCTTTCAGTATGTTGAAGTCAGGTAAACAGAAATTAAGTATGGCCCGTTGCTGAATTTTATAAGTTACCTTTGACCGGATCTCTATAAATTTCAAAGTCACTTAGAGCTCTTTTGATTCCTCATTTGAACTTTCTCCTTTTTCTGATATCCTTTTATAAGGCAGATCATGTTTCTTTCATTCTAAATGTGCATGATTTAATGTTTTCCCCTGCCATTATATTGTCTAATACATATTTTTTGTGGTAGCTATTTGAGAGGCATGTCGATGATCCTTGTCAGTGAGATTTGTGCACCTGTCTCATATTACTATCACTGGTAATTACTTCTTGTAATTGGCTTTGAAACACGCCTGTCTAAGCCTTTTTGTGTTATCCAATAATTACAAATCTGGTACTTCCTCCATTAATTTCTTTTCCTTCTCCAATATATTTATTGCATCCTTCAACTTCAACTCATTTTCTTCACCCTCATCTTTGCTCAAGTCCTACGTATAAAGGTAATGCGTGTCACTTCTATAATTTTGTCTAAAAATTTCCCTTTCTTTTAAATCAGATTTATGTCAATGAAAATGACATTAGTCATCCTAAATTATTGAACAATTGTTTTGTATTAGCCTTAGCCTTTTAGTCATGCCCAAATCAAATGTTTTTTAGAATATCAGCAAAGCTATGAGAAAGAGTTTATAAAGAGAAAAGCATACATGCACATTCTTGATTAATGTTTGAAGGCTCATCAATATTCTGTGAGGCCATCGACGGATACCCAATTCTCTACGTCTTTTCTTCAGTAGAGTCAGACCCTATGATAGTCCACCAGATTTTGCCACATGGTTTGGCAACAACCTTTGATGAATATTACAAAAATCTATCTTGTTTCTTTATATAGTAAGAATCTAAGACTAAGTTCATGTGTCAAGTAGGTACTTTCTACTGGATTAGGCAGGATTGTTCCAAATTTGATATCAAGGAAGCATACAAATAATGCAACAACAGGTATGTAATGAAATAGTGTTTTTTTCCTCTTTTATAATATTTTAATATGATTCCTTTCAGTTGAAGCTATTTTTATTCAATTTGAAGTTTAGAGTTTCGATTTTCTTTTTCTCTAAATGCAAACATGATATTTTTCTCTCTCGAACTGGATGGCTTTTAATTAACTTTTAGTGGCCCATTCTTTATAGATGTTTAAGTATATATTAGGCTCTACTTCATTAATTTTTCCTCTACATTATATGTTTTATATATTGAGCTTGCCTTTGTGACTCTCTGTTAAGCTATATTCACCAGAGTGTACTTGGTTAGAGTATTCAAAATTGTCAAGCATATATCTGTTAATTGAGATAACAAGGTTGGATTACCTGTACAATGTCTTCCACAACCTGCATCATAAATTTTTATGTTTTCACCTTAAATTTCCAATAGTTCTAAATATTTTCTTCTGCCTTTCTCTACTTCCAGTGTTATATCTATTATTTGTTTTCCTACTTTTGAAACACATTGTTGCATGTTTTTCCAAAATTTCATGCTTTCTTAACAACTTTCTTAGAAGCAACTAGATGTTTGCTTTATCTATATTAGTGATGATTGATTATCATGTTTAATAATATGTGCCTTTGGCAGGTCTCTGTTGGATACTTCTTTATGGATCTTGGAATGAATTTTTGGCTATACCCTTCTTTAAGGGGATGGAGTATGTAAGTCAACTCTCTAGGCTTGGAGAAAATTATCCTTATATATTGATTTTTGTGTTTTTCTGGTGAAGAGAGTGAGAACATTATCCTAATATAATGAGATGATATTAGTTTAAATGTTTGTTTGACATTGTCAGTTGGTTCAAGGATTATATAGTTTGACATCTTTGTTTAGCTGCTAACATGTTTTACTTGACTAATATTTTTCAGTTTCTTATTTAGATAGTTCTTAGACATTTTGTTTTAGTTAGGAATTGAATTGGAATTTGAGCTGGATGACCTTATTGTAGAGTACTTAAAGTAGAAAGATCTTTGTAAATTTTTGGTTGGTTGTTAATCATATCTTTGTAAATCACGTAGGCTGTGAAGAAATGTTTTGAAGCTCTTATTTTTCTATCTCATTCAGACTTAAATTTGAGAGACTACTTAGTTCATTCATCTTCTGCCAAAGAAAATTTAAAGTTGAAATCAAATATGGAATTAATGCAACATACTGAAAATCTAGTTGAGTTTAATAAACAACTATTGTAGTTGGTATAATATCTAGCATATTGGTTAAAATCTGGCCTTTCCAATATTTGTTGGCTTCTTTTAAGAATTGCTCACTCTACCTAACTATGCCAGACTCTGTCATTTGCTCCATCTCTAATGATGCCTTACCTTTAAAATCATCATAGTTATAGCTGTATGTACATCCCCATTCCCCTAATTTAACCGCAACGTATAAACAATAGATCTTTCATCTAGATAAGTTGGTTATTATGAAAAAGAAAAAAAATTAAGGTAAAAAGAGAGAAGAAAATAACAGAAAAGGAAAAAAAGGAAAAAAGGAAAAAAGAAAAGGAAAAAGAAAAAAATGGAAAAAAGACATGAATGACTTTTAGTTGACAATTATGTATGGGAAAACTTATTATGTCTATCTTGAGCATGATGAGAATTTTGTTATAGAGATATGGGAAAACTTATGATGTTTATCTTGAGACTAATATCCACAGACTAATTTCTCTTGTTTGGGGGATGATGTGTGAAACATAAAACTCTTTTGATTTATTTTCTTGATATTTCTTATTTCTGAATTTTCTAATTTAAAAAGTTTATTTTTTTCCTTTCACTTGTTATACATTTTCAAGGCAACTACTTGTTGTTGTTTGTTGTTTGAAATTGTAGTTGCAGCAGGAGAAAGTTCAAGCAAGAGAAAGTTCCAGAAGTTCCCGCAAGCAAGCCACAATGTGCTCTTATAGCCAACGACACACCGATTCCTGAAGCATCACCAAGACAGTTACATGCGCCACCACCTCCTCACCAAAGAAAACCACCAAGTGTACCTCCTGGGGTACCTCCACCTTCAATACCTAGATGACTGCCAACTCCTCTTCTCTTATGGCCAATTGCCCTAGATCCACAAATCAATATGTAATTATCATTTTGAGATGTGATTTCTAGTAGACAATCAATACGTAAACAATTCTGACTAATTAAACAAAATGATATGTGATTTTGTTATTTGGTGATATTTTCTGAGAATTTATTTATTTCTTACATTTTTATAATTGTAAGTAGAAGTAATAAAAAGGTATAAAAATATTTAATAACATTAACAAAACAAACATACGATAGCATTTATAAAAGACTATGAAAGACCTACGATAACATTTATAAAACACTATTAAAGACCTACTACAGTATTTACAAAAGGCTATGAAAGGCTTTTTATAGCGTTTATAAAATGCTATAAAAAACTTTTGATAGCTTTTTTTTAAACGCTATTGTAGGCTTTTTATAGGATTTAAAAAATGCTATCATAGGTAGCAGACTTTTAATAACGTCGGTATACATCACGTTTTCAGAAATGCTATCTTAGCCTTTTTTGTTGTAGTGCACGTAATGCTAGGACACACACTCATCACATCCATATGTAAAAGCAAAGAGTAGATAGATCAGAACAGACCGAAACATTTAGAAACTGACACACTTAGAGAACGATAAAATTGAGGCCTGAAAAATTTATGAACGGGAACACTTAAGGCCCGCATGCCAAAAAAATTATTAGGCGTGCTAGGCCGGTCCATAACGCCTAGGATGTGTGGAGTGCCGTAATGTATCGATCATTCGGGCCATAATCATGCCCGAGGAAGTCGTGTCATGCCGTGTTGGGCGAACCCGTTTGACACCTCTAGTAAAACCTAGTGTGCCTCAACCAACAACCGACCAAGAATCTTCAGTTGTGGCCAATGAGTCGTGTTCAATAGATGGACCCAATCAAGATATTCATCACCAAAGAGAAACTTCCTAAGGATAATACATGGGTAAGAAAAGTTAGGATGCAAGAAGCACATATACTCAATAACAAAAAGAGTACTTTACAGATGATCATTTTCTGGTCTATACGTTAGATGTCTTGAAAAGAAAGAAGGGCAATCCGCATTGGTAGATTTCCATGAAGGCCAATGTGGAAATCATTTCGGAGTACGCTCCTAGCATACAAAGCTATGGGGATGGGATGCTTTAGACCAACAATGGAAGTAGATGCATTAGTATGATATCCAGCGAAGTGAGAAAAGTCAGTGCTTCGCACCAATCTAGCACTAATCTCGTACTACTAGCGGAGAAGTTGAGTCCTATCCTGGTGCCTTGGCCATTCATGCATGGGAGAAGTCGAGTTATGTAAGACCAACATCTACAGCAAATGACATTGTCTTCTTTTTGTGATTCATGAAAAAAAACTAGCCAAGCTGCATTTAAGTGTTGACACCCTCTCATGCTTTTATATTTTCATCATCTCCCATGCGCTATTCATTAAACAACTAAAACTACGCTAAGAACAGATATTGAGATTATACCTTTGATGCTGAATCACAAAATCAAAGTTTTTTTTATGTCAAGACTCGAACCGCATATGCCGTTGCCCTTTATTGTCGTATGCCACCATGTAAAATACCGTGTTCTCGTATGAATGCCTCACGCTCTTCCTCGCTATTCCTTGGATCGTCAACCTTCAACAAGTGCGTGGGCACTCGAACATAAATTCTCTCTTTTTCGTCTCTCAATTTTCATCTAGAGTAATAGATTGTCTCTCTGCCTCCTCGATGGTTTCGAGGTTCTTTGGTTCTTTAGATTGTTTCTCTGCCTCCTCAATGTTATCACAGTAAATTGTGATAAAATAGTTTACTCCTCCGTACAGAATACTCACTACCTCACTTTCGCCTCCACGCCCTTCCATCGAGGGGATTTGGCTCATATTTTTTTGTTCACTAATGCAGGACGCGTGTCCTCGTCAATAGAACTTGTATTTGGTTCGACCACTTCCTCCCAGTCTAGAGGATCTTATTCAATAAGGGCTTGATTCGGTCTTGAGGTGATTCTTTTGGGGACTGGGGTCCTGAGATTAAATGGCCGTGGAATACGCTAAGTATCTTGCACAACCGCAAGTTCTCAAACTAAATTGCTCGTGCTTCGCTTCTGCCAAGTTATCATGTTGACCTCATGAACATGGATCTTAATGTTATGCGTAATGAGATGGTGCACTTTCTTCATTATTCCTCCATTAAGGAGGACCGTGACGAAGCTTCGAATAGGGTTAAATCATTGGCCAAGCACTTAATCTAGTTATACGAATATTTGGATTTGTTAGTCTCTTTTTAGTGGTCCAAGCAAGTGGACTTACATCTTGGACACGACTATGGGATTGTTTTTACTAGTTCAGGTAAGTGGATTTAATCTAGTGATCGGGAATATTTGAATTTTAGGTTAATTGGTTGTTTAGTTTTTTACTAGTTCAGTTATGTGGAGTTGCATCTTGTATGTGACTATGGGATTGTTTGTGATTCTATATATGTTATTATTAGTATTTGCGGTTATAGCTCTATTTGTTTTACATATACGTCTATGTTGTGAATATGATTATTTACTATATCATGCATTATAAAGTGGTATATGATTGAATATATGTTATATGTATTAACATGCAAGTTATGTTTGCTCAATAAGGTATAGTCTTTATCTTGTATGGGATGATATGAATCATGTAATTAAGCTAAATAAGTGGTGAATGAGCAAGATGTGGACTTAGGTATGGTCCATAGTTAACAAAAAAATAAATTGTTCACATTATATTTATGTTATACGAATTTGGGTGCGATCTTTATCTATTTTTTGTCATCCAACAGATGTCATCTGTATATGTTTCTGTAATCAAGGGGTGTCATCCGTATATTTTTTGTCACCCAATTTTTTCATTCTGTATTATTTTGAGTAACCCAATTCGTCACGTTATGTTTCAACATATGTGTGAACAATTTTTGTTAGGTTCTTAACCAAGGAATATACTCATATGAGTGATTTAATATGTTACATGACTATGTTATCATATAAGTTTGCTACGAATTATGTTCAGACATGTTATGTTTAAGTGTGTTTCATGATTAAGATTACGACACTTGTTAATTATGCGATATGTACAACCAAGATATATTTAGATGTGATTTCAATTATTGAATATGTGAGCTAATAACTATGTCTAGTTAAATTGTTGTTAAGAATGTTATATGATTGCATTTATGACATATTCATATATCATCTTTGACATGTTCATAAATCATTATATATGTTCGCTTATTGAGTACTCCTCACAAATCACACTACAAAAAATATGTCATTCTATAAGATTTAAATACAGGGTTTGCTATCTCCTCTTATTAAAAACTCAAAACAACAAGAGTCTTTAAGAATCAAGTAAAAACAATTCTCGTTAAAAGTGAAAAAAACGGGAGGGAAAATTAAGCAAAACTGGAACTTAAAAAATTTGGAGATGAGGGACTTAAGCTGTTTCCTTCTCGAGTTCTCTCATAAGTTCATATCTTTGATTTTTAGAGAGAAGCTCAAATCGTTGCTTCTCTCTCTCGATTCCTCTCAAATTTTCACCTCCTCAAATTTTCACCTCCTGTCCTTCTCTCTCTCGATTCTTCTCTAGATCCTCTCTCTCACAGCTTCTCCCTCTCAAACAACCTAGCGTTAGGCCATCGAGGAAGAAGAGAGGCAGAGCTCAACGATTAGCTTCTCTCTCACTCTCGTGTTAAAAAACAAAGAGCGAACTGGGATTTTCGTTGATTTTCAGGTTTGATTCTCTGGTCTTCTTCACTGGATCTTGGTGATCACTGCCCTCAAATGCCAGTACATAGTTTTTAAGGAGATGGGATTTTATTTTTGTTGGGTGAAATTTGCTCTGTTTTCTTATTTTTGTTGTTGTTTATGTGTTTCTTGGGATTTTTTTGATTGAAAAAGGATTATTGAGATGTGGGAAGGGTGATTTATTACTACCTCAAAAGTCATGTTGCGTGAAGCAGGTGCTCATTCCTTGTAATCGTGTTCGCACATTGTCGTGGAACAGATGGGAAAGAGGTTTCTTCTCTTTGCATCGCTGGTATTATGTCAAATTTGTAAAATAGGTTTCTGTTTTACAATATTTATACTTTGGAACTGGCTGATAAAAAAATGTGGTTGTATTTAGTCCCACTCAAAGCATTAGAGTGTTGTCCTACACATTTTTTAGGAGTACTGGAAAGGAAGACTTCATGGTTCCCATGGTAATTCTGGTTTTGAAGTGAGATATGTTGTTTTTCCTTGGTTGATATGTGAGATATGTTGTTTTAAAGTAATATATGAGATATGTGAGATCTGTTGTTTTAAGTGGCTGTCAAAACAACTTTCTGTCCTAAGTGATTTTTCTGATGCTGTGCGTTTACTAAAACCCGCTTGCTCTGCTATGACTGTAATTTTTTTCCTCAGGAAGAGATATTGATTTTTTTGGCCATGTTTTGTGTATTTTCATAAATTTTTATTGGATATTGCACTCAAATGTTCGAAAAGCAGCAGAAGCATGTATAACAGGGATTTTGAGAGTCAGTCTTCAATTTTTACTTCCAAATTCCAGAATGCGTGGGAAAGTAATGCAAAAATCTTCTGATAAAAAATTATTGCTTCAAGACAACCACATGAGTTCCTGTTGTAACTGCATTTAATTCTCGATTGCTGGCTGAAACTCCAGTTCAAAGACTAGGAGCTACAAGCGCTAGAGAGGTAAA
This sequence comes from Datisca glomerata, assembly GCA_003255025.1. Lineage (NCBI taxonomy): Eukaryota > Viridiplantae > Streptophyta > Magnoliopsida > Cucurbitales > Datiscaceae > Datisca > Datisca glomerata. Next base: position 203,964 of record QANY01002872.1, read on the forward strand.
TCTGCATTAGTTTAGTGAAAATCAATATTTTTAGCATTAGATAAGCAATTAAGCATGAACTAGAGCTTATTCTTTCTTGCAGGTGAAGAAGCATCCTTTCTTCAAGGATATTAACTGGGAAACACTTGCAAGGCAGAAGGTTTTTATCACGACTTTGATTAATTTTATAATCATTGACAAATCTATGATCTTAAAGTGAAAGTTTGGACTTCAGGCAATGTTCATCCCATCAACAGAACCACAGGACACAAGTTATTTTATGAGCCGCTACATATGGAACCTAGAAGATGAGAATGTTAATGGAGGCAGTGACTTTGATGACTTGACTGATACATGCAGCACCAGTCCATTTAGCAATCTGCAGGACGAAGATGTAAGCATGCTTCTTTGTATATTATTTTTGTTGTGTTTAAACATTAACATGCCAATGGTTTGTATCATGGATATTCTTTTCCTGATATCTCTTGATTAGGAGAAATAAATAAAAGTGGCCAGCCCCATTTTGAAATATAAATGAAGTCCAATGAAGCCCAAGGAAATGACTTGTAGGGAAAGAATAAATAAAAGCTACTTTGGCAATATTTCGTTGGTATTGTTGATTTTTTCCTGCAAGGGGCAGACAATTTGATATAAAATATTATTTCAGGCTTTCTTTTGACGTGTTGCTCTTCCTTCCGAATTAACCCTTTTCTGACTAGAGAATAAATTCAAAAGAGATATAAGTATTTGAGAATTTCACCGGCCACAGAGCGTAGTATTAACTTAATGTCCATGATGATAATTTGCTTGGACGATGAGATAAACAGTTCTACCATCAATTAGCCATTGTATTTTGTCTAGAGTTTCTATTTACTTTTGCATAGTCTCAAAATTGATTCTCATTGAATCTTGTTGTTGAAGAAAGAGAAGCAGAAAGTACAGTCTCAGAAGGAAATTTTCATCACAGGCAAAAGAGGGAAGCATAACAAAGACTTTCACCAAACACAGTGGGTGTATAACCATTTCTGGTAAAAAACGATCATAGGCATCCGTTGGAGATCATAGGCAACCGTTAGAGATTATATGTATATATACATCACTTACTCATTGTAAAGAATCAATATTTTTCAATAAGAAATCAGAACCAGAGGCTCATCATCTTTCTTTAAAGATCAGAACACTAAAGGTTCATCATTTCTACATGGTATCAAAGCAACGATTCTGAGAACCAACACATACAACAGTATGGCAGAACCATCAACCTCCGGTCAGCTTCACCACCACGACACCAATCCCAGACTGACCTCCATCCTGCTCACTGGCCACAACTACATACCGTGGGCCAAGGCGGCTAGGGTGAGCCAGAAAGGAAGAGGCAGACTGGGTTTCGTGGACGACAGTAAGCCAAGACCAGACCGAAACTCAGAGGAATGGGACATCATGGACAGCCAGGTAATGACCTGGATAACTAATTCAATAGACCCAAAACTCAGTGAAATCTTTTGTTTTTGTGAAACAGGACAGGAACTCTGGGAAGAAATCTGGAGCAATTATTGTGAACAAAACAATTTAGCGCAAGTCTTTGAACTTAAACGAGAGATCTCCCAAGCAAAATAGGGGGACAGATCAGTACCGGAGTTGACCGGGTTTTTAAAATCTAAGTTCAAAGAACTTGAAACCCTAAGACCGATGACCACTGACCTGAAGGAACTCCAAGAGCGGGCTGAACATGATATGGTGTTCCATTTCTTGACGGCTCTCGACTCAAGCTACGAGGCGTTCCGGGCTCAGATCTTGATGTCGACGGAGAAGCCAACTTTTTCCACGGTCTCAGTCATGGTTCAAAGAGAAGAAATCAGGCGACGAGTGATGAGTACCAGAGATGACAAAGCGGAGGCACTAGCCATGGCGACCCACGGCTCCCTCCGAAACCCTAACCCTAGGGAAGGGGGAAGGCACCAGGGACAGCCAGGCAAGCCGGTGAAGTGCAGCCACTGCCGAAAGGAAGGGCACACCCACGACCGGTGCTGGAACCTGCACCCTCATCTCTGGCAGAACCAGAGAAAGTTTCAGAAGGAGCGCGAGAATGACGAGAGAGGGGGCTACGCGAAGAATGACGAGCGAGGGGGCTCCGCGAAGACATTCCCCTTTTATACCAAGGGCTTCAGCGGAGCGAGTTACGGGTCGCGACCCGACCAAGACCGCAGAGCCTACATGACAGACGGACCCGGTTCGGTTAATGGGTACCGACCCGATCGAATGGAGGAAATGGACAGATCCGGATCCGTTAGAGTAGATCTGCACACAAACAACAACGCACAGATGGCTACACTGCTCAAACAATTCGGAGAATTTTTGCGCGGTACCTAAGGTTCATCTATATGCAATACTGTCAATTATTTTTCTAAATCTGCAAATTTTTGTCATAACTTAGAACACTGGATAATAGACTCTGGTGCCTCAGACCATATGACTCATAACACAAAAAATTTACACAGTCTCACTAAATTAGAAAAACCACAACACGTGACGGTAGCCAATGGAAATAAAGTTCCAATTTTTGGCATAGGGTCCACCACACTCTTCACAAAAACCATTAACAACGTACTTTGTCTATCCAGTTTTAACTCCAATTTCCTATCCGTCAGTAAAATAACCAAAGACTTAAATTGCAATGTTACTTTTTCACCTGACAAAGTAATTTTTCAGGATCGAGTCACCGGGAGGAAGATTGGTGAAGGAAAATTTAGAAACGGTCTGTACTACTTAGAAGATACCGACAAAACATGCCTTTCCACCTCCAGTACAGTACAAAAAGACAAAATATTACACTGGAGATTCGGTCATCCCTCCGACAAAATCCTAAACAAATTACTCGGTTGTAATTCAGACTCTAGCAGTTGCTCAGTCTGCAAACTCTCAAAATAAACCAGGTTACCCTTTCCACTATCTAGTAGTACGACAAAACGATGTTTTGAATTAATTCATTCTGATGTTTGGGGACCCGCCCCAGTTGATTCATATAATAAATTCAAATACTTTGTTACATTTATTGATGATTTCTCTCGCACCACATGGTTATATCTTTTGAAATCAAAAAATGAAGTCTTCAGACGTTTTCAAGAGTTCAACAATTTAGTTGAAACTCAATTTGAAACAACCATAAAAATCTTTAGGTCTGACAACGGAACCGAGTATACTAACAACACCTTTTTTGAGTTTTTTAAACAAAATGGTATACGACATCAAACCACCTGTATCCACACCCCACAACAAAATGGTGTCTTAGAACGCAAAAACCGACACCTTCTTGAAATGACTAGGTCTCTCCTCCTCCAAAACAACGTACCCAAAAGATACTGGTCCGATGCTATACTCACAGCAACCTACCTCATCAATCGGTTACCCAGTGTAAAATTGCATCTGAAAAGCCCTCTAAAAATTCTCAAGGGTAGGAAAATCAACCTAGATCATATACGAGTATTCAGATGTACATGCTTCGTACACATTCCAAGACTTGATAAATTGGACAAAACCTCAGTCAAAATCCTATTTTTGGGGTATTCAGCTGAGAAAAAGGGGTATAAGTGCTACGACCCAATAAACCATAAACTCTACATCTCGCGCGGTGTACAATTTTTAGAACTAAAATCCTATTACCCAAAGGACCCCGACAACCATAACCACCACCAATCGTTTCCGCTACCTAACAGTATTATTTCCTCCGATATCATATGACAGGAACATGATACCGCATCAACCGCGCCTGAGACAACTACCTCAGGGGGAGCAACTGATGAGGCAGCTGTCAATGATGAAGCAGTAATCGTAAGAAGGTCAACAAGGCAAACTCAAACCCCAGCAAGATTAAAAGACTACGTGTCCCATCAGGTTCTATACCCTATCCAAAATTTTCTATCTTATGATAAAATCTCTAACATCCACATGGCATACTTAGGCGAAATTGATGAAACAGTTGAGCCAAAGACCTATCAAGAAGCCCAACTCGACCCCAAATGGAGAAAGGCGATGAATGAAGAACTTCTAGCCTTGGAAAAGAATGACACTTGGGATATAATCCCACTACCCAATGGGAAGAAACCTGTAGGATGTAAATGGGTCTACAAGACCAAATACAACAGCAATGACACTATCAAAAGATATAAAGCCCGACTAGTCGCCAAGGGCTTTACTCAGACATATGGAGTAGATTACTAGGAAACGTTCGCTCCAGTAGCAAAAATGAACACGATCCGAGTGTTACTATTTGTTGCCACCAACCTCAGCTGGGAACTATATCAAATGGATGTAAAAAATGCATTCCTCCAAGGAAATCTGGAAGAAGAAGTATATATGTCCCTACCTCCAGGACACGAGAAAGCAACGCACCCGTCCATGGTATGTAGATTAAAGAAAGCTATCTACGGCCTGAAACAGTCACCAAGGGCATGGTATGGAAAATTAAGCTTGTCTCTTTTAAAAATTAACTTTGTCAAAAGCTCTGCTGACTCATCTATGTTCGTCAAACACACGAACAACTCCACCACCATCGTTTTAGTCTACGTAGATGACATTATCATCACCGGAAATAACCACGATGAAATATGGAGTGTTCAACAATTTCTAAAAGGAGAGTTTGATATTAAAGATCTAGGAAAACTGAAGTACTTCCTAGGAATAGAAATAGCTCACTCGAAAAAGGGACTGTTTCTATCTCAAAGAAAATATATCTTAGACTTGTTAAAAAAAAACAGGTATGATAGGGGCAAAACCTGCTAGCACACCAATGAAAACCAACATAAAAATAGGACTTAATGATAGCAAACCAATAATTGATATAGGCCAATATCAGAGACTAGTAGGAAAACTAATTTATCTAATGGTTACAAGATCAGATATCACTTTTGCAGTTAGCGTTATCAGTCAATTCATGCACACACCCTGCACAAATCATCAGGCAGCCGCAGAAAGAATACTCAGATACCTTAAAGGAACACCCGGTCAAGGGATATGGATGAAGAGAATCGGGGCAAACTCTGTAGTTGGATACACTGATGCAGACTGGGCAGGTAGTTATGATAGAAAATCTACAACTGGCTTCTGTGTCTTTGTAGGTGGAAATCTAGTAACCTGGAAGAACAAGAAACAAACTGTTGTAGCAAGGTCAAGTGCAAAGGCAGAATATAGAGCCATGGCCTCCACTGCTAGTGAACTCACATGGATTAGACATCTCCTTCAAGACATGAAGGTTGAGATAAAAAACCCGATAGAGATGCACTGTGACAACCAAGCAGCACGTCATATTGCAATGAACCCCGTTTTCCACGAGAGAACCAAACACATTGAAGTGGACTATCACTTCATAAGAGAGAAGGTATAGTCGGGAGAAATCACCATTCCTTTTGTACGTAGTGAAGACCAGCTGGCCGACATCTTCACCAAAGCTCTTGACAAAAATAACCTCCAAAGAATACTTAACAAGTTGGGCTCGATCAACCTATACGAACCCAACTTGAGGGGGAGTGTTGAAGAAAGAGAAGCAGAAAGTACAGCCTCAGAAGGAAATCTTCATCACAGGCAAAAGAGGGAAGCAGAACAGAGACTTTCACCAAACACAGTGGGTGTCTAATTATTTCTGGTAAAAAATGATCATAGGCATCAATAGGCATCCGTTATAGATCATATGCAACCGTTAGAGATTATATGTATATATACATCACTTACTCATTGTAAAGAATCAATATTTTTCAATAAGAAATCAGAACCAGAGGCTCATCATCTTTCTTTAAAGATCAGAACACTAAAGGTTCATCATTTCTACACTTGTGATAAGGCAGCGGAGGTTTGTTTTCTGGTGAGGAAATTGCTGAAAATTGTGAGAATTACCTTTTGTAATTCTATACTGGACTTGCATACCATCTAACTATAACTTGATCTTCAATGCTCTTTGTGCTATCATTATTTATGTTTTTATGCATCGAATGCCACTGAATCAGGGGGATGAATTCGGTAGTTTGGCTGACTTTTGTACACCTGCTCTTGATGTGAAGTATTCATTTAGCAATTTCTCATTCGAGGTAAACTTCCAGACCTGAAATTTATGGTTACATCACGTCTTTGTCATTAAAAATATTATATCAGAGAGGAAAAAGATCACCGTATTTTATTTATTTATAAAGAGTTCTATATTTTCGCAGGAACTCATTAATCGCCTAGAGAAAAAAAGTGGAATATTTCATTCATATTGAATGACATTTGATAATCTGATAAAAATACATGATATTTCATTCTGAAAGATGAATATAAGATTTGCAAATTAAGTAGAAAATTTATTGGTTTATATTCTCTCTCAGAACTTGTCCCAGTTGGCTTCCATGAATTATGAGTGAAAAGCAACAATGAGTCAATGGAAGGATCCAAACCATCCGTTCAATGAAAGCTTTACAGTTGGACACTCTACATTCTTTTCTGTATGTGATCATCATCTTCCTATAGATCTGTGTCAATGTTTTACTTGGGAGAATTTGACCAAAAAAAGTTGAATTGGAGGCACATCTGGGGTGACATGGCTTACAATTGTTCTTTCTGAATCCAATGATAAGTTTAGACCTTTAAAAAGGTTGCTCTTGAACATCTGATGAGCATTAGAAACCACTACCGTATCTCACCCTTTTATCAATATGTTCAAGCTTTGAAGATGAAACTGATATTTAATTGGTAAGAGACAAATTTTTGTTATGATCGTGGCGTTCTTGTATATATATTTACAGCAATTTTCTAGAGTAGAAAAAGTTTTACCCCTTTTTAGTGAGTACTCCAGAATCTAAGAAATACATATTGTTTTGATGATGTAATTTTAGTGGTTTTTTGTTGGAGGTACACTCACATTATAAGATACTCTCTGACAAAAGGAATAAGTGAATTTTTTCATTTTTCTCTTCTAAGTATGCTGTAATAATATTTTTAAGTTCGTTAAACTGTGTAATGACGACTTTTGAAGAATGGAAGTGCATAAAAGTGCTGGTTATGCAAGTATTTTCTTAGTCATTTCCCCTTAGCTTCCTCCTTGGTTCTATTATGTGATTTATTTATGTATTTATAGTTCCAATATTGAGAGGATGGACCTACAAATATCTAGTTTCAAAGAAGAGTTGGTAATGGAGCATCAGATTTGGCGTGATGCTCAAGCCATCTTCAAAATGTTATTAGATGTCTGATTTGATATACTTCCATGTTCAAAATGTTATTAGATTTTTAACCATCCCTTCAAATTATTTTTTAACAATTGCATACCTTCTGATATCCATTAATGCAGGTTGCAGTCTCCTAGAGGACGAAGACAATAGGGAATTGGCCAGCTTATGGCAACTGGGGCCCTATATTTTTTTGTAATCTGTCAAGTAGCTCTCCTATTTTTGGCTCCTGGTCTGGTTAGTTCTGGCTGTAAGTTACTTCTTATAGTCATATTATAATTTGTGGCTTGTTCTAAAGCCCCCTCCCCCTCATCTTGGAGCCTTTTTTGTTCTCTGCTGCTATCTGTTCTAGTTAACTGTGTGTTTTGGGACATTAATTTAGCTTGTTATCTTCTAAGCTTGGGCTTATTATAAGGGCTCCCTAGCTGTGTTTATTCTCTATCCGTGCTGTTAGTGCATTTGGATTTTATTCTGCTTCTCTTTAAGAGTGTAGGGCCTGCACTATAAAGGCCATGCTCTCTCTTTTGCTTCCTGCTGCTCCCTGGAGTGTACTGTTATTGGTCTGTTAGTGGCTGTGTGTTTTGTTTGACATGGTGGTTAACTAGTTTTTTTTTACTGATTTTGTGGTGTAAGCATGGTGCCTAGTTTATTAAGGCTTCTATTATGCTATTAGACTCTTGTATGCCTTTGGTTCTGCTGCTCCTTATGGGTATCCTTGGCTGGTTCCCCTTTGGTTTTGGGTTTGTTGGCCTTAGTTTTGAGCTTAAATTTGATTTGTTTACTTGTAAATTAGCTATAGTTTTTTTTTTTTTGTAATCCTGGGGTATGCTTGAAACAGTGTGTGCTTGAATTAAAATGTTTATGATTTATGGTTAGGTTTGCATGAATTTAGGAATTAAGTGCAAGTTGATTGGCATTTGAATATCTTGATTCTAGGAAATCTTCTTAAGCTTTTCATTGTCCGGTTCTTTGTATCAGATTTCAGGGTAGTAAAGGTGTTATATAGTAACCACAACTTGCTTAATTTAATTTGACTAATCTTTTCCAAAAATCTATTTCCGAGCTTTCTCTAGGATTTTGTACATTAAAATTAGAATTAACCCATAAGTCACATATTGACATCGGTCTTATCATTTTTTTGATAAAAAATATGGTATAAGAAATGTCAAAGCACTTGGGAATTAATATTTTATATTTTCTTAAGTTTACATTCATATGACATTTGATTCAATTCATTATATTCCTTTTGAAATTTGTAATTTGTGAAAAGAAAAGTTCATTGGTGAATTTATTGTACTTTTAAATTTAATTAATCTGTTGATTTTGTATTAGATTTTTGCTACATAAAGCTCAATATGTTCAACTTGTAGTTGTAGTGTATATTAGCTGTGAGAAATTTAAATAGATATAATGGCTATTCTCTTTAAAATGCAGGACCTACAATCACTTGAGGCTTTTCAACATGACATCAAAGTTTAAGGAGTTGAGATAAGAAACTGCCAGTGAAAATTTGAAGTTATTTTGTAGTGTCTGTGAAACTTTTAGATGCTTTTTATTTTTTGAAATGAATGATGATACTATTGTTTTAGTAGATTAACTAAGTAGTAATACTTTTTTATGATACTTTTTTATGATAATTATGGATGATACTTTTAAATGATATTTCGTGAAAATGAAATGATGTATGAATGACTTTTAGTCTAGTAATGTATTAATTTGGAATGCTTAAATAGGTATGTAAACTGGTGCTTATAAATTAATTGTAAAAATATAGCATTTATAAAATGCTAGGAAAAGTTATTAATAAGAGGTATAATTAATAACAAAAACTATTTCAACGAGGTTTAAAAAAGCTTATGGTATCTGATTTAATATGATACAAAAATACTTGTGAATTAAAATTAATTCATGAGAATTAAAAACACATGTTGAATAAAAGTAACAAGAGTCATAAAACCTCATTAAATCACGTTCTACAGGAGTAAAAAAATCCTGTAAAAAGAGATACCATAGGGGTCTTCACAGGAGGCGTTGTGCCTCGTGAAAAACACGGACTTTTGATATGAGGGGTTGTCGTAGGCGCTGCATGATCCATGCAGATTATTTTTCACGGGGATATCCGTCTCTTGTAGAATTTCATATTTCTTGTAGTGTCGTCTTGATGCAAATGATGGCTAGCAACATGAGTGAGTGACTACCATAACAAGCTGATTCAGAAGAAGGATCTAGGAGTATAAGTTTTAAGTTTTTCTATAAGATTGGAGAAAAGGATTTCCTAATACAATAGTTATGTAAGGAGTTTATTATTTATTATCTTTCTACGAACAAGTATCGGTTGACTTTTTATGATTTACATATTTCTCACATTATATTTATTATGAAGTTTAATCCTATTCATTGAGTGTTGTTTTAATTAATTAGGAAACTGATTAGGGTTTTCAATTTGGGAATTTTATTGAATCAAGATTTTTTCATTCGAATTGAAGATTTAAAATTGTCCAATTACGAGCAAGGTCAACCCTTAGGAATCGAGTTGGTCGAGTGAATTTATGAGCGAGCAACTAGTGAAATGACTAGAAAAAGAAGTGAAGCACTTTACAGTTTGGCATTAGAGCCAATGATATAGATTATGTAGACATTTTGTAACAAAAAACATGGCATGTCACACTCTGCTCCTCCTTCACCTTGTGTGTCAGGTACGCACATGACATTATAAATGTTTCTATTATCATTCCAATATGTGATATACTTTTGTTTCAGTTTGACATTTTTATTATTTTACTAGTATATATGCATTGATGGATGAACATGTTTGGTAAGTTACGAATGTCGTTGGTAGCAATGCGATGACTCTTACGAGGAGCAACAACAATCATGCACCAACTAATCCAGCTGCTAACTTATAGACGACTACAATATAGGAGTTTCAAGAATTCCTTGGGTTGCTTTAGAAAGTGATAGCTCGTCCGCTCAACAATAGATGTTAATCGACATGCAATTGATACATACTTTCAAGAGGCTAATCCACCAGAATTTGATGGGCAGACAACCAATCCACTTCAAGCTGATGAATGGATTTCCAAGTTTGAGAAGATCTTTTGATACATGATATGCTCGGATGCGATAAAAGTGAAGTGTGTAATTTTCCTGCAGGAGTGAGGACTCGCAAATGGTATGATCTGGCACAGAGAGCTCACAATGTCAAGTATCACCCAATGACTTAGGATCAGTTCAAGGAACTTTTCCTTGAAAAGTACTTTCCTATCATTATAAAAGATGATATGGAAGCTGGGTTCATTAAGCTAGTAGGGTGATGTGATTGCTGCAGAGTATGGCCTAAAATTTGAAGAATTATCTCATTATGCAACACATTATGTTGATTACGAGCTCACGAAGGCCCGACTATATGAAAGAAGGACTGATGTGGCTCTTCATCAGCATACCAAGTACGTAGCGGTTCTTCAAGCATCATTGATTATGGAAAATAGTGTCACTTTTAGGTTGTCTTCACGGTATGGTCAGTCATTTCATGGTAAGAGGAAACCTCAAAATGTCCATTCAGGATATCATAGTGCCAAGAAGCAAGCCATCAATTCTCATCCTATATGCGCCATTTGCAAAAGTGCCACACCAAACAATGTAACAAGGCAATAATTGCTTGTTCTAAGTGCAGAAAGACTAAGAATTATCTCAAGGATTGTCCTATGAGTAGGAAATATCAGAAAAATAATGCAAATGAGATCAAGGAACAAGAAAAGGTATTCGCATTGACATGATGAGCATTGAGAAATCAAAAACAGTTGTTGCAGGCACACTTCTCATTCTTAGGCATTCATCGCTCACACTAATTGATTTTGAAATTACACATTCTTTATTACATGATTCTTTTGTGTCTAATACTTTGCTACATGTTGAGCCATTGTGTTTTGAGTTGTGTGTGCTCACACCTTATGGAGCTTCTCTCCATGCTAGGAAGGTGGTCGAGTCTTGAAGAGTTTCAATCGTAAATCATGTTATGGAGGCTAGACTTATAGTCCTAGGGTTGCATGATTTTGAGTGATCCTAGGAATGGACGAGTTTGTGGCTAACTATACTCACATAAATTGTTACCGTAACGAAATTTGTATCTAACCCCAAGGTAGACTTAACTGTCAATTTAGGGGATTTCATAACGACCAGTTCCAAAATTTCTTTACCAAGGGTAAAGCACCTTATTGAACATGATAGATGGGGTTACCTACCATAGATACTACTAAGATGCCAATTGATATCACATTAGTTCCTATTGGTCGGGTTTTTAGACATTTTTAGAAGGTTTACTAGGGTTTCCACCTCCTCGAGAATTTGATTTCTAAGTTGATATGGTACAAAAGATCTACGCCCATATCTAAGGCTGTATATTGTATGACTCTTGCTGATTTGAAAGATCTTAACGATCAACTTCAGGACTTTTGCAAAAGTGCCCCACCAAATGTTTTACCTTGGACAGCTCCAGAACACTTTGTTAAGAAGAAAGATAGATACATGAGGTTATGCATTAAGTACATGGATTTGACCAGGTCACTATCAAGAACAAATATCTTTTATCATGTATCCAGGATTTATTCGATCAACCTCAATGAGCTTCGTTATTCCCTATGATTGATTAGAGATCAGACTACCATCAGCTCAAGATATGAGATGATGATATCTCTAAGACAACATCACTTACTCAATATGTCCGTTACGAGTTTGTGGTGATATCTTTTGGTTCAACCAATGCTTCGATGAGATTTATGGAATTAATGAACAATGTGTTCAAGGAGTACTTGGATATGCTTCTAAATTAGAGGACGGACATAGAGAGCACCCATTTTATATGGCCACACCGGTTGTATGGCAAATTCTAAAGGTGTAACTTCTACATTCAACAAGCGTAATTTCCTGGACATGTGGTGACTCAGGATGGAATCTCTATTGACCCTTCTAATATTGAAGTACTAGTTAATTGGCCCCGACCAACTAATATTAGGGACGTTCATAATTTTCTGAATCTAGTAGGGTGTTACAGGAAGTTTGTTGAGGGTTTGGAAAAGATTGTTGTCTGACTCATACAGTTGATGAGGAAGAACGGCACTTTTTCATGGTAAACTGACTATGATAAATGCTTTAAATTCCTTAAATAGAAATAGGTAATGACTCCAGTTTTGACGATTCTAGATGACGAGAGTGACTTTCTAATCTATAGTGATGTATCTATGATAGGATGAGTTATGTTTTGATGCAAAAGAGGAAGGTTATTGGATATGCTTCTCATCATCTCAAGCCTTATAAAAAACATTATTTGACCCATGGCTTTGAATTAGTTGTAATTCTTTTCACCCTCAAGATCTGAAGACACTACTTGCATGGTTATAGGTGACTAGTCTTCACAGATCATAAGAGCCTTAGATAATTCTTCACTTTGAAATAGCTTAATATGATACATCATCGATAGCCAAAACTTATAAAGGAGTGTGACTGTGAGATCTATATCACCTAGGAAAAGCAAATGTGGTAACCGATTCTTTTTATGTCAGAAGCCAACTATTTTAGTAGCTCTTATCAAAACAGACACTCTAGGTAAGTTTTGATTCATGGTGAGATATGTTTTTGTAACGCCCCGATCCCCGAAGGTTAAACATACGTGTAATTTCACAATTTTGAAATCTCCAGTTCGAAACAAACCCTAATTTTGAGAATATTTCCAAATTGAAAATTCTTAATTTACCCATGATGGAAAACCGCTGACCTTAAATAGTGGAAGCATTAAACTTATCCATGATCGAAATCTTAATCAATAAATAGCGGAAGCGATAAAATGTCTTAAATGCATAATTAATAAAACCTCGAAGAACTGAATTAAATTCTGAAATAAAGTCAAAACTTGAAATCCATAATTCGTGAAACTTTCACTCATCATAATTCGTAGAAAATCATAACATAAAATAAACTACTTAAATAACCAAGTTTAACAGAAAACATTTTCTTAAGTTTTAAATCAAATCATAAACTGAAAACATAAATTCCTTTGATCTAATTGGTTATGACAGTCTCCCATTCATGCTGCTCGCCATCACCACCTGCATCATAAATAACTGTGGGGGAATGAGTATTTTAAAATTCTCAGTAAGCAAACTCACATAATAACATGCATTCACATGTCATAAATGCAATCATGACATAACATAACTGAACTTGACATATAACATAAATGAAATAAAGTAACGTACTTGATCATGACATGACTTAACATAGCACGCAGATAACACGTGTCTCAAACAGAATCATTTAACAATCTTAATCATATCTTGGCTTGTCATATCCTTTAGTTAACAACCTAATCAGAACTGATCACACGTTAGCTGAAACACATCATGATGAATTGGGCGACGAAACAGATGGCACACATCGGACGATGAAACAGATGACACTCATTGGGCAACAGAACAGATGGCACTCATAGGTGATGAAAAATGTGAACAGATGGCACCTCATGAGTGGCGGAAAACATTTACAGATGACACCCAATGAATGACCAAAACACGAACAGATGACACCCTATGTGTGACGAAAGCATGAACATATGATACCCCATTCGTTTAACAGAAGATAACGTGAACAGTCCTGATTTCTTGTTAACTAAAGGTCATGCTTAAGTTCATATTTTGCTTAATTACCACTTGAATGAATTAACCTCATAACTTGCAGAATCCAACGTATGAAAAAAATTAATCATATAATGCATACTGATACGTATAACAGAATCAAACGTGATAACATACTACGCAAAATCAGTCGTACTTAGACATTTATCTCATGATAATCACATTAATAACTGAACAATAATCAATTACTAAAGTGTTAACGAAATATAATAATGATTGAAAAATGGTTAAACATATAATAAATATATGATACAATTATAACATCAGAGTCACATCGTTATATAAGTTAATTTACACAAACATATATATGAAAGTAACATGCTTATAGACAGTTAAAGATGATGAGAATAACATATATTATATTTATCACACGTAGGTCACATTACAATATAAATTCACTTACACAAGCATATATATATATATCACACATGTGTCACATTACGATATAAATTCACTTACACAAAGCATATACATTTATAACAACGGGAGTCACACCATTATATAAGTCCACTGACAACATATATATTTATCACATATGGGTCACATTATGATATAAATTCACTTACACACAGCATATACATTTATAACAACGAGAGTCATACCATCACGTAAGCCCACTTATAGCATATATATTTTATCACACATGGGTCAGATTATGATATAAATTCACTTACACAAAGCATATATATTAATAACAACGAGAGTCACACAATCATGTAAGCCCACTTACAACATATATATTTATCACACATGGGTCACATTATGATATAAATTCACTTACACAAAGCATATACATTTATAACAACGGGAGTCATACCATCATGTAAGCCCACTTACAGAATATATATTTATCACACATAGGTCACATTATGATATAAATTCACTTACACAAAGCATATACAATTATAAAAACGGGAGTCATACCATCATGTAAGCCCATTTACAACATATATATTTATCACACATGGGGTCACATTATGATATAAATTCACTTACACAAAGCATATACATTTATAATAATGGGAGTCACACTATTATGTAAACCCACTTACCTGAAGCGAATGAATGAATTAAACAATTAATGACCTGAAATCCAAAAAATATAATCACTAAATTGTTTGGAAATAAAACAATATAAACACATTTTTAATATCATAAAATAGAAAATATAGATTTAATTAAAACAGTGCAAAACGTCAGAACGAGGTCGGAAAAAAAATATCGGGTCCAGAGTCAAAAGATAAAGCTTCAGGTCAAATGGTTCAGATCAGTCCGGTTCGATTTTATTTGATAGATCGGTTTAGGCCGGTCTGAGTAAACTGAACCAGTTCGGTTTGTGATGAACCAGTCCAGGACAGAACAACTGGGTGCAAGACCCAGTTACAGAACAAAAAGCACGAGAAAACAAGGGGAAGAGAGAGAGAGAACATGAGAAGGAGAGAGAAACAAAGAGGGGAAGAAAAACAGTAAAGGAATCTGAGAGGGGAAGAGAGAGGGATGTAAAGAGAAGCAGAGAGAGACATAGATAGAGAGAGATAAATAGAGGGAGAGAGAAAGGGAAACAAAGGGAGAGAGAAAATACATAGAAAGATGAGAAGAAGAAAGAAATTGGGAGAGGGAAACGAAAGGAGAAAGAGGGAAGGGGAAAGACCGAGAGAGAGCAGCCATTAAGAAAGAAAAAATTAAAGAAGAGATGGAAAATGAATAGAGGGGGAAGAAACAAAGATGAAGATGAAAGAGAGAGAGAGACCGAAAGAAAGAGACAAAAACAAAGAGGGAGGGAGACGAAGCAAAAAACAGAGAGAGAGAGAGAGTGAAGAAAGATGTAGAGAGAGATAGAGATCGAGAGAGAGGGAAACAAAGGGAGAGAGAAAAGACAGAGAAAGAAGAGAAGAAGAAAGAAATTGGGAGAGAGAAACAGAAGAAGAAAGAGGGAAAAAATGAAAATTGACAATAAGGGAAGCCCAAAATTGAAACGGAGAAGCGGGATCTGAAGCTTACAAATTGCGGAGATCAACGTTGGTGAGTTGCAAAAAATGAAATGAAGAAGGAGATGAAGAACAGAGGCTTGGCGTGATCGAAGATGGTGCTTCGTTGTGGAGAAAATGCCTTTGGTTGACGATGAAAGCTAAGAGAAAACAGAGGGTGAGAGAGCCTTCGCAGGGCTGCCTTCAAAGAGAGAGATGAATATGAAGGAGAATAATATATATATAATATTAGGTTAAATGTTGGTTTAGGGTGTAAGGATATGTACGATGTGAGTGAGCTAAAGTTTTATAATATAAAATAAACTCTTTTAAAATTGAAAAAAATTGAATTTTAAACTAAATCATATATAATTAAAATTATTTTACAAAAAATTACAAATAATCACTTTTTAAAATCAAATTTTAAAATCACTTTATATTTTAAATCAAGTTTACGAAAATGCCCATTTACGATGGGCCGAGATATTACAGTTTTCCATCGTTATGGATTCAACTCTTCATTTTCAATGAAGGCTGTATGTTATGTATTATGCAGTTATAAGGCATGATTTACTTAATGAGGCTAACAGTTCATGATATGCAGTTCAGCCAATCAATAGTAAGATGTATCGAGATTTAACGTTATAGTATTGGTGGAATTGTATCAAGCATGATATTGTTGAGTTTGTCCATAAGTGCTTAGTGTGTCAGCACATCAAAGGCTTAGAGACAAAGACCATCTAGAGTCTTGCAGCCACTCAATATTCAAGAATGGAAGACAGAACATGTAGCCAGGGATTTCATTTTAGGACTTTTGAGGACAAAAAAAAAGTTATAACTCAATTTGGGTTATAATAGATCGTCTTACTAAGCCAACACATTTCTTACCTGGCAAGACTATGTTTTTCAATAGAGGATGGGGTCGGTTGCATATTTGGGAGATTGTTAGGCTTCAAGGGGTACCAATGTCTATAGTTTCAAATCAGGATCTGAGGTTCACATCCAACTTTTTACAGAACCTACATAAGGTTTTGGCTACTCAGTTGAACTTCAATACATTTTTCCATTCGCAATCAAACTGGCAACCAAAGCAAACTATTTAGACCTTGGAAGATATGCCTAGAGTTTGTATGTTGGATTTCTTTGGTAGCTGGGAAGAACAGTTGGCGCTTATCAAGTTTGCATACAATAACAATTACTGAGCAATGATTTGTATGGCTTTGATTGAGACACTATACGGGAGAAAATGCAAGTCGTTAGTCGATTGAGATGAAGTTGGTGAGCGAAAGCTTTTGGGTCCTCACTTGGTTCAATCCAATAACGAATTCAAAAATCAGGGAAAGAATGAAGAACACCCTGAGTCGGTAAAAGAGTTGCGCAGATGTTAAAAGGAAGGATTCTGAATTTGCAGTGTGAGACTTTGTATTTATTAAGGTCACACCATCAGTGGGTATAATGAGTTTTGGTCGCAAAGTTAAGCTCAGTTCTAGGAGTCCATGAAGTTATTCACGTCTTGATGCTTCCCAAGTACATGATTGATGCATCCCATGTCCTCAATTGTGAATCATTGCATGTTTATGATGACGTTGCTTATAAGGAGAACCCGGTTGGAATTTCGGAGCTCAAGAATCATATGAAGAAATCATCAAATAGAGGAACTGACTTAGAAACGAGAAATTGAGATGCATGAGAAGTATCCATAAGTATTTGATTGATGTTATTCATTTTGAGGATGAAATTTCTTAAGGAGGGTATAATGTCATACCCTAGTATCCTGTTAGAGGTAGTTTAGTAAATTTGTTAAGCATACACTATAAATGTTTTTAACGTAAATTTAAAACATTTTCAATTTCTTTATCAGACTCCTTCATCCTCCTTCTGCCTTCCCTCTTTCCGTCGATTACCACCTAGCTGTGAGACAACGTCGCCACCCATCTCTCATCTCGTAAGCTTTCATTAGACTTTGCTTCTCTTCATCTCTTCTCATTTTAGTTGCGTCGGGCCACCACCTCTACCTATCTCAATCGGCCTGACCCGAACCGAATTGGTATATCCCGAACTGAACTGAACCGACGACCTGACTGTCTGGCCCGATCCATCTTGATTAGATTTCCGCCAAATGTATTTTAGACTATAAATACCTTTTCGACCCATATCCGACCCTTATCCTCCTTTTAATTAATTTTATATTTTTAGAAATGTATTTATGATTAGAATAATCTAACAATCGGGAATATTTGGATTTTTAGATCAATTAGTCATTAACTTTCTTTCTACTGGTCTAGGTAAGTGGACTTACTTCTTGGATTTGACTGTGTAATTGTTTGTTATTCTATTCAGGTTATTACTATTATTTGTAATTATAGCTATATTTGTTTTGCATATACGTTTATGTTGTGAATAAGATTATTTACTTTATTATGTGTTATCAAGTGGATTACGACTGAATATGTATTACATGTATTAGCATGCAATTTATGTTTATGAATAAGTAGTATGTACCTCTAACACCCAAGTTAGTCTCAATATTACTCTAGGTTTCAACAACGACAACAACGGCAATAACACCAATGACAGCAACAACAATGACAACGACAATTACAACAATGACAGCAACAACAATGACAACGACAATTACAACAATGACAGCAACAACAATGACAACGACAACAACAATAATGATGACGATGATGACAACAGCAACAACAACAACAACGATAGCAATAACAACAATAACAATAACAACAATGACGATGACAACAACAACAATAACAGTAGCGACAACACAACCACAACAACCACATCAAGAACCACAACAACAACAACAACGATGATGACAATAACGATGACAACAACAACAATAACAACAACATTTATGACAATAACAATGACGACAACAACAATAACCACAACAACCACAACAACAACAGTGACAACCACAACAACAACGACAATGACAACAACAACGACCACAATAACAACAATAGCAACGATAACAATAATGACACAACAACACCAACAACACAACAACAACAGCCACAACAGCCACAACAACCACAACAACAGCCACAACAGCCACAACAACCACAACAACCACAATAACCACGACAACCACCACCATAACCAACAACAACAATGATGACAATGACCACGACAACAACGATGACAATGACAACAACAACAACAACAATGAGAATGACAACAACGATGACAACGACAATAACGACAACAATGATAACAACGACAACAATGACAACAACGATAACAATGATAACAACGATAACAATGATAACAACGACAACAATGACAACAAGGACAATAACAACGACAACGACAAAAACAAAGTTGACCACTTCGACGATGCCTTCTTCCCGTGCACATAGACCATTTTTGGTGGATGATATATTGTGTAAATTCACATTTCCTTTATTGTGGCCATCTAAGGATGTTCCCCAATTACTCTTCCTTTCTCTCGCGTTCTTGATTCCCGAAACAATGAATAGGAATTAGTCTGTTGTCCATGCGTGCGAGCTTGTTCATTCATGTTTGTCTGCACTCATTTGTAGTCTGCCAATATCTACCATGGGCTCCACCAATCGTATTACTCGTGCATTATTCCAAGTTTCCAACATCCTATAGTGGATTTGGTGCGCGTCACACCTCCTATGTGCGTTACGTCCTTATGATCTCAACGAATCGACACATTTACAACTAGCAAAATGTTTGAATCATGATATGACATGAGTTTCCTAGAACAAGTATAGAGTAAATCAAATTAATAAGTGATATGGATAATAGCCCAACCGGTAGTCACACTACTTCTCAGAAATATAAGAAGTCCAAAGTTTAAATATCTAATCCTCACGTGGACAAAAAAATCATTAATTAAAAATAAGTAATAGGTTAAGTAGTAAGTAATCAAACAAGTGGTATTCATGTAACAGTGATTCATATTTTTTGGTAATATATTTGTAAATGGAGGAGCCGTAACTCAGAACTCATAAATATACTGAATATGCATTGTACCATGGATCACTTAAGTGGAGGTACGAGTATTAATCATACTCTGACCTTATATTCTCGAAAAAATGATCACAGCGTTGCAAAATACAATCTCCACATTCCTTAACCATCTAATCCGAAAGAAATCTGAATTCTGAGCATGTAGGGTTATTCATGGTTCTTATGCATTTGATCAGTTCGCCTATATTCTGAACAAAACTTAATCAATCAATACATAAGAGCCGAACCTTACCAAACTTTATGATTCGGCTCAATCCATTCGAAGCTTAAAAACAAATGAATAAACCTTAGATCTATATAAGTTAATTGAAAATCCCTAAATCCTAAATTAGTTTCAAGAAATCAAGAAATCCCTAACTAAAGTCCCTTGTGGCCTTCAATTTCCAACCACATACATACATTTATTGGATTTAGGTTTCGGTGGAAATAAGGAATTCATAGCACCATTCAATGCTCATTGATGTCTCATCGATTTGAAGACACCTGCTGCAAACAACTATGTTCATCGATTATTGCTATGATGATTGTTGCAAATAACCTAATAATAAGAGGAAAGGAATCAATAGTTATCCAGAGCGAGAGAGCCAGAGAGGGTAAAAGAATGTTAGAGAGGGAGAGAGAGGAGGCGGAGAGAAAGATTAGGTTGGGGAGAGAGTGCTCACTTAAATAGTCATCCGAAAACTAGGGCGACATTTACAGGAAGGGAGCACAGCACATGCTTAAACCTAGTATAAAACATGACGTCATTAATGTAAGGTTTCAGTGGCTTCTGTTTGATTAAAAATTTGACAATAACTCAAACCAAGCAGAATATTTGATTTTCCAACAAGACTAATAACCAAACTGTAAATACCTAAAAACCTGACTGAACCAATAATTTTTTGATTGATTCGGTTCATTACGATTTTGAATACCCCAACTAACATTAACCAAATCCCATCAAAATAAACACGGGCTTTTCATTATTACTTCATGCTGAAAGCAAACTTACTTAATGGAGATCATTTTTTTTATTTTAAAATAATGGAAGTTCCTAATATGTGAGTGAGTAAAAACAAATATAATGCTTTCAAATATAAATTGTGGTCACAATGCTATAAATTGAAAATATTGTAATAATGGGCACATAATGAATACACATAAACGAACAAACACAAATTTATGTTCAAACAATATAATTATGAACTTTTTGGAGGTAGAGATTGGTCGACACGTGAAGAAAAAAAATGATAAAGTAGAAAGAAAATATAAAAAGGAAAACTGTACGAGAAAAGAGATAGTAGTTATGAGTAGTGCTTCCGTTGCAATGGGTTTTCTCTACTTGGGATTTTATGGCCTGAGCACTTACAGAGAATCAGATCATGGGTGGTTATTACACTCAACCTATTCTTTAAATTTCTCACTTATTTTCTTGTATCTTACCCACCTTGCCACCATCCACTATACACTATCTCTTCTTAAGTTACTGCAATCTTAATAACTTAAAAGAGCTTAAAGAAGTCAAACTAATTAGCCAACTCTTAATCACTTAAAACAGCTTTAAAGAAGTCAAACTAATTAGCCAATTTATTCAAGCAGCTCCTCTTATCATACATGTTCTCAGAAAAAGCAATAATAATACAAACTATTAAGAAATCATCAGAGATAGGTTTGGGCTATTTGGCTATATAAATCATCATCTCCTACTTGGCCAATAGTACAGGTCTATCATTGATCATTTTTTATTCCCATCAACTGTACATATCTTTTGAATTCTTCTTCTAAAATTGGTTTCGTCAATTAATGTGCAATCATATCTTTAGACGAAACATAATTCATGACAATATGATTTTTTTTATAAAATATCAACTATATCATGATATTGATGATCAACGTGTTTTGTTTTGAGTCAATTTCACTATTTCTAATTGTACTTATTGCACCTTGACTATCACATTTTATCTCAATCAATTTGGAAATAGTCTCTTATATTTTTAAATCTTCTAAACAGCCTTTTAATCCAAACAACTTCAGAAGCAATACGATTACATGCAATATATTCAACTTCCATTGTGCTTTTGCCACACAACTTTGTTTTCTACTTGATGATGAAATAGCTGCTCCACTAAGGAGGAATATATAACCAGATGTAGACTTATCATCGTCATTATCACCACTAAAATCAGAATCTAAATAACCAACAACTTCTAATACATTATCACCATAGTGACATGCTAATATATAATCCTTTGTACCTTAAATGTATCTCAAGATCCTTTCAATTGCAGCCCAATGAAGCTCGCCCGGATTACTTTGAAGTCAACTAACCACATTTAATGCAAAACTAATATTGGTCTAGTACATAGTGCGGAGAATTTGAGAGAGATGAAACAAAGAGGGCGAGCCAGAGAGAGAGAGCGAAGGGAGAGGAGAAAAAGAGTAAAGTGATTTTCTCATGAAAACAAAACAGAAGGAGGACGAGCATACTTAAAGTAACAAGATAGCAAAAAGATAAGTAAGCCCTTAACTAACAACAGACTAACACTAACAACTAACTATGTAAAACCATAGCATTGCGTACATAAGACTACCTACAACTTTAGCATATGGTTTGTCCTATTTAATTTTCTCTTTCTCATTAGCTTTGGTTTCATACCTTTTCACAACTTTGTATATTTATCAATAGGAGTACTTGTAGGATTTGAAGTTTTTTTTCCATATGAAATCTCCTAAGAATTTGTTCAAAAATAATTATTTTGAGACAATTGCAAAATTCTTGTAGGTAGTATTTTGCCACAAGCCTGGCCTTATGCTGGGCTATAGTCCTATCATGGGGTGTACTTTATTTTGTACACCCATTTACAACCAACAAGATTTTTGTTGGGTGGCAAAGGCATGGGGGTTCAACTGTTTTAGGAAATAAGAGCTGCATATTCAAAATTCATAGCTTGAACCCATTCAGGACACTTAGAAGAAGTAGTAAAGGAGTTGGGTTCAAAATTTACGGGAACAGTACAAGAAGTAGCAAAAGCTTTCTTCTTGAAAATCTCAAACTTGGACCAAGTCTGCATGGGATGTAAAGACTGCGTGCTGCTATGTGAAGTGATGTTCCTAGTGGTGGTGATAGGAGAAGTAGTCACTGAAATATCAACACTAGAGGACCAACAGTGGTAATAGAAAGAGATCTAGTATGCACATCAATCATGCAAGAATTCAGATTAGATTTAGATATCTCATGCATCACAACAAAATTTTCAGCAATTAAATCACAAATTCCAGCAGCAGAATTGGTCTGTAACTCAGATATATTATTATGTAATTCAGCAGAATTAGTAGCCGTATGTCTAGAATTACGCAAGTTAGAACGTAAAACAGTAGCAGAATTAATATTATTCAGATCAGAATGCATGCTAGAATGGAAAGATCTATCTGTAGCATCATGATTAAGTAAAATAGAAAGGCAACCTAGTATGAATAATATTTATTTCTTTAGAATTGAAATCAGTAGCAGGACTAGTAGCAGGCATGAACAAGGATTTAGAATGAAGTAAAGTACTAATAAAAGGAAATAGAGAGGCAAAATTTGTACCTCAATTGGCTGGACTAGTAGAAACATTGCTGGAAGTAGACATTGGAGGAGCAATAGCAAAAGGAAACTGTTTTAATCAAATACAACATCTCTACATATATAATAATGATTGGTAGTCTTACCAAAACAAAGATAACCTTTTTTATTAAGAGCATAACCGAAAAAAACACATTGTAAGCTCTTAGGTTGAAATTTATTTTGAATATAACGTCTAAGATTGGGGTAACATGCACACCCAAAAACTCTAAGTCTACTATAACCAGTAAGCTTTCCAAATAGCATTTCTAAAGGAGATTGATTCTTAAGAGTAGAACTTGGCATCTGGTTAATTAAGTAAGAGGCAGTTGCAAATGCAAAATTCCAGAATTTTAAAGGAATAGAATAATGATGAAGAAGAGTAAAACTTGCCTAAACCAAATGTCTATGTTTTCGCTCAGCAATTCCATTTTGTTGAGGTGTATACACTACAACAAAAAAGGGCTTAGATGACGATGAAAACTAGTTTAATGACGGGTAAGTGACTGTCATCTAAACTCATTTGATCAAAAACCATCATCAAAATGTGCGTACAAAATATTTTTATGATGGAGAATTCCCATCATTAAAAGTGCTGCAAAAACACCTTAAATGACGGGGCCCAACATAAGCCTTAGTTGATCGGTCTACTGAACCTAGCTTTTGAACTAGTCATTCTGGGCGCACTTGATTGACCTTAGCTTATGGTCTAGGCCTCACATTCGTCTCCATCATCTTCATCTATGTCTCCAACTTCCTCCCTTCGAAAGTCAACACAAGATAAGAACGAGTAAAACAACATAAAGAATCCCCTTCATTCTATGAACTTATGTATTGAATTGAATCTTTGGTGTCAAAGCTCGTGAAGGAAGAGTCACTCCGCCGTAAACAATCATGACACAAGGGAACGAGAATCATAATAGCAACCCATAAGCTTGACTAAGAGGGGCATTCCATACGATAGAAAAAGCGATCTACTGAAACCATTGGTACTGTCATTTATTTTTCTTCCATTGTATCATCAAAATTGGATTCTCCTCTTTCTATTGTACTAAACAAAGTAGAACTCTCTAGTTTTTCATTGTATCTTAGTGATGCCATAGTACCCTACAACACCAAAAATAGACCCAATATCTAGAGTAAGCAACAAACATCATATATTAAGAGGAGAACAAAACCAGAAAGTTGACATAGAAACATAGAATGAAATAAAATGAATAACAAGGACGAAGAACATCGAACCTCCAAAAATAGTAAAGCTTAGACCGAAGACAAGTCGATAATGAAAGTAAGAATCAATTACGCACTACAGGGTTACCATAATGTATCGAGAAATCAGTCCGCCCCTCCAATTCAAGTCTACACAACATTATGATTTATCAGAATCAAAACAACATATAAACAAGAAGGATTTGGATCTAACTTTAGAGGAAAAAAATAATGTTTTCATTAATAACTTTATAGAAGAAATTGATATTACCGTTATCAATAAAGCAAGAAGTAACCGATTCACACATTTCATTAACGAGAACAAAAGCCACATGAACCTACACAGTAAATAAGGGGAAGAAGAAACAGTTTTGAGAGGAGCCTCAGATTACTCATTAATTTCTAAAAGAAAAATTGAAACATATTCCCACAAAATTAGCTTTACAATTAAACATATCAAAAGATCCTTTAGGAGGGAAACATCAATTAACACTTCAATTTATTTTCTCTTTTACCCTATAAATCAATCATAACCATACCTTAAGCAAATCACAACAATAACTTATATTAGCTTCTCATATGACGCAGACGAAGGCTTCATCTCCAGTTCACGATGTAGATTCTTAAATTTTGAAATGACATCCTCATCCTTCAAGATTCAACAAATGATGCAAGTAAATAAAGTTCATAAATATAAAAAGACAAATATAATTCTAAGATATGTAAAATAGACAATAAATGTAGTTGTGCATCAATGAAATGCAAAAGGACATGTAACAAGTTGAACTATAGTTAAAATCCTTGTAGAGACCTCTCAACCAAGTAAAGGGAAATAAGATGATTTAAGTCATAATAACATTGCTCATGGCGAAATTGTCATCACTAGCCTCACAACTTTAATAGTGCAAGTATGTCATAATAACATTGCTCATGGTGAAATTGTCATCACTAGCCACACAACTTTAATACTGCAAGTATGTCATAATAACATTGCTCATGGTGAAATTGTCAAAACTAGCCATACAATTTTAATACTGCAAGTATAGATAGATAGACATATAGATAGATAGAGAGAGAGAGAGAGAGAGAGAGATTTATCATGAAACATCATGTATGAGATATAACCCCCACTCCCAAGCCTATAAAAATATGATGATGACTAACAACACTGCGTTGCCATAGAAAACTCGTGTTTCTATTGAAAGGTAAAATTGAGATCCAACAAGGAAAGACAATTGCAAATGCAACTACTCGAGGAAAGTTCTTTAAAGCTATCAAAGCTTCAACACAACTAAAAAGTTAAGTTTCATTATTCTACACATAATATGGACAAATGTACTAGAGCTAAGTCTAGATGCCACATAAACAAAAAGTGAATTAAGTGTTCACAAGAACCAAATTGCATGGAACTCAGAAGCACCTCATAGAACCATTGAAATATGGACATTACTAGCAACATTCATGGGAAGTTCCTCACCACTAAGTTTGTAATGCTAACAACATTACTAAAAGAAGCGAGCCAACAAATAATTCTCTATAACAGAAATTCAAGTTATAAATTATGCCTGACAGAAGTTGAAAATTAAAATAAAAGAAGCACATGTGCTTTTGCCTTTTGATTTGCAGACACTAATATAAGAACTTTTAATTTGGATAGAGCTCTTTCTAACAAATTAATGATTCATGTATAGCATCCTCTTTATTCATAGAGCTCAGATGTTATCTTGGTGAAGGAGTCAAAACAAACATCATTTCAAAAGGTATTATGGAAAATACACAAAACTAATGTTTTCAAGGTTAATTGTTCATATTTAACCTTCAACAAATATATAAATATTCCAACACCCATTTGAATAAATTGCTACTACAATCAAGATTTCATCAATATTGTCCTAACAGTGCTGTCATTAAAAAGGAATCTAATAAGTAAAAATTGGGAAAACTTCATGTAGAGCATCATAACTTCAACAAGAAATGTGCATCAGGATAAAATAAGTATCCAAAAATTGGGAAAACTAGTCATTATTCTCCAAACAAGAAGTCATCCACATACTAGAATGAGAAATTTGGGGAAGACAACCAAGACAATCAACCTAAACAGAATTTAACATGCAACAAAACCCAACGCTATCTCAATTAGTTAAAAAATTTGTGTTAGACTACACAAAAACACATGTAAACATGGTTTTGTGGTTCAAAAGAGGCCAAGAGAGTATAAATGACACCAAGTGAAATAGAAGTCCAACGAAATAACGAATAGAGAAAAGAGAAATTTTTCAGAAGAGCAGTACATATGATTCAACATTAATTTCCTCCGGACATGAAAAAGTACAAAATATGTTAGTTGAGAAACCATACTTAATTAACTTCACATAATCACTTGCAGAATAAATAACATCCACATCAAATTATCCTTCGAGTCCCCTAAAGCTTGTTAGGCCAATTTCAAATATATCCACTTGAGATGGAGTTGGACAACATGAATTGATAACACTTGATTAATAAACCATCAATGTAAGATAGGGGATTCATAGGTGAAGGCAATACATCAGGTATATCTTCCACAATTAAGTACTCCTTAATAGATATTGTGTTCTCATATCGCTTCTTAATGATTGCCTCTAGAGCAGGCCCTCCATTTTCCATGAAGTATTTAATCCCAAAGTCCTGAAATAATGAGAATATAAACACTTCGATTTTAGTGAGATAAAATCTCTAAGTTTCTAACATGCAGTGAGACTGTGAGAGTGTTGATCCATCAACGTATCTTGAAGATAATCTCTAGAGCATCTTCTATATCAATCAAGTTTTTATTTTCAATGTAAAAAATTCTATTAAAGCTGGTGATATGAATATCTTGACCAATTATAATAAAGGGTCTGACAGTTTGTACAAGCAAGAGGGAGAGAAAGCACTTATCACAACCTAGCTTAAACAAAAGATGCTCTTAATCAAAGAATATAACAGCTTAAATGCATTGAATTCAAAGCTTTTACAAATTCTACAAACTTCAGCTGTAAAGGAATCGAAATGGACATAATTCCAAGTAAATAAAACAACTGAAGAAAGTAAAGCACAATAATCTGAAGTGGGATCGAACACAAAAAAAATTGAAGTACCTTGACACATACAAATGGGATCGAACAGAGAAAAATTGAAGTACCTTGACAGAGATCTTGCGGTCACTTTGGGGCCTCTTAAACTACTTGACCGCTTCTTCACGATCTTTTTCAACATCAAAGGCATGGCCATTTTCGCTTACCTACATAGATCTTGCGGTTACTCTAGGGGCTTTTAATCCCCTTTGTTGTAAAGGAACACAAAAGATATTAGATAGAGGAAAAGATTTAGATGATATTTGTAAAGAACTCAAACTTGTATGAGTTATAGACAAGGTTTGGCCATTTCCAATCGAGACTCCCTCATCACCAGAAAATTCAGAAGCGTTTTGTAAACTATGTAAGTCGGGAGTGAGATGGGTGTTGCACCCTATATCCGTGAGCCACACCTGAGGATCAATGTGTGAAGTTTTATTTAAGGCTGTCATGGCAGCAAGATTTGAAAAAGGACTCTGCCCTTGATAGGAAAAGTTCATTCGGTGGTAGCAATCGGCTACATTGTGCCTTATTTTCTACAAAAATGCCACCTATATAATACTAATATTTCTCATATCCTCTCTCAGAAATCATATCCAACTCTCTCTATTGCTAACTCTCTCTAGAGCGAACTCGAAGCACTCTCAAACTCCTCTCTCACTCTCTGCCTGCTCTCTCTATTTCTCTCCCTCTCGAGCTTTCCTCGGCACTACTCTCTCTACCTCATCTCTGCACTCTCTCTCTCTTTCTCTCTCTATACTCCTCTCTCTCCGCTACTCACTCTTCTCTAATCTATTCTCTCTCTTAAATCTTAGCCTATTACAGCGGTTCTCATTCTCTCGTGGTGAATTTGTAATATTTTCATCTTTATTTAGTGTTCTGATTTAGTTTTACTGAGATTTAGGGTTTAGATTTTGAGTTAGGGTTTCGTGTTTTCTAATTTATTTAGGTTTTAGATTTAGATTTAGGGTTTAGATTTTTCTGATTTATTTGGTTTCTCCATTTGGTTGTAAGCTTTGAATATTATGTTTTCTGGATTTGAGACATGCATGTTACTGGGAGTTGATGGTAAAGTAATCTTCAATCTTGTGTTCCCAACATGGCTAATTACTGTACTTTTTTCTGTTTTTCTAGCTTGGTCTACATTGAAGACTTTTGGGGATGGGATGGTTTTTTGGAAATTGGAATCAAAAGAAATCTTGAGAAGTGGGTTCCTATTTGTTAAATGGTGAAAGGCTCTTACAGTTATATGCCAAGTTGTCTGAGCTTCTGAGAATCCATCAGCCATCTATTGTTCTTAAATGTGATTGTTAGCACAATCACAACAAACCTTAACTGTTACACTGAGGTGAAATAATTTTATTTTGTATAATTTCTTATAATTGTTTTCTGAGTATATAATATTTTATTTAAATGTGTCCATTCCAGAATGAGGAGGTCATTGATCACATCTTAAGTTTGGTCTTGGAGCTGGCATCAGGGTAATTTATATTTCTTCATTTTAATTAAAGAGTTGAAGTGAGCCAATCTAGATTACTTATGGTATAACTCTCTTTTCTTTTCATTTCAGTTTATTATTTTGGGGTTTCTTTGCAGGTATATGACAGGGAAGCTTCTTGGAATTAGACACTATTAAATTTATAGTTGCAAATAATATAGTAAGTCCAGCTTTTAGTTGTTTATACTTTGAGTAATTGCTTTTATTTTAATTTGACTCTATCCCTATTAACCTCATCTAGTTCTAAAGGTTTTCTTCTGAAAATTTAATTTTAGAGAGCAATTGCGTTTTTAGAAGAATATTGATGTTCACGGAGCAGAACCACCTTTTATTAAATCATTGGTTGGCTACTCTTTATGGAGGATAGCCTTGTGAAATTTAAATCTTTAATGGAACCACTTTTGCAAGTAACTCTCTTTAGTGACAAACAGGTAGCTTCACTAGCAACTTGATTAATTTATCATTAATAATAGCTCAGCTAATAATGTTAAAAATAGATGCTTTATCTTCATTATGTATAAACTAGTCTCTAATGGCTCGCCCTTGTAGAGTTTGGTTGGTTTCTTTTCTTGGGATTTACCAAAACTTCCAATTTTTTCCAACTCCTGCAAAAAACAAATCCATCTACAAGGGTGAAGTATCACTTATCAGAATTAGCACTAGAGGAAGGTACTTCATATCTTGTATTTACTCTTCGATTCAATTTCTTAGAAAAGACTTTTCTGTTCCAACGCACAAGATGGAGTTGGACAACATGAATTGATAACACTTGATTAATAAACTATCAATATGAGATAGGAGATTCATAGGTGAAGGCAATACATCAAGTAGATCTTCCACAATTAAGTACTCCTTAATAGATATTGTGTTCTCATATCGCTTCTTAATGATTGCCTCTGGAGCAGGCCCTCCATTTTCCATGTGGTATTTAATCCCAAATCATGCAATAATGAAAATATAAACACTTCGATTTTAGTGAGATAAAATCTCTAAGTTTCTAACATGCAGTGAGACAGTGAGAGTGTTGATCCATCAATGTATCTTGAAGATAATCTCTAGAGCATCTTCCATATCAATCAAGTTTTTATTTTCAATTTAAAAAATTCTGTTAAAGCTGAGATATGAATATCTTGACCAATTATAATGAAGGGTGTGACAAGTTGTACAAGCAAGAGGGAGAGAAAGCACTTATCAGAAACAACCTGGGTTAAAAAAAATTACATATAAAATTTTAACCAAAATCCAGATGATCTGGTTACTAGTAACCATAAAAATTACTCATAAGAAACATAATCTAGATAACATATATGGAGGATTCATCACGGACACAAAAGATGCTCTTAATCAAAGAATATAACAGTTTAAATGAATTGAATTCAAAGCTTTTGCAAATTCTAAAAACTTCAGCTACAAAGGAATCGAAATGGAGATAATTCCAAGTAAATAAAACAACTGAAGAAAGTAAATCACAATAACCTGAAGTGGTATCGAACACAAAAAAATTGAAGTACCTTGACACATACAAATGGGATCGAACAGAGAAAAAATTGAAGTACCTTGACAGAGATCTTGCAGTCACTTTGGGGCCTCTTAAACTGCTTGACCGCTTCTTCATGACCTTTTTCAACAGCAAAGGCACAACCATTTTCTCTTACCTAAATAGATCTTGCGGTTACTCTGGGGCCTCTTAAGCCCCTTTGTTGTAATGGCTCTCTTTTAGAGTTTGAAGAACCCTAGGTTCTCTCGTGAAAGCTCAACGGTGCTCCATCTATGAGACAGAGAGAGAGAGAGAAAAGAGAGAGAAGAGAGAGAGAGAGAGAGAGAGAGGGAAGTGAAGCGAGAGAGAACCCTGGTTCTCTTGATTGCCTCTCTCTATTACAGATCTGAGAGTGTGATCTGAGAGTGTGAAATGGAAGTTAATTGATTAGGTTTAGAACATTAAGTGTCAATTTTGTAATTGTAGAGTAATTTCAGTACACTTTAGTTTTACACTGTCATAATAGGTAAACTTATTAAGAAAATTCAAGTAAAACCTATCATATTAGCTAAATACCCTTTTTTTTTACATTTTGAAACCTTTTTTTACATGACAGGTTTAAAAGACCTGTCATTAATTCTAATATTATGCTGTCATTTAAAGCTAATTTTGTAGTACTGATAGGGACAAGTCTTTTGATGCAAAATTCATTTTCCTGCCAAAAAAGATTGGAAAGCACGACTAGAGTACTCACCTCCTCCATCAGTCCTTAAGGTTTGGATTTTAATTAGTTGAGAACATATTGTCAACAAGGGGATGGAGACTCTTAAAGACATGCAACACATCAGATTCATTTTTAATAGGAAAGAACCATGTGAAACGAGTCATATCATCAATAAATAATACATAATATTTATGTCCTAAAACAGAAACGGTGGGAGAAGGACCCCAAACATCATAATGAATGAGAAATAAAGGAGAAGTAGAGATAGATTCAGAAGTACCAAAAGGAAGTCTTGACATTTTATTAGAAACACAACTAATACAAATACAACCATTTAAAGCATAATAACTACAAGAGATATTAGCTTTATTGAGAATTTATTTAACAATTTTGTCACTAGGATGACCTAAATGAAAATGCCAAAGAAAATCAGGTTGTTTGGAGCTAAAAAAGGCAACATTCGATGAAGAAGACATATTTGTAGGTATAGGATAAAGGTAATTTATGCATGGTCTTTTGTGCAAAAGGGTTCCTCTTTCCCTGTCCTGAATCCAGAAAGAAGAAGCATCAAAACTAAACATATAATTATGCTCAAGACAGAACTGGTAAATGGATAACCATTTGGCAGATAATTGAGGAACACAAAAGATATTAGATAGAGAAAAAGATTTAGATGATATTTGTAAAGAACTCAAACTTGTATGAGTTGTAGACAAGGTTTGGCCATTTCCAACCGAGACTCCCTCATCGCCAGAAAATTTAGAAGCGTTTTGTAAACTATGCAAGTCGGGAGTGAGATGGGTGTTGCACCCTATATCCGTGAGCCACACCTTAGGATCAATGTGTGAAGTTTGATTTAAGGCTGTCATGGCAGTAAGATTTGAAGAAGGACTCCTCCCTTGATAGGAAAAGTTCATTTGGTGGTAGCAATCGGCTACACTGTGCCCCGTTTTCTAACAAATTTGGCATTGCACTCTATTAAACTGAGGGCTGGAAAATTGTTCTTGAGCATTATTTGACATTCTTTTGAAAGGTGGACCATTTTATGTTGGAGGTGCACCAAGAACCAAGGGAAGTGTGGCTGGATTCCAATTTTGGGGCTTACCTCATTTTTCAGTGTTTGATCTTCCCCAATTATTCTTGTTTCCACGGAAATTCTTGAACCCACAACCACTGTTTGCTCCTTTGTTGTTAAAATTTGTAAGAAACGCTGTATTTTGTATAGGTTGAACTTGCTGTTTGTGTCGTGATGCCAAGAAATTTTCTTCGTATTTTAGAAGAACATGAGGTTCTTCCAATCTCAGAGGTTCTGCCCGTGTATGTATTGATGTACGAATAGTATTGAAATTACTGGGAAGACCATTTATTGTATAGATAAAAAAATCTTCGTCTTCAACATTCACCGTAGCTGCCGAAAGCTTATCCTTAATTTCATTTATTCATTGTATATAGCCATCAATATTCTCGGTATCTTTCTTTGAAACAGATTGCAAATCTGATTTTAGTTGTAGAATGTTGGTGCAGAAATAGATGCAAATCTTCTTTCTAAGGAATCCTAAACTTCTTTCGAAGTTTTGCACCCAACAATATAAGGCAAAGCCATGGGTGAAAGTGTGACATTTATTAAAGTTATCAAGGCTTGATCTTGTGAAAGCCACTGTTCATACCTAGGATTGCTGTTAAGAGAGTCTTCCCCATTCAGATTCTTGATAAATCTTGGTGGGCACTTGATTGAACTGTCGATATATCCAAATACGAGGTGTACTTTCAGAATTGCTGTAATTTGGTACTTCCACAAGATGAAATTAATGGAGTCCAACCTAATTAATATTAGGTTGTAAATATTTGATATTAGAAAAATGGGAGAATGGAAAAGAGATTCAGCGATGCCCATGCCAGAGGAAAGAGATGGAATATATTGAGGTATCGACAGATTTAGGGTAGAAATATTGGTTTGAGAATCAGTTTGATCTTGGACAGTATCAGGTTAAGTTGCAGAAGGTAGATTATTTGCAGGATCATCTATGACGTTAGTCAATGGAGCTCTGATACCATGTGGAGGATTTGAGAGAGATGAAACAGAGAGGGCAAGCCACAGAGAGAGCGAAGGGAGAGGAGAAAAAGAGTAAAGTGATTTTCTCATGAAAACAAAACAGATGGAGGACAAGCATACTTAAAGTAACAAGATAGCAAAAAGACAATTAAGCCCTTAACTAACAACAGACTAACACTAACAACTAACTATGCTTAACACATAGCATTGCATACATAAAACTACCTACAACTTTAGTATATGGTTTATCCTTCTTTTTAATTTTCTCTTTCTCATTAGTTTTGGTTTCATTCCTTTTGACAACTTTGTATATTTATCAATAGGAGTACTTGTAGGATCTGAAGTTTTTTTCCATATGAAATCTCCTAAGAATTTGTTCAAAAATAATTATTCTGAGACAATTGCAAAATTCTTGTATACCTGAAACATAGGAAGCTATTCCCAATGTCTTTCACCTCAAATTGACTTTTCAAGAAAATTTTGAGATTATTAATTTACTCACACATATATATCAACATAATAAAACTGCTACCAGTATTCAATAATATATGCAATGATGAAATCATTAGCTACGAACCATATATAATAATAGCATTGTAAATATACCCTTCAGGTTGAGAAATATATATATTCATTCAATTGTCCATTTAAAAGTGATGTTTTGACATCCAGTTGATCAAATTCTAAATCTAGATATGCTACTATAGATAATATAATTCTTGTTTCAGTAATTTTAGCTACAAGAGAGTAATTTTAGTAATTTTCTGCAAGATTCACAAGTTGGACAATCCAAATTTATATTTGAAATTGAGTCTATATTTGTCATTCTTTTCATCTTATTTTTATTTATGTGACCTGACCTCATGTGCCAAATGTAAGGGTCCTCAGCATACATAGATGTGATATAATCAATCAAACTAGGAGCAATCATATGAGCTGAACTAAAAGGTGCATTATCATGCAAAGCAGATTCAACATCTAAGCGATATAACCCACAACTTTACTACCCCACATGAGTATCCCACCATGCTTTCCAATAGACACCTTTCTAGAATGAAAGTGTACCTCGAAACCTTTCTCATCTAAAGAGGTACTAAATTAAGATTGCATCTAATTGTAGGCGCATGTAGAATATCTGTCAGGTAGAGGTTTATGTGTCTTGGTACCAAAATTTTTACAGTTCCAATGCCTGCAACATCACAGTTCCAATGATCACCAGCCTTTACCTCTTGAATGTCAACAGAATGTTCTTTAGCTTTTGCCACATGACGAGATGAAGCAGAATCCACCCATCAAGTTCCAGCATCAGTATCAACCAAAAGTCATTCAGTTACAACACAAACAATGTCTTTTGGATTTTCAATATATATTTTTTTTATGATTGTTGATATTGTTTTCATTCAAGCGACAATTGGCAACATTATGATCATACTTTCCGCAATTAAGGAAATTTCCTTTAAATTTCTATTGTTGTTAATAAATTTCTTACCCTTTCCTTAATGTTTTTCGAAAACCCCTTTCTATCAAACTTTTGAGAATTAAAGAAAGCATGTGATTTTTCCTTTTCAACTTCTATATGTTCCTTTGGCTCAGAAGTAGTTATAAAGGATTTGGCAGATTTTCGTTTGGCTCTTCCTTCAACTTCTACACCTAATAAAGTAGGCATATTTTTTCATGGTAATAGAGGTAGAAGACAAATTAAGAGCAACAACAACAGACTCCTAAGATTCGGGTAAATTGTGTAATTTTGTGGTAATTTTGTGACAGGGCACCAAAAATTTCTCATATGTAAGTTCCTCCCTGGTACTTCATGCTAGGGATGCCTCTGGAAATAATGTTCATATGATCTATCATTTAACATAAAATGCTGGAGGATGAATGTTTCAAATAAATTTGGTAGTCTATGTCTTTCGGCTTTCTGTGAAAAAACTATATAGTCCTCAATTTAAAATTCCACTGATATCCAGTTACTAATTTCATATTTTAATGGTTTAGAAAGTTGAGACACAATCTTCAGATGCATCACAGTTAATTCCACAGCACAATTACAAGCTTGATGCTCATGCTTTGAATACTCGTCATCCTGGAGAGGTAAGCTACGACGCTATAAATAATGCAGTTGTTTGATGCTATATGTTAGTCAAAGTCCAGGTATTATCTTTTCATTTTAAGGAAGCTTAATAAGTTCTTAAATAATGCTCCTTCAGATTATAGTTAAAACCTGAATAATTATCAAGAAATGAATCAGTATACCTAGTAACTTGATTACTTCTTTCATGCAGTCAATACCTTATGTTCCTACGATTACTAACTACACTAAGCTCTGGTGGCTCCCTAATGTTGTTGTTGCTCATAAAAAAGAAGGGATAGAAGCAATGCATTTGGCACATGGGCGCACAATCTGTAAGGTACATAGAATATTTGGTCCAACATAGACGGTTATATTATACATGGTTTGAAACATAAGAACTTTGCCTTATATCAGTTAGCATCTCTTAATAGTTTTTCATTGGTTTGCAGCAAGAAAATGACCTTTCCTCTTCTTCCACTTCTTTTTTCTCATTTTTAAATTTCTTCAAAGATACTTTCTCAGCTTTTTCATCTTCAAAATTCTACTACTTGCCTGGATATGCCTGACACTTGAACATGCTACCGGAAGTTAATATCATGCTGATTATTCTTGTTCTTATCTTGTAACTTGAAACGAGTGAGATGTTTAACAAATGTTCATTGATTTCACCAGCTCCATCTACATATAGCTCACCTTCTTGTTTAGTTTTTTATGTATAAAATTATTTTGAATTACAATAACATGAAATTATTTTGAATAAAATAACATGAAAGTTAATTAAATTCTGTATTTTTTCTCTTCTTTTACATTGTCACACACATGAACAATTTGGTCTTCCTCAACCTCCAATCCCTCCTACTTAGATTCCTCTCTTTTCTTCTGCTGCATTTGATTTCTCATAGAGTTGGTGCAGAGTATAAACTTTAGAGTGAGAAAGAAGATCCAAGAAGGAGAGAGACATAATGGTGGTGGATTTTGGCTGTAGTTTACCTAAAAATATATGATTTTTTTAAATATGATAATAATACCGGCGGTTTAAATAACCACGGATATATATATATATATATATATATGAAATTATATGATCAATTGAGGCGTTTAAAAGAACCGCTGCAATGGAAAGAAAGGCATGTAGATATTGTGACGGTTCAACGTAATCGTCGCAATAGACAACCTATTGTGACGGTTTACCGTAACGATAGATAATTTTTTACGATGTTCCTCCGACAGTTGTGAAAACCGTCGCAATAGTTTTCCCAACGGTAGCAGTCCCAAAGGTTTTAAAATCGGCACCATATCTATCGTGACGGTTAGAAACCGTAGCAAAAGACCAAAGAAAGGATCGCGATAGAACTATTTTCTTGTAGTGTAGAGACTTGCATCGATCAGGAATCGGGTTTTCTAAAGCATCCAGTTCTTTTGCAATAACAAATAATTTCTTCTCCTGTTTCATTACATTTTCATCTTCTTTCATTTATGTACCATTGAACCTCTCAATCAAAAGTTGAACATAAGATTGGTGAGGCATGATATGCGTTAGTAATAGCATCAAACATTGTCCTGGCATGCTTACATTCTTCAAATAAGATTCCAACATCTGGTTCCATAAACGTGAGCAAAATGTCTCTAGCCGTTCTATAATCCTCAAGATATTTTTCATACATCCATTTAGAAGCAACATTTGAATTTTTAGGAGGTGGATTTGGAATATCAATATCAAGAACATACTTAACTTTATCTTGGAAAAGAATGTGACGAATACGATGCTTCCAAGTTGAAAAATTAGTACCATTTAGTTTTTTAGTTTTACTAAGTTCTTGACTAACTGCTCTATTAGCCATTTATAAATAATTTCAGTAAGTAAATTGAGTTTAGAAAGTCTGACCATTCGACACTGTGATTATTGTAAATTACTAAAATTTGTGTTACCGTGCTTGTCTCACTACTTCTACCCACTGATATCTTCGATTGATTTCAGATTTGTAGATTTGTTGTCACGTTAAATTTTGTCACCTCAAACACTTGACACGTTCAAGAGCCCTTTACACCAAGAAGCATCGTTTGATTCACAGCACTTGAGAACTTTGGAATTGCTAAAGATATATTGTAACACTCTGAAGCCCGACTGTGATTATTTTGATAATTTACTTAATGTCGTGGAAGTTATATAAAATTTGTTCTCTTAAAATTAATTCATGATTTGCGGTATTTAATGAAACAATAAATTTATTAGAGAAAAACTCAACACACGTTTCTAAAATTTAAGATCAGTAATTCATAGAAAAACCTCATTAAGCTTAAATAATATTTTGAAGATCTTTCATAAATAAAAAATTAAAATCAACTTTAAAAAAACAAGTTACTCAACTAATTAACAAAACCTAATTTCTTATCACATGCCAAAACGTCTAATCAGACCATTCACATTCATCATCATTAGTCCCATCGTCTGAAAAAAATAATAAAAAATGAGGTGAGTATGAAAAATATACTCAATAAGTAAAATTTTGCACATATATAGCAAACATAAGCACATCCATTTAAAACATTAACGTTAAGTATTGTGCTTGACATATATTTTTATATATCATTTTTACATTATTTCCTTTGCGCTTGACATTTTTCATTACATTCCTTCTATGCAAACTTTTAGTCACATTCTTTTCTTTATTTTAGACATCTTTACGTTTTACATTGCATTTATTTTTTTACATTATTCACGAGCTCAGTTGTGTAATATTTAGTCAATCCGATGCAATGGGCCATTATTACGGAAATTCATTCGACTACTGGATCCTTAGTAGTATCAATGAACAAGCCAAACAATCATTCATTAACATTCACATTAATTATTAAATATTGTCGGGTTCGTCGATCCCCCAACGTCCCATTTCTCACTCACCCCTTTCATGACATAAACATACACCTTGTCTTTTAAATATTTATTCATTTATTTATTATTTCATTTTACAAACTTTAACGTGTAAGTGTATACATATTCTCATTCAGACCATGGTGAATATATATATATAACACATCATGGTCTACACAATAATATACAATCAATAATTCAATCACAATTAAATCAGGATATGGCTAAAATTCACTTACAAAGAAACAAATAAAAACACTATGACATAGAATCACCTATAATAACTTTTCAGAGTATGACAATCATTTAAATATGTATAAAATTCTACTTACCTTGAATCCAAAGTAGTTTAAATAATCAACTCGAAAAATCTTAATTTTTGAAAGGTCCAATTAATGTAATAGATTCCAACTTGGAATCGTTTTGCTTCAACACCTATGTAATATCCAAACGTAACAATATTTATTATTTAAATTTCTTTGGGCAGATTAGAAATTTTGAGATCTTAGGAACATTTCGCTCACTTACCCATACGATACACAACCTGAACACAATAAGTACACATGCCTAGATGGTGAGGAGAGGAGTCCAAAACTGACATTCGTTTTGAATGAGTACATCAGAGATATCTTGATCTGAACTCTAAAGTTTATGATAATATTTAATTATTTCAATATTCAAATGGATGAACTAAGGCTAGACGTAAGGTGGAAGTGGAAGAGGGTGATGAGAGAAGTCGGCTAATGGCGGTGGCCGGTCAGAAAATTCACCAGACGGCAGAAATGTCACCAACTAAAATTTTATTCCTTTACTGCAGCTTCATCGGTGCTCTGATAGTTGTGAAATCAGTCTTGATAGAAAGATGGCGATGAGAGATTTTCATTGATACCAAGATTGTCATGATTAGACCACCGGAGAGAAAAATATGACCTGTTAAAGTTTTCGAAAACTATCTCCCTCTCTCTCTTCCTTCTTTTCTCTTTCTCTCTCCTCTCTCAAAACCTAATCGGCGCCTCTCTCCTTTTTTTTTAACTAAGATATCTTTTATACTAAATTTATAATATTACTCTATTTTGTAACATCTTTGATATGATATATCTTTTTCATCTTAGCTTTTATTGAAAAATCAAAAGTATTGTTAAATTCATCTCTTCGAGCTGTTCGATTTGAGTATAAAATTGTATATAAAAATATTACATTCATATCAGCCTTTGAGAATATCATAGACATTTATTTATTTATAGACAATAAAAATAGATCTTTCACATTAATTTATACTCATCTGATAACAACATAAAATGCAATCCAATAAGAAACTCCCAGGTATTCCCAAAATGATAGGGTAATTATTAAATTTCACTAAAATCTTACTCATTAAATTTAATACGGTTAATAAATATTCGGGATATTACATTCCTCTCTCCTTAAAAAATTTCGTCCCCAAAATTTACCAATTGTCAATTTGAAAGAAAATTCATAACATTATCAATTTCAAAGGTTATTTCTTTCATGCCATGAAACTACCATTGTACCTGACAAGAAACAAGTGGGCGAACTTGTTCATCTATCCACTATGACCAATATACTTGACTTTATGCCACCAACTTAGTCTATTTCTTTTATATCCATCACTACCTGCTATCAACATGATCTTGATACATTTTGGTGCTCCAATCTTTCTTTACCATTTAAATTTGTCAACTGTGTCAATACACTTCAATGAAATGTGCATCACACGTGGCATAACCTCGACACCTTTTTATCTTAAGGCATCACAGTCAAAAACCAAGTTTATCAACCAAAATTTTATGAGATCTAATATCCTTTGTATACAATTGTAGATCACTAAACATGTATCAACATGCTTTCATACTAGAATTATCCATACCATGCATCCCAATAAACTCAACTCAGCCAACTTGGTCGAACTTCATTTTTGCTACATAAAAAAGTACTTACAACTTTGCTAATTTATCCATCATTAGATGTGAAAAGTCTATGCATACTCAACGATCAAGGCCAATAGATCTTTCATATATATACTCATGGAATAACCTCCAAACTATCATTCACCAATTATATTGTAACTTAACCACTAGTCAACTTGGTCTTCTAAATCATCCAATTACTTCTAGCTCTTAAATGTTTAAAGTTTAAATTCTAACTTAATCACAGTCCTACCAGATTTCAACTTACAGTTAACCAACAAATGGATTAAGCCACAACCTTAAGTACATTCACATGATAACCTCCCTCCCTAAAATGAGTAACCATAAATCACGTTGTAATCCTATTACAATGATTATAGGGACTTACATACACCAGCCTAACAACCTTATGATTCCATATGGAATGGTTCTGAGAAAATTTCACTTTCGAATTTAACACATACAAAGGAAAAACATTCATGATACTCAATTATAGTAGGTTGCAATCTCTATTGACCATACAATTTATATTAATCCATCATCATTACACATCATTCAAAATTCTTTGAATGATATTACCACCCATTACAGAATCTTATCCATGATACTTACTGCATATCCTGAATAGTTTCAAATGTTAAACCAATAATAATTACAACCATTCACATTTTTTTCAACACAATACACACATACTTGGATATATAGTATATCCTAATCATACTTCCTCGTAGTTGTATCATCAATCGTACAGCATAAGTAATCATCATGTATAAATACCGGTAGGTCTCTTTATCTGTAAAATTATACAATGTGTATTGCAATATGAGCCACCAACATGATAATCTCGACTACCAATCAGTGATTTAACTACTCAGTTAGAGGCCTAACATATCATTTTTTGATAAACAACCTAAAAAATTTTAGTTATAGTCCAATACCAGTCAAAGGAAGTGCATTCATATGTATCAATATCAGCATGAACCTTGTAGGATTTTTATTTTTGAATTTAAATCTTGCATATGTCAAATGCAACCTAACCATTCAATTTATCTGCACCAACAATATCCAATACCATACAAATGAACTTAAATTAAAAGATTTGACACTTGGGTGGTGACATTCACAATCTAATTAAACCAGTAGAATGATAATCCATAAAATCTGCATCAACTAGAAAATCAACGAACTAGAACCTTTGAATTGTGAACCCCTTGTTAAACTTAATCAAATAGTATTCCAACTATAAAATCAAACTTTTATACTAACATGTAGTGCACGTCCTAAAATTAACATCCAATAAATACTATTAACTTGTCCCACATAGCTAATATTTCTTTACAAAATCAACACTTGGGTGAATCTAATGTTCATCATAAATTCCAGAGTAAGGTCACATAACATTGACGAGAACGACGATGTCTTACTCATGAATATAACCAAATATTCAACTTTACCAATTAGCTGAACATAAATAGAATATTTTTTCTCAAATGTCAGTTTCTAATTCTTGTTAATAGTATCATTCTAACTTTGAAAAGTTAGGTCTCAAATATAGTAATCGTCACACAATTTATTCAAAACAACAACAAAATCCCCTATCACTTAGCTTATCTTCTCTAGCCTCAAGAACCTTCTTATAAATCAGCTTCCTCCTCCTATTAAAACAAGGATAAGAATTTTATGCGTCTCATAATAACAAACATTTCCAAAAAATTTGTCATGTTTTCCTCCCATGATATGCAACTACAAAATCTTATATATATATATATATTAAGTAAATTCTCTTTGACTTAACTTAAGTTGTCAATCCCCCACTTTCTTCTTCTTCTTCTTCATTTCTTCTTCTCCTTCTTCTTCACCTTCTTCTTCACCTTCTTCTTCTCCTTCTCTTTCACCTTCTTCTTCTCCTTCTCCTTCACCTTCTTCTTCGTCTTCTTCTTCTCTTTCTTCTTCTCCTTCTTCTTCTCATTCTTCTTCTTCTCCTTCTCCTTCACCTTCTTCTTCATCTTTTTCTTCTCCTTCTTCTTCTTCTCCTTCTTCTTATTCTCTTTCACCTTCTTCTTCTCCTTCACCTTCTTCTTCGTCTTCTTCTTCTCTTTCTTCTTCTCCTTCTTCTTCTCCTTCTTCTTCTTCTCCTTCTCCTTCACCTTCTTCTTCATCTTTTTCTTCTCCTTTTTCTTCTCCTTCTTCTTCTTCTCCTTCTTCTGATTCTTCTTCTCCTTCTCCTTCTCCTCCTCCTTCTTCTCCTTCTCCTTCTCCTCCTCCTCCTCCTTCTTCTCCTTCTTCTCCTCCTCCTCCTTCTTCTCATTCTTCTTCTTCTCCTCCTTCTTCTCCTTCTTCTCCTTCTTCTTCTTCTCCTCCTCCTCCTCCTCCTCCTCCTCCTCCTCCT
>QANY01002872.1:247737-358879 GCA_003255025.1 Datisca glomerata
CTCCTCCTCCTCCTCCTCCTCCTTCTTCTTCTTCTTCTTCTTTTTTATATCTAAAGTTTGAACTTTAAAAACACTAAAGCACCTTGTAGTTGGTTAAAAAGATATTTTATTCTCAAAAGTGAATCCTTATTCTTTACAAAGAATTTTATCAAGTCCCCTATAGTCAAGGTAAAGTCTAATGGGTCCATCCTTCTTCTTCATGAATAAATTTAGGTGTACAAAAAGATGAAGCATTAGGTCATATAAATCTTTTATCCTTCAATTCTTATTATTTCTCCTTAAGATCACTAAATTCCTCTAGTGTGATACAATAAGGTGTTATAGTCCTTAGTGTTATGTCAAGTAACACTTCGAATACGAGTCTTGATCTAAAAGTATGATGTAATCTTATTAGATCTTTAGATACGATTCTTCGGCAGTTTCAAACAATCTTGTTGTCCTTATAAACATTTTTTTATATTTTTAAGTATCCATCTGTTAGGAGATCTCAAATTCACATTGTCCATCAGATGCTAGGCCTGTAAAACATGTAAGGT
This sequence comes from Datisca glomerata, assembly GCA_003255025.1. Lineage (NCBI taxonomy): Eukaryota > Viridiplantae > Streptophyta > Magnoliopsida > Cucurbitales > Datiscaceae > Datisca > Datisca glomerata. The sequence continues at coordinate 248,274 of QANY01002872.1, forward strand.
TTAAGGTGAAACCATAAGATCTAAACCCTGAAGTTTAATTAAGCTTTACCAAAGAGTTAAAATTACCTTACATTCATAGTAAAGAAAGTACTAAATTATGCTAATTATCACTTTAACATCATGAGAAGCCAAAAGACTAAGAGTACTTTCAATTCCCCTTATTTACAAATTAAGACTCCACCAGACTTAACGTCTCATAAAATACGTAAGGTATTTCCATGAAGGTAATACAAAGCTCAAAGTCTATGATCACCAACATACTTTAGCTCATGTAATTATTAACCATAGATATAGTCAAACTTCTTTTTCTTCAAATTGTAAAAATCATAAATAAATAAAAAACTACTCTAATTTCTATGAAATCAATAAATACATATAAAAACACAATTCATAACACTCTAATTTCTGGCACAGACTTCTCAAAAATCACTAAAAAACTATCTTTTAAGAATCTACAAAATCTCAAAACCTTGAGCTCTGATACCAAACTGTAACACTCTAAAGACCGACTGAGATTACTTAGATAATTTACTTAATGCCGCAGAAGCTTGGTCAAAAATTTTCTTTTAATATAAGTTCATGATTTGCAGTATTTAATGAAACAACACATTTATTAGAGAAAAAATCAAAACACGTTTCTAAAATATAAGATCAGAAATTCACAGTTAAACTTAATTAGGCTTAAGTAATAATTCGAAGATCTTTCATAAATGACAAACTAAAATCAACTTTAAAAAATAAGTTACTCAACTAATTAATAAAACTCAATTTCACGTCACATGCCATAACGCTTAAGGAGACCCTTCACATTCATCATCATGATTCTCATTGTCTGAACAATTTAATAAAAAACGGAGTGAGTATAAAAATATACTCAATAAGTAAAATTTTACAAATACATAACAAACACATGTGCATCCAATTTCATTTAAAACATTAACATTAAGCATTGTGTTTGACATACATTTTCATATATCATTTTTACATTATTTTTATTAAGCTTTACATTTTTCATTACATTTCTTTCATGCAAACTTTTAGTCACACTCTTTTCTTTACTTTAGATATTTTTACATTTTACATTACATTCTTTTCTTTACATAATTCGCGAGCTCACTTGTATAATGTTTAACCCATCAAACACAATGGACCATTATCACGGAAACTTATTTGACTACTGGATCCTTGATAATATCGCTGGACAGGCCAAATGATCATTAATTAACGTTAACATTAACCATTAAACATTGTCAGATCTATCGGTCCCTCGCATCCCATTTTCCACTTACCCCTTTCATGGCATAAACATATACATAGTTTTTTTTGAATATTTATTCATTTATTTATTATTTTATTTTACAAACCTTAACATGTAAGTGTATACATATTGTCATTCAGTACCATAATAAATACACACACAGAGAGATCATGAATAACACGATAATATACAATCAAGAATTTAATCACAATTAAATCATCCCATGGGAGAAATTCACTTATAAAGGAACAAATAAAAGCACTACGACATAAACTCACCCATAATAACTTTTCAGAGTATGTAAATCATTTAAGTTTGTATAAAATTTTACTTACCTTGATTCCAAAGAAGCTTAAATCTACTCGAAAAACCTTAATTTTCTAAAGGTCCAATTATGTTATAGATTCCAACTTGCATCCATTTTGCTCCAACACCTATGTAACATCCAACGTAACGATATTTATTATTTAAATTTCTTTAGGCAAATTTGAAATTTTAAGATCATAGGAGCATTTCTCTTACTTACCCATACAATACCCAATCTGAACATAAGAAGTATCAATGCATAGATGGTGACGAAAGGAGTCCAAAAATGTCATTCATTTCGAATGTGTACATAACAGATATCCGGAATTGTATTCCAAAGTTTCTGATAACATTTATTTATTCTAGTATTCAAATGAAGGAACGGCATTGGGTGGAAGTGGGAGAGGGTGATGAGAGAAGTCAGTTAATGGTGGTGGCCGTCCGAAAAATTCACCAGACGGAAGAAATGCACCGGTCAAAACTTTCTTCCTTTATTGTAGCTTCATCAGTGCTTGGTTATGAAATTAGTCTTGATAGAAAGGTGGCAACAAGAGCTTTTGACTCTTATCAAGATCATCATGATCGGACCACCAGAGAGAAAGATATGGCCGGTTAAAGCTTCCGGCAACTATCTCCCTCTCTCTTCCTTCTTTTCTCTCTCTCCTCTCTCTCAAAACTGAATCGGCGCCTCTCTCCTTCTTCTTTTTTGTTTTTAACTTTTTTAACTTTTTAACTAAAATATCTTTTATACTCAATTTACAATATTACCCTAATTAGTAGCATCTTTGACTTGATGTATCTTTTTCATCCTAGCTCCAATTGGTAAATTAAATGTACTGTTAAATTTATGTCTTTAAGCTCTTTCAAAATGAGTATAATATTGTATATAAAAATCTTACATTCATATCAGTCTATGAGAACATAGATCTTTTGCATAGTGATTTCTCTATTTATAGACATTAAACATAGATCTTTCGCATTAATTTATACCCATCTGATAACAACATAAAGTGTGATCCAATAAGAAACTTCCACATGTTCCCAAAATGATAGGATAATCATTAAATTTCACTAAAATATTACCCGTTAAATTTTAATATGGTTAATAAATATTTGAGATATTTCATATATAGTGTTGACAATAGATGAAAAAGTCTAGTGTGATTTGCTTCTAAGATTAAATTTTGCTATTTGAACTTGGAGTTCAACTACAAGCCAAAATTGAAATTTTACCCTAATACCAATGAAGAAGAAATGAAAAAATAGAAAGAAAATATAAGTTTTTAAGTGAAAATTCTATAAGATAAGAGATAGATAATAGTTATGAGCAGTGCTTGGTTTGTACTTGGTCCCCCCTTGAGGGATTTTATAGTTTGAGCACTGGAGATAATCAGATCATGGGTGGTGTTGATGCCGAAAATCATAACATTACTGATACTTGTCTTTCTTGCTAAGTATGCTCATCCCCCAGGTCACGAATCTGCAAAACACAAACAAAGAACCCTCAAGACGAATAGAATTGGGGGGTGGTTGCCTCTGATGCCTAAGTCAGTATCTTGGAGTTATTTTGGCATAGTTTCCTTAAGAGAGAAATGGCATAGCTCTTTACTTCATAGATGGGGGTATTTGTACCTAGAGCCCTGTGGAGAAAGTGTGTCGAGAAAGTCTCGAGAGCGTGCTAGGGAAGCTTCTTGGGACACGATGTCTGTAATGACTGTCCTTGACTGGACAGAAGGGAGGCAACCTTTGACATAAAGCGATGGGTATAAAATGTCGATGTACGTTCGAGGTGACATATCAGGGGCTAGTCTGACATTCTGCCAAAGTGATCAGACTCGTTGGGTACTTGGACCTTAGGGAGCTGCCATTTAAGGTGTTACTTTTGGTGGATAATGATGACCTCAGTACGCGAGGTTAAATGAGCTCTCTTTATAGATTCCATTTTTGGTCTCATATATGCTCAGGTTTGTACGACCCGAGGTCCCTTAGGGATGACCAGCTGAGGTTGGTTCTTCTCCTCGTCGTCAACGCTCTGTTGTAATGTGACACGTGTTGTCTTGTCATTAGTGCTCGGGAAAACACCCATAACAGTTGCCCCCAGATGAGGACTTGAGTGGTGGTAAGCTAAGGGCTTCGTCCATACCTGGCACTTCACATTTATGCTTAAAGTTTGTCCAGTTGGGAGGTCTGTACCGAATGGGATTAATTACTTGATCATTTCTATCACGACCCATCTATCACACATATTTCATTTCATCTTTTCTCTGGTTCAAGCCCATCAATCTCTTGGTAGTGGATGCCTTAATTACGCGTCAGTGAGCGTAAACGAGCTTGAATCCTCGATGTGTTGCTTCATTGTGACGTTTCCTTTCATCCTTGCGGTCATTTGAATGTTGTTTGGTCTTCTGAAATTATCTGCTTTGTTCATGAAATGACCGTTTATTGGGCATAGGATCGCCTCAACAATTGCCATCATGACCTATTTTAATACCCATTAGATGAGTGGTCTCCTTCCTGAAGGCATATAAATAGGCGGTTTCCTTCTCATTTCCCTCATCCTCGCCTTCCTTACAGAGTCAAAACTATTATTCTTGCCCCTATTCCTTCTTTTCTTCCTTGGGAGAATAGTGATCCTTCCCCTTTCGAGGCCTCTTCCGTTGGGAGGCTTCCCTCCGAGATCCTCCTGGCTTTTCTTTTCATGGTTGTCGTTTCCCTCTTTGTAATCCTTTAAATATCGTACCTCAAAGTCATTGTTGTCCTATTCACGGTGTTATTCCTGCCGTCGATAAGCCTGCGGCAAACCCTTTGATTTTCATTGGTAACCGATGCCTGGTTGTAAAAACATCATCCTTGAAGAAGGCTTGTAACCTGGCCGGTAACCTTGACCTTTGATTCGTAATGAAGCATCTTTACGACCGTAACCCTCTCTCTTCCTTCAATGTCACCATTCCCTTCTTTTAGCACCTATGTCCTTCCGGACCTCCAACTGCTTATTATAACATGTGCTAGCATACTTCAGGAGTCACTACAAGAAATATGTCATTCTACAAGAGGCAGATATCCCCGTGAAAAGTAATCCACATGGATCATGTGATATCTGTGATAACCCCTCATATTAAAAGGTCGTGTTTTTCGTGACGCGCAACGACTCTTATAAAACATTGTTTAATGAGGTTTTACGACTCCTGTTACTTTTATTCAACAGGCATTTTTAATTCTCGTGAATTAATATTCACATGTATTTTTGTATCTTATTAAATCATATACCATAAGACTTTTTGAATCTCATTCATATAGTTTTTGTTATAAATTATGCCTCTTATAACAAGATTTTTCTGGCATTTATAAATGCTATTTTTTACATTCAATTTATATGCACATATTTACGTACTTATTAAAACATTCAAAATTAATACATTACTAGATAAAAGGCATTCAAACATCATTTCATTTTCATAAAATATTATCCATAAGTTTCATCCATAATTATGATCTAAAAGTATTAGTACTTAGTCTACTAATACAACATGCTATTCAAAAAATAAAATAATATAAAAATTTCATAGACACTACAAAATTACTTCAAATTTTCATTGCTTAACTCTTCAAACTTTGATGCCAAGTTGAAAAGCCTAAAGGGATTATAGGTCTTGCATTTTAAAGAAAATATATAGTAAATGTACTTGTTTAAATTTCTCACAACTAATATTCACTACAATTACAATGAATTAACTCCAATGTCATATGAATATAAAATTATGGAACTGTAAAATACCAATGCAGTAAATAGATTCCTCACACTAAAAAATTATGAACATATATAAAAGATACTCACTAGTTAAAAAATTAGGTAGAAGTATACAGATACTCACTAATCCAACAAATAGAATCCAACATCATATATTTTTATGCTCAAGTTCTAATTCTGCTAAAATTCTTATCATCATTGCTGTTATAGATACAAATCTAACACTAGAATGCTATAAAACATCACATAACACGGTGATTTGTGATCATCAGGTCACAGACAGGGGGGAGAATCAGTAAGCCCCAAAATAATAACATCCACATTGACAAATATAATTAATCTCCATTACTTTTATACTAGGATGCTATAAAACCACAAAATAAACGCAGCATACCATAACTTGTAGAATTTACTATTGAGGTGTTTTTCTAAAGTACTTTTGATATCCAAAAACGTATGATTTGTAGTAGCAAGTATGCAAGACTTTGTTTTTAGTATGAGTTTTCTGAATTAGGGGACGGATCTACAAAATAAACTTCAAACTAGCATATTAGTATGAGAAAAAGTTAAAGAATAAAAATGTGGATGGTTTTTTATGCTTTAGTTTTCTATGACCAAACTTCCACCTCAGAGTAAAGTCCCTAGATTTCATCATCTCAAGTATAACAAGTATAGGGAATGTCAAATAATATAAAAACTAACAATATAAAAGCAAAAAGATCAACATTCCAATCTTATATATAATAAAACCCTAAGAAAAATTCCAATATAAGAATGATGGCAGTAGAAGAAAGGGATGAAATCATACCATATTGCATATTTTATTATGCATAATTTAAAGAAAAAGTAAGACCAAAGCTCTAAAAAGAACAGATAATAATCATATGTAATCACTCTATAAGTTTTTTAACATATATTTAACACACCTTCACACTGAAGTCCATCGCTACAAAATCCAGGATTGATTAGGTAGAATGGGAAATCATTCGTAGACATGCATCGGCTGTAATATGTGCAAAACAGTTCCCAGTTAGCACAATCACACCATCAGTGTTCCTGGCTTTGTGTTGTTAAGATTTTAATTAATTTATTTCTGACAAATAAAAATGATGAAACATCTAGGTGCCAAGATAAGAAAGACTAGTCATTGTATGGCATAATTCAAGATGTTAACATCAAACTACATATCAAACAGAATGTGCATGTGTATTTATTTCATCAATCATTGTGCGAGCACATAGTAGACATATAGGATTATATCTATTTATCAACTCTCTAATAACAATATACTGTTAATATCACAGAATCACAAATTTTCATCCAGACAAATAAAATAGCAAAGCTAATGACTTAGTAATATTGGATTGAAAAGTTTTCCACAAATCAAGTAAATCTGGAGCAACAATTTATATGATAGACTAATTGGATCAAGTACTGAGGTTTAGCATCACCCTAACATGGTTCATTAAACTAATATTAACCAAAAAGAGTTATGTTTTACTTTCACAGTCTATAAATGATTCATGTAAGAATGCATATTCTTCGGAGCTCACATAACGAAGCTCAAAGACTAGAATCATTTATACACTAGTATCAATGTCATAACAATGTTAGTTTTCTACATAGTTGGTGTAGGTTATTCATAACAAAACCAAAATATAAATGACTGAAAATAAAAGTTGGACATTCCCTTTTGGACCAACTTTCTTTGATAACAAGAACGTCAAATCACTTCCATAGTACAAATCAATACAGAGTCTCTCATCTTCGCTCTGCCAAAAAAACTTCAAAACTTTCTCAGAATTTTAGTATAAAAAGAAAATAAAGTAATATCAAATGAGAACAACAAAATCACATACTCACTCCAAGACAATGCCATTACATGACTTCCTCTAAGTGTCCATTATATATTTCAATGTGCGAAGTCATTGCATGACCATTATTATCGGCTTCCTTCTGAATTGGCACCATGCATTGGAAGGATGCTCCACTCTCTTCTTTCCTCTTTGGATTCACCAACTTATTATATACAGACTGCACTGTTTCTGCAATTTCACTTCTCATGCCATCATTTCATATATATATTTATTTTCTAGCAATACCGGAGATGCTAGAACATAACACAACTATTTATCATCATAGATCACATTCAGTTGTTAATAATCTATACTGCGTTGATACAAAGTCACAAATTATAATAATTTCTTTGTAAAATCGAAGACTGACCCAAACTCTTCATATATAGCATCAGATATCTATCTTGGTTTTATACTTCAGTGTCCGAACGATTAAGTACCATCGACTGTTTCACTATCGTAACCATATTATTCCACAATTCCTCCTGTAATCAAGCAGTAACAAAATGTCAATAAATTTAGCAAACTTAAGTTCAATAAATTACGATTTGAAAATCAAAGTCATCAACGATTTGAGAAATACAGGGTTGATACTCAAATTCACTTAATTATTAGTTGTAGATGTGAAATGTTTAAAGAAAGAGACGAGGGGATTTTATAGAATGCGATTACAGAACACGAGAAACAGCGAGTACTCAAAATATTCTTTGTTCACCACATATGGTACTCTCATGATCTTTTCCTGCACAAAACTAAACTCTTCAAACTCCTGATTTGCCACCTCTTATTGAAGCATTCCATATAGTTTGTTAAATTATGTGAAGTATGAGTATGAACAACATCAATATCACTTTATGTTGATAAAAGAACAACTATGTGGTTTTTGGAGATCTTTGACAGATACCGACTAATCTCTTTGGTGTAAATAGAAAAATATCAACTCACCATTTGATTCAATGAGCTGAGCAACCTCTTATATTAACAAAAGGGAGACCCAATGGTCCATATGCATACCGAAAGAGAAATTGGGGGTGTTTCACAAAATTTCTCTACTATTAGTATATATAGATTATGCATTAGCTTCCATATCGGGGGTGCTTCACAAATACATAGTCAATGTACTGAAAAATGAAAGAAATTAACACACATTTCCATCATTAACACCACTAATTAAACCTAGAAAACAACATACAAATTGGGGGTGTTTCACAAACTTACCTAGTGCTTGACACCTCTATAAGGTAGGACTAATTAAGCCATACCCTACACTTTTCAGAACTCTCAGCGTTGCTCAGGGCTTCCCTCTATTGTGCAAAGAAAAAGAGAAACAAAACCATCAGTGAGATTGAGATTGTAAGATCGAGATAGAGTAAGATAGAGAAAGAGACAGATCTAGAGTGAGACTAACCAATGGCTCGACAGTGAGCATAGTTCAGCAAGGAGGATGGGAGAGGGAGAGTTATAACAAACCCACACTATCTGCAGAGAAACAATTACATAACAAAGACAATCTCTCAAAATAAAACCCTTGTTCTTCACACTAGAAATCAGAATAGAGAGAGTCATTCGCGACCATTAGAAGCTTCAAAAGCCGAGGGAGGCAGAGGAAAAATTTACAAAATTAGATAAGAGAGAGATAGACCTTACTTGAGAAGCTTGAGGTGATGCGAGGGTGAGACTGAGAGAGTCAAGACCGAATACATCAACATCTTATCCAAAGTAATGCTAGATTGAATTAAAAATCCAAATATAACAACCCAATCTCTCTGTTTTTTCTCTATCATTGATATATTAATGAAAAAAATCCAAAAAAGAAACTACCTCAGATTTACAAGCTTTGCTAAGAGGCCTAAGAGAATGAGCGAGATTAGGGCAAATATATGAAGAAGAATCAAAATCACAAGGCCTTTCGTAGGAACATACGAAGCCATGAACGCAAAAGCCAAAAAGCCTACCTATTTATTTTGTACAATAGTCGCGAAGAGCCCTAGTCTCACAAATGAAAGATGTGAAGAACCCTCTCTACTCACTAGATTGTGCGCAAGGGTCTGCAGAAGGAGAGAATGCAATTTAATTTATTTCTAAGTGAAAAGGGAGAGAGTAGAGTAAGTGAACTTAACGGATGAGCTTGTCATCATGAGTTTCAGAGAAATTGCACACTAAAGCAAGAAAAATTGCACCATGTCACTCCTTGTGTGGACAAAGTTGAGAGAGGGAGCTGTAAGAGAGAGCTTCGAGAGATAATCTATGATAGAGAACTAAAAGAGAGAGCTGCGAAAGAGATTCGAGAAGGAATGTAGCTTCTCAAGAAGAAATCAAGAGAGAAGAGTGAAGAGGGTAGAGTTTAGGTTTGTAATCTATAGAGGTCTCGAGGGTTCATAGAAATGGCGGATCTCTCTCGAGAAGAGATCGAGAAAGAAGACTGAAGAGGGAATGGTTTGGGTGTGTAGTCGAGAGCCTCTCTTTAGTTTAACTCACTCCCACATTTTTTTTTGAAGTCTCGCTTCCCTTAAAACTCATGCCGCTTAGTTTATTAACTTTTAATAGGAATGTTTTTATGGGGTTCATAAAGACTCTTGTTATTTTGAGTTCTTTACAGGAGGAGACTATGAACCCTTGTATTTAAATCTTGTAGAATGTTATATTTGTTGTCGTGAATGGGGTGTAATAGCTCATACATCGCATAATTGAGGATCATCTCAAACCCGAGCGCTGTGGCTTCATTCCTTAAGTGTGAAAGATTGATGACTTTTTTATCCTTAGCTTGGAAATTGTATCCTGCCCGTGAGTTGAGTTCCCTTTTGGCTCGACTTGGTGTGGGCCTCAGGGCAATTCAACATGTTACTCAACTGACAAATGACCAGAGACCTCAAGAACTTATAAGAGTTCAAGAAAGATATGGAGATCATATGAGCACCGACCTCAACGTGAGGTGCGAAGAGGGGGGTCTTTTCCTTTTGAATTATCCATAGGAGGGGGTTCGCCCCCTAACTGAGGAGGTGGATATCTTTGTACCTTTCTTTTACTTGTACTCGTAATCCTTTTTCCTTACTAATGAGAAAAAAATTTCTTCACTAACTCTGACTCTTCTTTTAGCTTTATTTTTGCTTATTTCCTTTGTCATATAATTTGTAGTCATACGAGTTGCGCTTTGTAGTCTATCTTTGATTAACGTCTGGATGAGACCCTAATACCTCCTTTTTACCGCTTCTTTATTGTTTTAATTTATGAACGTTCTTACTAATTTCTGCTGATCTAACCTGTGGGGTTGTTCTGACCCCAAGTTTAAGTGGGCCTCCAAACAGACTTGGTCCTTCTCAGTGGGCTACCCTTTTTAGGGCGGTCAAGACGAACAGACCAGCTGTGCCCTCATTCAGGAAGTTTGGTCGGGTAGTCATACCTTAAATTGAGAGTTTACCTTTTGACGTCTTATCAAGCATCATTTCTCTCGGCTAAGCCTTTTCCTATATTGACAAATAAAGATGCAAATCACATTCATTTCCTTTGGTATTCGGTCAGAGGGTTTTTCCTTTGGCACCTATCTAGGCATTCCTGCTCTGGATAAATCCTTATTTCGTCTGGCGAGCTAAACTACTCGGTAGGTATTTCTTACCTTATTCAGCTAGGTATTACTACTCTGGGTAGATCCTTAATCCTGTCAAGTAAGCTTGAGTGCTTGGCTGACCACTTATTTAATCTGATGTCTAACCAGTCGTGTCTGCTCAGGCTAGAACTTGATCCCATCTGACGAGTAATATACTTAGACCCTTGATCCTGTTTGGCGAGTAAGAGTGCCCAGCAGACATCACTTCTTACTTGATGTCTAGTCAGGTGTGCCTGCTCTGGCTAGACCTTTGATCCCATCTGACGAGCAAGAGCGCTCGAAAAACATCTCTTTTACGTTGATGTCTAGCCAAGTGTGTCTGCTCTGGCTAGACTCTTGATCCCGTCTGGCGAGAAAAAGTGCTCGACAGACATCACTTTTTACCTTGATGTCTAGTCAGGCGTGCCTACTCTATCTAGGCCCTTGATCCCATCTGGTGAGCAAAAGTGCTTGGCATACATTAGTTTTTAATCCTGACCGTTGGGATATATTACCTCACCAGTCATTACTTTTTAATCCCGGCTGGTGAGCAAGATTACCACACGAGTCATCACCTTTTAATCCTAATTGGTTGACTAGATTGTCACATCAGTCATCACTTTTAAGAAGTCAATCTAATTAGCTAACTTGTTTAAGGAGCTCCTCTTACCATATCGGTTCTTAAAAATAAAATAATCATAGAAGCTATTACGAACTAGACAAAATGGCAAGAATGACCCTAAAATAAAGTCTATGAGCAAAAAGGAACCATCGATTTTATAGTATGCAAAAATGGTCCACTTCTCTTAAATAATTTCCTTTAAACTCTTATACCCAAAAACCTACTTTCATTGTTTTGTGCCATCTACACACACACACACACACTATCTCTCTCTCTCTCTCTCTCTCTCTCTCTCTCTCTCTCTCTATTCTCTCTTTCCATTCATGTTTCTTTGTTTTTTGAAAGAGCAAAAAAAGAATGGAAGATCCCCATGCCCGTTCCTCGTTCAATTACATCTATCTCATCAATAGGTAAACATATGATTTACTTGTTAATAAAATCTTTACTTACTGTTTAATATGGTACATTCTAATGTATCATATTTGCCATCATCCTCCTATCTTTATTGGATGTTGGCCAAAAGATAGACATCATATTAAATTGTACCGTCAATCATCTTTGTAGCTGAACATGAAAAAATAAATTGAAACGACCCTCTTCTAAGTAAATAATTTGTTAAAGATAAGTAAATAATATATTTACTTATTCCATAATGCAAAAATAACTTGTAAACTAAACCAAGAATAGAAATGAATTTTCAATGATTTCTGCAGATTTATTGTAGGATGGACATTTATTTAAAGCGAGTTTAACAAGTTTGAATAGAATTTAGGGATTGTAAAAAAACATAAGAAAAATAATAAAAATGATAGAAAAGTTACTTGAGGTTACAAAACAAATGAAATGATAAAATTATAAGTCCATAACAAATTTAAAACTTCCTAAACTTAATATTCTGTATGTTCACTGTTCTTCGTAGAACTCAAACCAATCTTCACACCAACAACCACTCGTAGGATTCAGAAGTATATCTCAATCAAATTTTCATCAGGAATTAAGTGTGGGCTCTCAAAACAACTAGAGAAGAAAAATCATATTTTTCCTTCAACTTTGTTTCGGGAGCAACTAAGGGAGGGAGAGAAATTTTGTTTTCTATGCTCTCTGTAATCTCACACTGTGTTAGGGTTAGGGATGCAATCCTATTGTCATTTCTTATATAATAATTAAAAAAATTATAAATATAACCCTATATGTTAAATTACCAAAAATTCACCTCCTAATATTTGCTTTTGCCGAAAATTGCATATCTACATAAAGTCAATGTTCTGTCTAAATTCATCAATTCAAATTGATAAATTAAATTGATCTCCATCAATTAATTAATTAATTTTTATATCTACTAATTAAAAAGTAATTAGAAAATAAGCAGTTAATTAATTTGAACATTAATTACTTGCTCTTCATCAATTAAGCGACAACACCTATCACATATGAGCTCAGAAAATATACTTTGGTCCAAAACACATTTTTGGTCCAACTGATATTCTTTTTCATTCTTATCCTTATCAGCTACTCTTGAGCCCAAATGAATAAAATTATAGGACTCAAATACTCGATGAATCTATCTCCATAAATTCCCGACCTATTTAATCATCACATCATACGATTCCACTATAGGTTCGATGCCGAATCAACACTTGGTTGATGCGCGCTACATTTTTTGTTGGTGCAAATAAACTCTGTTATTTCATGGTCTATAGAATACTTTAACATAGTATCCTTCTTAAATATCAGTAACAAGAGCGGTATATAAAACTACCATTTTACCCCTCCAGTTATTACTTTTTAACTCATTTATTGACTGTTAATAAGAAAGACATAACAGTGAATTGTCTCGTACAGTTCATCATATCTTATTCAATGATTCATTTCATTGAATACTCAGCCAAGTTAATTTATTTACACACCCATCCATAAAGCATAATGTGATATTGTTGTATTTGCAATCTCGCCGTGAATTTTCATATATGTGAATCACACAACTCCAATATAATTGAATCACGATCCCAACGGCTGAGGTATTGTCAAACAATTCAAATTCACTCTTTTGGGATATCAAAGATCATAACTAACTAGGTCAAGTTTAGTATTCACCTCAAGATTAAGTTAATTATGAAAATACCTATAAGGTGGAACTAGATAAATGGTTTTGGTCTAGAATAATTTGTTACTGGTCTATTCAACATGTTTCATAACATGTCTAGGTCAATATTTAGAGTCTCCATTCTCATGCTCCAAGACTAACATCAATTGGTTCAACCTAACAATCATAATCAGTCTCGATTGTCCAGTCGATCCTAAGACTGCGAATAAGATTCTAAATTATTTTGGAAGAGTTTGTCTAGAAGACCCCCATTTCTTTACTCTTCTTACGTAGACAATAGTTGCAGGACTTGAGTAAATTAAAGCACACCTAATTAATAGATAAATCTTTCATTCATTCATTAAATTCAGTCATACAAAATGTCAGAGAAATAACTAAATAATCATAAATAGTTATTACACCATACTTTATGGACATAATTTCAGCAATATCTCACTTAGACTAAAGCAGGGGTATACGATCTTGTATCTGCATGCCCTTATGGCCATTAAAGACTTTACTGCTTTAAGTCTTCATGAATGGATCTTCCAGGTTGTTGAGCATCGATATGTATGCTACTACAATATCTCCAGGCTGAACAATCTCTCTTATCAGGTGATTCTTATGCTTTATGTGTTTAGATATTTTATTGCTCCTTGGTTCATTCGAATTCACTGCAGCCCCATTGTTATCGTAAAAAGTCATTGGCTAGTTAGCTTCTAGAACAACTTTCAGATTCTTCAAGAACATTCTAAGTCATACAGCCTCCTGCAGCTTCACAAGTTGCCACATAATTAGCTTTCATGGTAGAATCAGTAATGCAACATTTCTTGATACTTCTCCATACAACTGCTCCACCAATTAGGAAGAAAATCGGTCATGAAGTGGACCTCATAGAATCCTTGTCTGCTTGGAAATTAGAATCACTATACCCCGTCATAATCAGGTCAGTACCTAAATACACAAGCATGTACTTCCTTGTTCTCCTAAGATACTTAAGGATAGGCTTGGCATCGTTGCAATGCTCGAGTCCAAGATTAGATTGGAAACGACTCACCACGCCAATCGCGTAGTAAATGTCTGGCCTAGTGCAAAGCATTACATACATGAAACTTCCTATGGCTGGGGCATAGAAAATCTTTCTCATGTCTTCCTCTTTTTGAGGAGTCTTGGGAGACTGCTCATTGGAGAGGCTGACTCCATACCTAAAGGGAAGATATCCTTTTTTAGAGCTTGCATACTAAAGTGATTCATAACTTTATCAATATAATATGCTTGAGACAGTGTCAATTGTCTATTCTTCTGGTCCCAAAAGATCTGAATACCTAGGATAAAGACATCTTCTCCAAGATCCTTCATATCAAATTATTTTGCAAGCCAAATCTTGACATCGGATAATTTTCCTACATCATTCTCAATTAGTAGAATATCATCCACGTACAAAATCATAAAAACTACCTTCCCTTCGTGTATCAGCTTATACACACATGGTTCATCCACTAACTGCTTAAAATTTAAGCTCTTGATAGTTTCATCAAATTTGATATTTCACAATCGAGACGATTGCTCAAGTCCATAAATGGACTTCAACAGCTCTTAAACCTTGCCATCTTGGCCTTTCTCCATGAACTCGTCTAGTTGAGCCATATAAATGAGCTCTTCAAGATTTTCATTCAGAAAAGTAATCTTGACATTCATCCGCCAGATTTCATAATCGATGGCACCAACAATGGACAGGAAGATTTAGATGGATTGAAGCATGGCTACCGGTGATAAGGTATCCTCATAATCAGTACCTGCCTTTGGGTATAGCCCTTAGCTACTATACTAGCTTTGAATGTCTCCACACTTCCATTCAAACTTCTCTTTTTCTTATAAATCCATTTACACCCTACAGGTTTTACCCCTTCAGTATGATCTACAAGTTTCTAGACTCTGTTCGAGTACATCGATTGTCTCTCAACATTCATGGCTTCTTGACATATATTTACTTCAGGACCAGCCATGGTCTGTGAATACGAGACA
This sequence comes from Datisca glomerata, assembly GCA_003255025.1. Classification (NCBI taxonomy): domain Eukaryota; kingdom Viridiplantae; phylum Streptophyta; class Magnoliopsida; order Cucurbitales; family Datiscaceae; genus Datisca; species Datisca glomerata. The sequence goes on from QANY01002872.1 coordinate 263,755, forward strand.
AGTTCATCATGATCCTTATCTGAGACTACTATGAAGACATCTCCATAAGACATGTACTTATCAGGCTGTCTCACAACCCTCCCACTACGTCGAGTCTCTATAGGCTCTTGCTCCTACTGTGGTTCTTCCATTATTGAATCAGAAACAGTTCTTGATTGGGGAGTCGGTGTCCTCCCAGTCAATACTTCCTCTAGCGTAAGAGTGCTTCTCGGCTTCACAATTCTTATATAGTCTTCTTCAAGAAAACATGCATTCCTGCTAACGAGTATTTTCTTATCAGTCGGACTATAAAAGACATACCCTTTCGTTCCTTTAGGATATCCTACATACATGCATAATTCTGATCGACTAGACAACTTGCCTATCTTCGATTTTAAAACATGTGTTGGGCATCCCCATATTCTAAGGTGGTTTATGGACGACTTTCGTCCATTCCATCTTTCATATGGCATACCAGGAACAGTCTTTGATGGAACTTGGTTCATAATGTATATTGTTTTGATTTGTTTCTCTAATTATTTTTCGATCATAGCCTTGTACTCTTTGAATTTTTCAAAAATTTCAGACTTTTGGTTCATTAGATAAACATGTTCAAAACGTGAGTAGTCATCAGTGAAGGTTACAAAATATTCATAACCTCCTTTTGCTTGGATATTCAATGACCCATATACATCACTATGTATGAGTTTGAGGCATTGAGTAGCTCTTTCACCCATCACTAAAAATGATCTATTAGTCATTTTGCCTTCTATACAGGGTTCATATGCGAGTAGTGATCTCATACTTAAAGTTTGTAATGGACCATCTCTTGCAAGTCTTTTAATCTTGTTCAGGCTGATGTGCTAAGACGTAAGGACCACAAATAGGCTAGAGCGGTTAAGTCAGACTTCAACCATTTATTATCCATTTGTAAATCAATTTTTACTTTAGTGTCACATATCATTATAACTATTGGTTTTATGTAAAACAATTTGTTAATCAAACATGTCGTAGTAATTAAGCAATCAATTCTAAAAATACCAATATCATTATCAATGAAATTAAAACTAAATCCTTGCAATTAAACTAGATATTGAAATAAGGTTCTTCCAAAAAACTAGGATATAATAAACATCACGTAAAATCATAAAATTGTTATCGAATGATAAATTAATAGTTTCAACATATACGGCCAATAACAGTGCTCTGTTTACCAAACGGAAGCTGAACTCGTCGTTGCTAAGCCTTTTTATTTTTCTGAACCCCTGCAGGGAACAACATATATGGTTAGTGGCTGCAGAGTTTACAATCTATGAAAAAGTAGAGTCAGCCACATAACATGCCTCAGTAACAAGTATTATGTCTTTAGATCTCCATTCCTTGAGATAGCCTGGGCAATTGCATTTCCAATGGCTAGCGGCTCCACAATGTTTACACTTGTCTTTCGACTTGTCCACTTTTACAGTGCCCATACCTTTCACAGTTTTCGAGTTCTACTTCTTAGCCTTCTTCATACCTCTCTTGTGTTTATTTTTAGCACTAGAGGTGGAAAGCTTGCTATTAGTAAAGTTTGTCTCTCCAATCTTCCTCTTACCCTTTAGAAATAGGGTTTCAATAGCTTACAGTTCCTTCATCCAGCTTAGGAAGTGACTACCTCAATTTATTCATCGAATAATTAAGTTTGAAGTTCTCAAAATATCAGGCAGAGTCTCAAGGATCACATCAACTTATGTCTCGCCATCTACCTCAGCACCCATGATCTCCATCTCATTTAGATAACTAATGATCAACAACATATGTTCTCTGATAGGATTTCCAGGTTTCATCCTGAAGTTCATGAAGTTTCGCACAACAACCTGTTTGGCTTGACGATCCTGATCTCTGAACATTTCAGTGATTTTCAACATCATATCAGCGACAATTTTCATGTGATGATGTTGTTGTTGCAACACATTGCTAACAGAAGTCAAGATATAACACCTGGAGATCTCATCATAACGCAGCCAAGAAGCATAAACATTCTTTTCTTCTTGAGTTGATTCACCAATAGGCTCAAGGAGACGGGTGGTGCACATGAACTTGTGCTTTTCTACCGTCAGCACGATATCAAGATTTACATTTCCGATCCACGTAATTTTCACCAGTAAGTTTGTTCACGTTTAAGATAGTTGAGAGTGGGGATAGCGACATGATTACTAAAAAGAAAGCGGGCCTTTCTTTTGCTTCCCACGAGACTACGACTGTCCTTGCTTCACCTCCGATCATTCCTCCTGGTCCTTCTGTTGCGGCTGAGACTTTCTAGAGGCGTCTTTCCACTCCTCCCACTGCACAATGAGATTTGACTCCCATCCAACCTTCTAGTTCTCAGGGAGTGGGCAAAGACCCTTCCTTGTGGAGATGGAAGCATTTTCATGGGTCTATTAGGTCCCTTCTTATGCCAACTTCCTGGGTGACCACCGCTCAGCTCACGTTGTGCTCTGCGGCATCTAGTTAGACACAGACATGGCAACAACTTGCAATATGTCTGTTGGGAACAAACTTTGTTCCCTAAGTCATGACTTGATGAAGGTATTCTCTTTCCTCTGCTACCTACTTTCTTTATTTGTTATCTTCCTTCATTTTACTAATTCGTGTTTCCTTTTGTATTTTTTCAAGCCATTATCTTCCACAACAGTCTTCATGAGCACTTCCTGGTCTGCTCATTGGAAGAGGGAGATCGAGAGCAACCATGGGGATTTCAAGACTTAGAGGGCTAAAATCGAGCGGCTCTCCAAAAGAGATGTCGAGCTTTAGAGTACTGTTGAAGAGTTAGCTTGAGGAGTAGCGATTGCGGTAGTAGAGCATTCTAGGCTTGAATAGTCCTTGAGGGTTACGAAGGAGGATCTTGAGGAGTCCAAGAGGTGCCTGACTCTTTCTTTTAAAAATTTATAAATTGTGGAAGAGAGGTTGGCCGCTGCTGAAGCCGCCCGAGAGGAGGTCGAGTGAAGAAAGAAGGAGACAAGGCCGAGAAGAAGGTTTACCTTGCTGGGTATAAGGACTAAAATGAGAACCTTCCCCTCAAGGTCTCTCTTGCATGTGCCACTGAAGCTGAGATGGAGGCTACACCCAAGGATATTCCCGCTTCTGAGGAGGCCGCAAAATCCCCCCGCCTGAAGAAGCTAGCATTCTCATCGTGGAAGACACTAAGGATGTTGTGGATTCATTCTTTCTGTACACAACTCAGATCCTTTGCTCCTAGCACAAAAATTGTAAAGGATTTTTCCTTGATTTAACTAGGGATCAAGGGGAAGAATGTGATAATGACTAATTTATATAAATGTTAATTAAAGAGGGGGGAGGGAGGGAGAGAGTGCAGAGAGTAAGTGGTCTGAGTTGTGTTTCTCATTGTATTTAATCTTTCCTTTTTATTTAATACATTGGCCTTATATAGGCTCCCAAAATAGCATGAGGTTATTAAAATAACAACATAAATGGAGGTATTCGTTATGCCTAGAGATTACACCCGTTCAAGGGGATTTCCCTGTTAGGTATGAGCCCTTTTCCCTTTCTCGTTTTTGATCTCGCTCAGTCGCCAATTAATCACAGCCACTCATTACAATAAATATGAATTTCTACAGCTTTTAAATACAAAGTTCGCTATTTTCTCATGTAAAATAAGTAAAATAATGAGATTTTATATGAACCTTATAGAAAAAACATTGTTTAATCATAAAAAAAGTGGCACTTCGAAAAGAAGAAAACGGGACGTTCAAAACAAAAGCGGGACTTATATTTTAGGTGAAAGAGGTATTTTTAGCTTCTCTCTCAATTAGCTATCTCTCTCATATTCAAAAATAGAAAAAACGAGGGTCATCGATCGAAGAAGTCAGCAGAGCCATCAGAAGAGGAGAGAGCCCCGGGTTAGGGTTATTGTTTGGTTGTGAATATCATCAAGGAACAGAGAGCTGGGGTCGCGCGATTCGTCACCCCAACCACTGAAGAACAGTTCTAGGTTCACGATCCTGGTCTCCACAACCACGAAGCTAGGGTTCCGTCGCCACAGCCGCCGAGGTAGAGTCCCGAAGAACAGAGAGCCAGGGTCGTGAGGCTTGTCACCACAGCCACCGAGCTAGGATCTCGAAGAACAGAGTTAAGGGTTTCATTCTCAAATTCTTGTTTGATTTTAGTGATTTTTGTCTGATTTTATGATTTTTGAGTATTGTGAGTCATTTTGGGTCTGTGTCCGCCTTATTTGCTCCCTCTTCTTCTTCGTCTTTGTTTGTAATCGATATAGGTTTTTTTGACTCGGAATTCATTGCTCACATAACTTAATGCGATCCATTGCCATTCAGGAATTGCTTATTTCTTCAATTTAAGACTGGCGCACAAAGTGCTGGACTCATTTTCTCAAGGAAAATGTAAGTAAAGCATTAGGCACTCAGATTTTATTCTGAATGGGGACGACGTAAGTAAAAAGAGTGTCAGAAAATCTGAATTGAAGAAGAAATTAGGAGTTGGGAGACATAGACAATATCTCTAATTCTCTATCAACCCTCCAATTTTTTGAAATGATGTAGGCCTTCAAATGTTGATAATGGGGCTATCTTGCCACATAAAGTCATGAGTAAAGAAAATAAAGAGAATAACTGTTGTTTCACGGTAACAGTAATTAAGTAGCATTATGTTTGTCATTTGCTAGCTTATCTTATGTTCTGATATATTACCATGACGACTAACCATTGTAGATGTTATTTTACTTGTCAGGTTTATGCAATGATGTCTTTCTTGTCCCTTGTTCTACCTAATAGCTCAATCTATTTCAACTTCATTCAAGAAGTGTAAGTGTATCTTTACAACTCAATTTGATTATCCTTTTCAATACATTTGAATTTTTTGTATGGTTATTTTTAACTACCTTGTTTATTTTGAGCGCTGCAAGATCAACAGTTTGGATTCTAATTGTACATATGTGCAGCAGTAACAATTTCTATGAACTAGTGGGTGTATATTGAAGTATGCATGGCTGCTTGGTTGCTAATCAGCATCCTCATCCCCAAATAATTTCCCAAGTTGCTGCTCTAACATCTTTGGTCGTTAATAGTTCCTCTTGCAGCTAGTACGAGTGTGTGACTGACTAGATGCACTTTTTTAAATTTTTTTAACTAAGACTTAAGTCAGATTGATTGTCAAAACTTTTCTTGCTACCACCAAACCAAACTATTCTAGTTTTCTATTTGACAATGCAAATATAAGATGTAGTCCAAGTAAATCTATCATTTTCTATTTGATAGCCCCATTTTTGAAGAAGAGAATCCTGACTATATTTGTATTAAACCATATATTGTGCTGTAAATATTCTAGTTTCCAGATTGATTCCTTTTTCATATGTCTACCCCTGATTCTAGGCTTAGGATTAAAATTTTCGTACCTTCTATTTGATAGCCCCATTTTTTAATAAGAGAATACAGAATATATTTGCGTTAAATGATATATTGTGCTGTAAATATTCTAGTTCCCAGATTGATTCCTTTAACATAGGATTACTCCTGATTCTAGGCATAGGATTAAAGTTTATTACATTTTCATCTGTATCCCAGATTGGGCATTGTTGTATCTCCATCTAACTTTTTTTGCCATTTTACAACTTAATTCTTCTCCAGTGACAGCCAAGTTGATAAGTTAAAATCCCAAATATTTATCTTGAGTTGCACTAAAAAAAGGTCTCTCTCCCTCCCTCCCCCTCCCTCCCTCCCTCCCTCTCTCTCTCTCTCTCTCTCTCTCTCTCTCTACTTGAGTTGCACTCAAATGGTTTCCATATGTATTGTATAGAATATGTCATCAATATGATTCACACATCCAGGTGTTGTCTTGTTACAGTCATAATGTAAGAAATATGACTTGCCCCTTGATGAGGTACTGTACGTGCAATACTTGAGACAATATAGTTAAACTGTCAAAGAACGGTCGTTTCAACTTTTACTGAAATTTATTTAAATTCACTTTGAAACAACTTGTGTAACATCGGCTGGTTCTGATCTCTAGCTTACAGCTGATTAAGAAACTTCTAAGATGCTAATATTTATTAGCTGAACTCTCTTTCTGGTATATGGTGGCTTGTACTTGTATTTCACATGGACCATTGCTAGTTTAAATATATACATTTCTGGACAGTAATTCTAAAATATTAGTTATGTTGTTCGTATGTCTAGTTTTGTGTTGCACAACACCCGGAGTTCTTTGATGCCTATTCTTCTAAACTCTTCGGGAAATTTCCATTCTTTTGGTCCTCTCAACTTAGAGGGGTTCTGTAAATTGAAATACATAGAGAAGAAAGTATATCAGTTGGAGTCTTTTAAACCATATTATACCTTTCATGTTCCTTTTCTTCTAATGGTGTATGTGCTAGACAAGTTCTAGACAAGTCTTAATTATTATTTTTCATGATTATGCTTGGCATTGTTATATAGTGTGATTTAGAAGGTGATATTTGCAAGACAAACTATTCTTTTGCAGATATTCTTTCCTCACTTGAATGAGGTTACCCTTGACCACGCCATGCCAGTGAGAAAGAAAGGACCTATGTACAATAGGCCAAAAGAGTGTTTATTATATTAGTCTATTTAATGCTACTTTTTCAAGTATAATATGTAGATGATTATTTGTTTGCATGTATCTGGAATTCTTCGAAACTGTTGTTTTGAAGCAGCAGAACAACTACAGAATCAACTCTTAATGTCTGACTTTCTTTTGGCCTGTTATACTTGTTCAAGTTGCATGGTTTGTGAAAATCTTTTTATATTTTTTATTTATTGGAATAAGTTTGCTTGTATATTTTAAGGATAGGTTGGTTAGTTTTCAAGTTAGATTTATTTGTAAGTTGATCAAATGAATAATATAAAACTTTATTGAAATGATTAAATGTTAATGTTGTTAATTATTATATTGGTGTTTTTTATGCTACTTAAAATTATCTTTTAAAGTGTTTAATATAAATACTTGACTATAACAATTAACTTTTATGATATCTCACTTTAAGATATAAAATATTTATGAATGTTAATTCACAAGTATTAAAAACACTTATTGAATACATTCAATAGGAATCTGAAAACCTTACTAATAAAGTTCCGCAGGAGCAGAGAAGCTCTATAAAAATCGAGAGATCACAACGTTCTTCATATGAGGTATTGTGTCTTATAAAAAATTCTGACTTTTAAAATGAGGGATTGTCATAACTGCCGTGAGAATTATGTGGATTACTTTTCACAGGATTTTGTGTCTCTTGTAGAATTACATATTTCTTGTAGTGACTTGGTGATCTCTTATGGTTTCAAGTTAACCAATCACAGTCACTTAGTGGCCTGTCAATCTATCTCATCTGAATCATTCAGCTTATCTAATCAATCATAGCTTTTTGATTGTTTATTTTTTATCCCTTTTATATTTTCCCACTCTTCTTTTATCGTCCTTGCACAATTCGGCAAGTGCCTTTCCCATTCTGGAGGCGTGGGTCCCCTGTCAATCGTTTCCCGTTCTCGAAGGTGAGATTCCTCTGTCATATTTTCCCATTAAGTGGTCTGCTTTTTCCGTTCTGATGAGATTTTCCTCTTCTGTGCTCCTTCCCATTTAGAGTTACTTCCCGTTTAGGTTTCCTTCCCGTTTAAAGCTCTTTCCAGTTTAGAGTTACTTCTAGTTTAGTGTTTCTTCCCGTTTAGAGCTCTTTACTTAGTACTCATTCCTGTTTATAGTTCATTCTCGTTTAGAGCTCCGTTATGTTTAGAGTTCCTTCCCATTTATAACTCCTTCTTGTTTAGTTAATGCAATGATGATGTCGACTATTCGGAGCGGCTACTTCCTGTTATCCCTTTTTCCTCCGTCATGGACTTCCCTTTCAGCTTCCTACTTTAGTTCCTCTCTCTTCATAAATTGATTAAGGTTTACCTTTGTGCTTTCATTGAGAGAAGAAAAATAGGATCACATCGAAAACCTTGGTGACGTCTTTTCCATCCTGAGGAAAAATTTGATGAAGTTGAATCCAAAAAAATGCACCTTCAGAGTGGCGGCCGGTAAATTCCTCGGCCACTTGGTTACGCAGCGGGGAATTGAGGTCAACCTGGATAGAGTGAAAGCCATAATGGAGATGAAATCTCCACGAAACCATAAAGAAATACAACGTTAATGGGAAGATTGGCGACATTAAATAGATTTCTTTCAAGATCAACCGAGAAGTGTAAACCATTCTTTGTAAAGATGAGGAAGAATTCAGCAGATAGATGGGATGACGAGTGTGAGGAAGCTCTTAGCAAGGTAAAAAAATACTTGGCAACTCCACCACTATTGTCAAAACAAAAGCTGGGGGAACCTTTATACCTATACATAGTCGTCTCGCAGAACGTCGTCAATGCTGTTCTAATCAGAGATGAAAGGAAACAAAAGTTAGTATGCTTCCTCAGCAAAAGTCCGGTAGTAGCCGAGGCCCGTTACAAAAGGATGGAAATATTGATACTAGCCGTTGTAATAGCTACTGCCGCACACCGCTTTCATTTTTTACCTCCATTACTTTGCGCAGATTATCCACGTGCTGAGGATCCCCCAAGAAGAACAGTTTAAGAAGTTTAGAGAGGCACACACCGTAAAAGTGTTGATGGATTCGCATATTAGAAGTCTCCTGCATTCACCCGAAATAAGCGGAAGAAAGACAAAGTGGGCCATCGAGTTAAGCCAATACAAGATCTACTATGAGCCAAGAACATCAATTAAAGGGCAAGCCTTGATCGATTTTGTGGCAGATTTTATCGTTGACGCCAATGAGGAAGCATAAAGCAGGCAACAAGCAATTGAAAGCAGGACGTGGGAGTTATAAGTTGACGGAGCATCAAACAATAAGGGAGCTAGAGCGGGAGTGGTGCTGCGGACTCCGTTTGGTGAAACGCTTGAACATTCCATCTCATTGAAATTCAACACCTCAAACAATGAAGCTAAATACGAAACCCTAATAGCGGGAATCACTCTGTTACGAGAATTAGAGGTAAGTGAAATAAAAATCTTTTGCGAGTCAATGTTGGTAGTAAAGTAGGTAACGGGGGAGTTCATGATGAAAGATGAAAAAATGATTAGTTACCTATAACGGACAAGGGGACTGCTCAAACAACTAAATTTTTTGAAATCCACCATATCCCAAGAGCGGAAAACGGGCACGCGGATGCATTGGCTAATTTGGGGTCTTCACTGTAACTCCCATGAAAAAGAAGCGTACCAGTTGAATTTCTTGAAAGACCAAGCATCACAACAAAAAAAGTAGCATAAGTGGAAGCTGGGCAGCAACCAAGTTGGCAGGATGATGTGATGCATTGTTTGAAAGAATGGATCCTCCCTCGAGACAAACTTCATGCTAGGAAGATTCAATACAACGAGAAACACAACTCAAACCCCTTGCTCCCTACATTCTCTCTCTCTCTCTCTCTCTCTAATTAATACGTATATAAATTAGTCATTATCGATATTCTTCCCCTTGATCCCTGGTTAAACCAAGAAAACATCTTTTACCTTTTAGTGCTTTCATTGAGAGAAACAAATAGCCTAAAAAATTCCCTCCAGAAAACCAAACCATGTCTCGAACCAAATTGAACACCGCCCTTAGCGAAGGAAACGTGAACGGGTATAAACAAGCCAATCACCCTGCTCCCCCAGTTGAGATGTTTCGAGCTATCGTGAGCCGCATGCAAGAGATGGAACAACAAAATGTCGAAACGCCACACAACGTGTGGCAGACGACGTAGGAACATATCGCTGCATTACAACGAGACCTTGCATAGACACGAGCAAAAGTCAGTCAGCACACTAACCATGAGGAAAGGTAGAACCACTAGGAGGGAGAGGGAAACGGACACGAAGTCAGATGGGATAAGACAATGAAAATAGTAAGAACGTGCATAATGGAGATAGGGAAGTTCAGTCCAAGGAACGTGAAGTGGAAGAGGCGGGATAATTTTGTCAACCAAAAGTTGTGACGCAAGTTGCCATGGAGGAGATGATGGAACTAAAGAGCCTGAGAAACACGGGAAAAACCAACCTAGAATCACTCATTAAAACTCCATTAAGTCTAGAAATCTTGCTCGCCGCAATTCTGAGGAAGTTCATGGCACCTAAATTCAAATGTTATGAAAGAAAATCTGAACCTGTAGATCACATCAGACGGTTCAAGCAAGTCATGACATTATACCAACATGAAGACGCTTTGATGTTCAGGTTATTCCACACGAGTCTAGACGGGACTACACTTAAATGGTATCACTCCCTCCCTGCTCAATCTGTTACTAACTTTACTGTCATGTCCATTGTCTTCTTAGTACAATATTTTACTTACCAACAGTTATAGAGGGCTTAGACTACCTTCTGATGATATCCGCCCAGAATGAAAAAAAACACTTTGAGAATACACTCATAGATTCAAGGAGGAGATGGCTAAGGTGGAAAATTGTGAAGACAATTGGCAAGACTGACTTTTAGATGAGGACTGGATCCGGAGTCAGCCTTCTTTGAAGATTTATCAAAGGTAAAACCTTTGACGATAACGGAGACTTTCCAAAGAATGCAAGCATACATCACATTGGAAGAAGAAAAGAAAAGCTTGTTAAAACAGTCGGGATGACAGATTAATGAGCCAAAGAAAGAAGAACAGAGCTTAAGTGCAAGCAGAAAGCAGAATTAGAGAATCGAAAAAGAAAGTGAGCAGGGAAACAACAAGCGGAACAAAGACAAATTTTACACCCCGTTGACTGTCTCGATAAACTGAGTCTTGGAGATGATAAAAGACATACCTTGGCTGAAAAGACTAGCCTCACTTATAAAGGAGCCAAACCACGTGGATAAAGACAAATATTGTTCATTCCACAGGAGCAATAGACATTTTACAAAAGATTGCTTCTAGTTGAAGGATTATATGGAGAAACTGGTGAAAGAAGGATACCTTAATCAATTTATGCAGAGAGAGGAACCAAAGCAGGAAATTGAAAGGGAAGTCCATGACGGAGGAAAAATGGATAACAGGAAGCAACTGCTCCGTATAGTCGACACCATCACCGCATTAACTGAACAGGAGGGGACTACCAGAAAGGAAAGGAAAGTGTACAGCAAAAAACCACTATTGGAAGGAAGCCGGAAATAGGGAAGTACCGCTAACAAAAGCGGGAATCCCCTACTCATTTTTTATAACATGGACTTGGAGTATGATGAGCACCATAACGACGTCCGAGTCATCTCAATACAAGTGGAAATTTTCCTGATGAGAATGGTGCTAATTAACGACAAGAGTGCCATCAATATTCTTCATCGGTCAACGCTTGAAAAGATGTCTATGAGAGAACGACAGTTAAAAGGTCTGCCGCAACCACTAGTAGGTTTCAACGGGATTGTGAGCTAGTCAAAAGGGTTGATCGACCTTCAAGTTAGTGTAGAGCCATTCAATTACCTCACAAGAGTTCATGGTGCTGGACACGTCGTCTTTTTACAATGCTATTTTGGGAGGAACCTGGTTACATAAAATGAGGGTAGTGCCGTCCATCTACTACCAAGTGCTGACATATCCATATTCTGAAGGGATTAGAACCATAAGAGGGGACCCAACTACCACCAGGATATACGCATGAACTATATTAGAATCAACGAGGAAACAGAAAATGGGAAAAATGGAAGAGAAGTTAGTGGTTGCTGATAAACAATAGCAATCACAGAAGGATGTGCATGTGGATTTGAGGTACAAAGTATGAGAAGAAATAGAACACATTTTCTTAGATGAAGAAACATAAAAATTGAAAAATATTGGGGCCCACCTGGAGGAAATGGAAAAGGAAATGTTGATTGACTTCCTACGGAGAAACAAAGACACTTTTGCAACCACTGCTCATGAGTTGCCAGGTATACCGAAAAATATAATCTGTCATAAACTTAATACTGACCCTTCTTTTAAACCCGTGAAGCAGCAAAAAAGAAGTTTCGTGCCAGAAATAAAAATGGCCATCAAACAAAAAGTTGACAAACTACTAAAAGCGGATTTCATTAGGGAAGTAGATTATCCATTGTGGCTCGCTAACATTGTCATGGTAAAAAAGAAAACCAGGAAATGGAGGATTTGTGATACTTCAGAGATCTAAACAAAGCCTGTCTAGAAGAAGAATATTCGTTGCCCAGAATAGATCAGATGGTGGACGCTACCTCAGGACATGTAATTATGAGCTTCATGGACGTCTTTTCAGGATACAACCAGGTAAAACTATTCCAACCTGACCAAGAGAAAACATCTTTCATAACTGAACATGGTACTTTTTGTTATAAGCTAATGCCTTTTGATTTAAAAAATACAGGTGCAACCTACCAAAGGTTGGTGAATAAAATATTCCGAGAACAGCATGGGAAGACCATGGAAGCTTACATAGAAAACCTTGGTGAGGAATTTACCAACCTGAGGAAAACTTTGATGAAGTTGAATCCATAAAAATGCACATTCGGAGTGGCGTTCAGGAAATTTCTTGGCCACTTGGTTACACAGCGGGGAATTACGGTCAACCCAGATCAAGTGAAAACCATAATGGAGATGAAATTCCCACAAAACCATAAAGAAATAGAAGGCTTAACGGGAAGATTGGCGGCATTAAATAAATTTCTTTCAAGATCAACCAGCAATTGTAAACCATTCTTTGCAAAGATGAGGAAGCATTCAGCGGACAGATGGGATGACGAGTGTGTGGAAGCTCTTAGCAAGATAAAAGAATACTTGGCAACTCCACCACTATTGTCAAAACCAAAGTTGGGGGAACCTTTATACCTATAGATAGTTGTATCATGGACCGCTGTCAGTGCTGTTCTAATCAGAGAAAAATAAAGGAAATAGAACCCGGTATACTTCATCAGCAAAAGTTTGGTAAGAGCTGAGATCTGTTACAAAAGGATGGAAAATTTTATACTGGCCATTATAATAGCCGCTTCTGCACATGGAACCATTCTCGTTGTTTACCTTCATTACTTTACGAAGATTATTCACGTGCTGAGGATCCCCCAAGAAGAATAGTTTGAGAAGTTTAGAGAGGCACACACCGTAAGGGTACTGATGGATTTGTCAATTAGAAGTCTCCTACATTCGCCTGAAATAAGCGAAAGAATGGCAAAGTGGACAATCGAGTTAAGTCAATATGAGATCCACTACGAGCCAAGAATATCAATTAAAGTGCAAGGAGGAAGAAGAAAGCGGACAACAAGCAATTGAAAGAGGACGTGGGAGTTATATGTTGACGGAGCCTCAAACAATAATGGAGATGGAGCGGGAGTGGTGCTGCAGACTTTGTTTGGCGAAATGCTCGAACACTCCATCTCATTCAGATTCAACGCCTCAAACAATGAAGCCGAATAGAAAGCCTTGATAGCGGGAATCACTCTGTTATGGGAATTAGAGCTTAATAAAATAAAAATATTTTATGATTCAATGTTGGTGGTGAAGCAGGTAGCGATGAGTTCACAGTGAAAGTGAAAGAATGACCTACAACGGACAAAGGGACTCCTCAAACAACTAAAAAATTTCATAATCCACCATATCCCAAGAGCGGAAAATGGGCACGCGGACACATTGCTAATTCGGGGTGTTCACTGCAACTCCCATGAAAAAGAAGTGTATCAGTTGAATTTCTGGAAAGAGCAAGCATCACAACCGAAGAAGTAGCAAAAGTGGAAGCTAGGTGGGAGCCAAGTTGGCAGGACGACATGATGCGTTTGTTAAAAGAAGGGATCCTACCTCAAAACAAATTTCATGTTAGGAAGATTCAATACAATGAGAAACACAACTCAGACCCTTTTCTCCATGCATCTCTCTCTCTCCCTCCCTAATTATTACTTATATAAATTAGTCATTATCGATATTCTTCCCCTTGATCCCTAGTTAAACCAAGAAAAAACTATTTACATTTTACAAAAGATTGCTTCCAACTGAAGGACACTGAGGATGCTAATCGATTTTCCTCTCTTCATGAATTGATTAAGGTATCCTTCTTTCAGTAGTTTCTCCACATAATCCATATAACCCCGCTTTGATTCCTTTCTCTTCATGAATTTACTAAGGTATCCTTCTTTCACCAGTTTCTCCACATAATCCTTCAGTTGGAAGCAATTTTTGTAAAATTTATGTTTCTCCTTTGGAATGAGTAGTGTATAAAAATAACGAATCCTGAGGGGACGCGTGGACCAGAAACTCTAAACAAGAAGAAGTTCTAAATGGGACAAAGCTCTAAATAGGAATTAACTCTAAATGGGAAGGAACTATAAACAGGAAGGAGCTCTAAATAGGAAGGAACTCCAAACGGGAAGGAACTCGAGACAGGAAGGAGCTCTAAATGGGAAGAAACTCTAAACGGGAAGGAACTCGAGAAACAGAAATGGGTACGGAGCGGGAAACCTCATCAGAGCGGAAAAAGAATACCGATTAACGGGAAAATGAAGACAGAGGACTCACGCCTTCGAGAATGGGAAAAGACTGAAGGGGGACCCTCACCTCCGAAATGGGAAAGGCACTCGCCGATCTGTGCAAGAACGAAAAGAGAAGAAGAGCGGGAACAGATGAAAGAGATAAAAAATAAACAGTCAAAAAACTGTGATTGATTGGGTAACTTGAATTACTCGAATGAGACAGATTGACAGGCCACCAAGTGGTTGTGATTGATTGGCTCAAAACCACAAGAAATCACCATGGCTGTGACTAATTGACTGCTGAACGGGACATATGGGAAACGAGAAAGGAAAATTGGCGATATCTAACAGGGTAATCTCCACGAACGAGTGTAATCCCTAGGCATAATGAGTACCTCAATTTATATTTTTATTTTAATCAACTCATGCTACTTTTGGGAGCCAATATAAGGCCAATGTATCAAATAAAAAGGGCAGATTCAATACAACGAATAATACAACTCAAACTCTTTGCTATCAGCATTCTCTCTCTCTCTAATTAATTCTTATATAATTTAGTCATTATCGATATTATTCCCCTTGATACCAAGAAAAAATCATTTACACCAGCATTATTTGGTTCAACCTAACAGTAATTGGACTCGATTATCTAGTCGAAAAGGCAGGCTCAAAGACAAAAGAAGGAGATCCGGGCACAAATCCGTATGAAAATCGTATGACTTGAGAATTGGAATAGGAGGAATTCCTGGTTTAGAGTTTACCTATATAGTTCTACTTATAGGCGGGCAGGACGGGAACAGCAGTTATATTCTAAAATAGCTTGGCTATCATAAGACTGCAGCTAACATTCTGAACTATTTCAGAAGAGTTTGTCTGAAACACCCATCTGTCTTTACTTTTCTTGCATTGACAATAGTTTCAGAACTTGTGTAAATTATAATCACACTTTAATTAATAGAAAAAAACTTTCATTCATGAAATTCAGTAATATAAAATATCAGAAAAATAATTAAATAATCATAAATAATTAATACAACATAATTTGATATAATTCAAATAATTCTTACCTATAAATTAATAAAATTTGTTATCTACTATTACTTTTGTAAAAAATAATAAGAGACAGATTTGTGCTATTTGCCCACATAAATCAACAATACGGAAGTTCAATTTCTTAATTGACCTAATAAAATGAATTATGGGAACTGATTCTCCTATTCCGAAGCCCATAGTTTTGTAACAGATTTCTAACTTTGTAAAAAGGAAAAAGAATGTCATTAAATGGTTCCATTCAGTACCATGCAATGCACTGACATTTTAATTTAGGGAGCTTTTCAGTACAGGTAATTATTCCCCACTTTTTTTTGTCGTATTTCATCTAGAGGAATGGGCCAAAAGGTATATGTAGATGTAGGTCCAATTAATTGAAAACTAAACAGGAAAAGTTGCAAACAGCTCATTGCTACATGTTTATTAAGCTAAGAATATTGATGGAGAAGCATATATGCAAAAGCTATAGCTTGTGCATATAAGCGAAGTTATTCTTTAGTACATCTTTGATCTGGTGTTTTTCCTTATGCAAAGTTATTCCTTAGTACTTTAATTGGATATTGAGTTTTCCCTTCATGGTTTATCTCCATACAACATTTTTTTCTCCAATTCGGAAAAGTTACAAATGACATAGATTTTAAATAATTTTTTTAACTAAACTAATATAGTCAGTTCCGTGATTGAGTTAATCAAACCATACCAATCAGATGTACAACCAATCCTAGCAATAGGTTAATCATTGGTGGTTGTCGAGTAGGGTTCACGGTTTTCTTAAAACTTCAAGTTAACATTTGATATAAATTTTATGAAGTCTATATAAAATCAATAATCAACAATTCAACATCAACATGGGTAAGGTGAACAAGGTTCACGTTTATGAGGGTGAAATGGTTTTGAGTTTTTACATTAGTTTAATGGTTATGTTTTGGTTTACCATATGAGATAACCAAAACCAAAAAGATTAAATTGATTTCCTGAAAAAGTAAACCAAACTAAGCCCTTGTTATTTTAATCGTCCAATGATTAATAGAACGATTGGATTTGTTTTGATGGTTTCATTTGTTTATGTTATTTTAATGACCCTAATTAAGTGTAAGAGTGTGACATTTAATCGTCTCCACTAACTGTAGATTTGAAGAATATGAGGTCAAATGAATGTCACACCTCTATTAATTTAATGATCTCGAGCTATAAGAAATAAGAAGAATAAAGTAGTTTAACTAGACATCAATGTAATGTTTAGGATAGCATACTCTAACGATCAAGTTAATAAGTGTTTTGATAAAATAACAACAGATAAGGGAGAAAGTTATTATTTAAAAAAAGTAGGATACGAGATTCTCTATATATATATAATGTTATTTATAAATATAAAAATAGATATTTGCATAAAAAATAATTACAATATTAGTCATATCAACAAAATGAATTAAAATAACTCACTAGTTAGAAACGTCACCGATTAGTTACGTGAGTTTCAATTTTAGAAAGTTTAAAATTTAAAGGTTTCGGCAATAGGAAAATTGATTTTATACCATTTAAATTATAACTTTATTTCTTCTATATTTCCACTGCTTACTCTTTCTTTATTTACAAGTTAAGATATTGTAAATTTTATTTTATATCCTTTATATTTTACTATTTAAAAAAATTCCTAAAAACGTGTTGAAAAGTGTCGACACATGTTTGGGACGTGTCCGGGAACGTGTTCTGGCGTGTCCAAAAATAAAAAAAATTAAAAGTTCAGACATGATTTTAACGTATCAGACACATGTTAGAGCGTGTCGGTGTCCGACACACATCCGACACTGATATTATGTGTAAATAGAAGTATAAATGTTTCTTAGTTTATTATTGTTTCATGAAGAGGCCTCATCCTATTTATTGTGGCTCAAAGGAGGATCAATTCTACATTCATTGTTCCTACCCCTTTCTAGTAGTATTGAAAGGAGAAGTATTAGTGGAGAATATCCCCCACTATGGCTATTGCATTTTCTGTAAATTGACCGAATCTCTCCATTAGGCAGCTAGGGCTTCCCTTTTGAGGGTACCCTTCAGCTGGTATATCCATATGAGGAAGACCTTAATTAAATAGGTTATACACATCAATAGATGTAGCAGGGTCGTCGAAGTGGCCTCCATCTCGTTCAGAGTGGGCGTTAGGAACTCGCAATCTTGGATCACCCTCCATTCTGGTGTAGAGATATGAAAGTCTCGGCCTCGATCTGTGGTTCAGCCAAAGACCTTGTGAAAATTAGACCTCCTCCTGCCAAAGGTGAAGACAAGGATGAGACCATGCACTCTGGTGGGGGCCGCAATGGTCCACTCTCCCAGTATTATGGACCCCATAATGAGTTCAGTATTTGATCTTAGGTTCCGGCGGTGAGTTCTATTTAAGAGACAACCGTAAAAATGGTTAAATTTTCAATTCAAATTGTAAGAATGTTCGAATTTTTTTTTAAAAAAATGCTGGAATATAGAAAATAATTTATATACGTCTGTGTAATTTTGATAAATAAATTGTTTATTAATCATTTTCGACTATTTTTATGAATTAAAAAATTTTTGGTCATTTTTTTATAGTTTTAACTGGAAAATTGAGCTTAAAAAACTCTGCTTTTATTAAAAAAAATCATTTGGAATGAAGTCAAAACTAAGAACAAGAATTTCTATTTGAAAACAGTTTTCTCCCTAATTTCTCTACTTCAGCGCTTGCCCTGCGCCTCACTCCTACTCTTCCTTCCATTGCTTTAGGAAAAAACTCTCCCCCCCTCTCTCTCCATATTTTATCTGCAAACAATATACTTAAGATTTGTGAATTTTCATTTCCCTAACATTTTGTTTCGGGGTTTAGGGTGATGTGTGTATGAGTGATCCAGTTTATGTCAAGTATACCTATGAATATGGAAGTTAGTGGTCGTAGGGTGAAGGACAAGCAACCTTAGACAGCCATCAGAAAGTGACAAATGCCTTTAAAACTCGAAGGTAGGTGAAAAACTCGAGGAGAAAATATTCCCGAGGTCTTTGTCTCGAGATCAATGAGAATTTATTGTCCACATAATGGTGCTAGGGACCCTTTTTTATAGATGGGTCAAGTGGCGGCCACATGCATGTCCTTTACAACCGCATGACAATCACGTGACCACGCCTAAAACGTGGTCACACGCTAAAAATGTGACACCATACCACATCCTTAAAACGATGTAGGATTCGATTCACGTGATTACTTTTCTACTCACAACTAGTTGTGTCTTTATGACATCGAGTAGCCGAATGATGAACTTATAGACGCTAAACTCACATCGTACAAAAAATCTTGAAGGAGACTTCCTGCCGCCGAGTTTCCACGGTGGTAGATTGAGACACGTGTAGTAGAACACGAACCGTCCACCATAGGGAAGGGTTGAGGTCCCCAACCCACCGTGGGGGTGGGTTGGGATCCCCTACACCCGTCGTGGGGCTGAGTTTCTCAACCTACCCTGCCGTAAGGGTGGGTTGAGTTACCTCAACCCGCCGCGGGACTGACCTGACTCTTAAGAGACAGTTCGTGCCCTTTTTTTTACCCTTCTTCCCCTGGTTGTGGCACATCCAAGGTGCCCAAGTAGGCTATATCCATCGGATAGTTTTTTCCTCTCTTGGTATAGAGTAACCATGTCCTAATCCAACCAGACCACAACCCCCAAATTGTTCCCAGGTAAGGAAGAACCTTCGAGCCTTTGTCACTTAGCTCAAAGGCGAGACTTAACACTTGACATATGATTCTCAAAATGGGCTCACCACCCTTATAGGTCTAGGCGCGGCCCTTACAAACATATTTGCTATTATCCTATTTTAGCCTTACCATGCCACGCAGGTGCCACGTGGGTGTATTTAAACATCACTCTCAATTACACGGATCCATATTTACATTGGCCCATGTACAAGTTCAAATATGTAGCAATTAAAATTATACATAGTCCCTTCCTGTATTGTGGTCTTACTTGATGAGCCAAATGTTCAACCGTGATGGCCGTCTTTATTGTTACAGTCCTTAGCCATGTGCGACGATATATCAATTGCTCTCATTTAAGCTCCAGTAAGAGATGCTAGAAGTAGTTGGCTAGGAAGATCACTTTTAATAAATAATCTGATTGTGCTGGCCTTTACAAAAGGATGACTAGCTAAAAATATACACACTAGCAATGTGCAACCTTAAGTTTTAATGTAAGCATGAGTGAGTATACATGGTTGCATATGCATGTATATGTGTGTCCAAAGACCAAAGTATCATGACAATTGAATAGAGTCATGCAACATTTTCTACCCACATTATTCTCGTATATGATAGATACAACCCAATTATGTGTTCATTATCATTTCTAGAGATAATTCATTAAAATCAGGAGCAAACTTACCACCACTTTCTGATATTGAATAACTAACCTGGGTGAAGTTTATCAGGAAATGGCCCGGCAGCAGGTGCACTAGTGAAATGTTGTTTGTAGATGATTCAACTTGTGCAAGTTCATACACATAGGAACCTACATGATACTACCGAAGAAGGCGCACACATATACAAAAAAATATAATCAAGTTGCCTAAGGAGGCGCGCGTATTGGACTATCCATAATGATCATGCTTAAAGGGTTATATACCCATCCCTACTTCAGATTTTATCAGGCATTAGTTCATACTTTGAGTTTTCATGCTCAATCGTTCCTGCTTCAAACTGTTGTCAGGCCATTATCATGCATCCCTACTTCGCACATACATCGTTCTTACATATAACTTTTAACATGAGCATATTCATAATAAAACTCTAAGTTAGATTCAATTATATGACAAGAGCCATATGCCGCGACGACGAGCGAAGCAAATTGTTAAGATAACTTTTGTATTTAAGATACGTTATGGCCGCCAAGTTTTGCTTTGAAGGGATTTGCAACAGCGAGTAAGTGCCGCCCAACTACCTTTTTTGAAATGACTTCATTGCATTTTAGGACAAACTTTACTGAAACGTATTAAGTGCGTCCCAGGGACACACTCTGCTGGAATGTCACAAATGCATTCCAGGAACAAGTTTCGCTGAAACATCTTAAGTGCGTTTTAAGAACAAACTTTGCTGAAACATCTTAAATGCGTTCTAGGAACAAGCTTCACTAAAACTTCTTAAGTGCATTTCAGGAACAAACTTTGCTGAAACATCTTAAATGCATTCCAGGAACAATTTCCACTGAAACGTCTTAAAGGAATTTTAGGAACAATCTTTGCCAAAGCATCTTAAACATGTTTTAGGAACAATTTTTGTTGAAATGTCTTAAATGCATTTTAGGAACAACTTTCGCTGAAACGTCTTAAAAGTGTTTCAGGATCAATCTTTGCTGAAACATCTTAAGGGTTTAGGGTTTAGGGTTTAAGTATGTTTCTGGAATAAATGTTGCTGAAACGTCTTAAATGCATTCTAGGAACAATTTTTGCCGAAACGTCTTAAACGCATTTCAAGAACAATCTTTGATGAAACGTCTTAAACGCTTTCAGGAACGATCTTTCTTGAAACGTCTTAAATGCATTCTAGGAACAACTTTCATTGAAATGTCTTAAAAGCATTCCAGGATCAATCTTTACTGAAACGTCTTAAATGTTTTCCAGGGACTAACTTCATTGAAACGTCTTACTCACATTTCAGGAACAAACTTTGTTAAAATTTTGTAATTACATTTCAGGATGACGGACCCGTTATAATTTTTTGAGCTATTTTGATAACCACAAAAGTTGAAGTAAAAGTAACAACGTGAAACTTGATAGTGTTTTTCATACATTTAAAGTTGAACAACGTCGATATGACTTGAAGCATTTGAGGGTCATCCCATCTACTATCAACAATATATGTGGTCTCATGTGGCCCTTCCTATTCATATAAGCATGCACGTAGACAAATAATTATAGTTTTCAGAATAGGCATTTCATAAAAAACATGCGTATTGTGACTTTGAGCACATAATCTTTGGACCTTACAACATATAATTGCCTTGATACTAACATACCCCTCCTCGGGTTTTGTAGCATATCAACAACTTCATGTCACGACGGTCGTGTATCGTGCGGTGGGAAGGTTGGTTCCCCGCGACTTCTATGTCCGCGTTAATTATCTCTCATTTTTGGAGCTTGTCATGGAAAATCTGTCTCAAAGTTTTACAATCTTTGGTCGTATGAGTGGTATGTCGGTGGAAGCGGAAATAGATTTCTTAAATCTATTTCTTCTATGGTGGGCAAGTTTTCCACCCAAGGTCTCTACACGACCTTATCCTTGACCTATGCATCCAACAACGCTTCTACCTTGTCCATGGAGCAGGGGAAATGTGGTGGTTCATCCCTTTTTCTTTTGTCCCATTTTACACCTCATCCTTGGGGTTGTGCCATTGCTACTTGTGGTGTCTATCTTGCAAGCTTCCATGCAAACCCCTCGTGCTTACTCTGCTCTGCAACCTTTGGCCTAGACACTGAAGTGTTGGTGCGTTGAGCAGTTATATAGAGACGTGAGAAAGTGGCAATGTCGAGGTTCTTCAAATGCGCTTTATACTCATTCATCATTCCATGGATGCACATCTCCACCAAGTTTTCCTCCTTCCACTCTTCCTGGTAATCCAACGCTTTGTCCTTGAACCTTATGACGAAATTCATCAGGTCCTTGTCTTTCTTATGACGTTCACGCGCCAACTCGAGAATGCTCATCTTTTCCTTAGACATAAAAAACATTGTCATGAAGGCAGAAAGCATATCAACCATGTTAAAAATGATCCTGGTGCAAGATTGGTGTACCATTGTATGCTCTCTTAGTCAGCGATTTTAAAAAATCCCTCGACCTCATGGACTCATCACATCCGTGTGGGCCTAAGTCATCAACAAAACATACAACGTGCTCTCTAGCACATCATTCCTTCCCACTGTACTTATGGAACTTCAGGGGAGCATAATCAGACGGATACAGCTCCATGGCCAACTCACATGGGTAAGGGGGACGAAAGTCCACTATCGTCTTGATCAGGGAGTCTTTGATGTGCTCCATCTCCAACATCTTCTGTAGTGTCTCCTTGGTAACAAAAGGGCCTGTGTTAGTGCCATCGACCGGGACGTCACCTGAGTGACCCACGTTATGATCAAGGTTTGATGTCCCTGACCCGGATGAGCCCTCGGGATTTATTGGTGGAATCTTTCATTCAGCGTTAGTCTGGTTTGCAGTGTGAGGAGGGATAACATGAACAGCAGGCGGTGGTGGATGAGGGTTCTAGGCACTCACGAGGAGAGTGGTCAGTGAGTTCAAAAGGGTATAAATCTCAGTGTTAGAGGACTGGAGCTCTCTAATGCCATTAGTCTGCTCACTCACCATCATTGTAGCAGCAGTAACGGTGGGGAGGTTGATTCTCTCCTTGGAAGTAGCATCTTCCATGTTATGGTTCTCAATAGTTGGGTTAACATTCTTTCATTCTAAATGAGAAGAAACACTCATGATTCAACTACGTCCAACCATACTCGAAGATAGAAGAAGATGGTAGACAGATCACTCCCTAGTGGAGTTGCCAAAATGTTCGAGGTTTAGGGTGATGTGTGTATGAGTGATCTAGTCTATGCCAAGTATGTCTGGGAATGTGAGAGTTGGTGGTCGGTGGGTGAAGGACAAGCAAACTTAGATAGTTGTTGGATGGTGATAAATGCCTCTAAAACTCTAAGGTAGGTGAGAAACTAGAGAAGAAAATATTCTCGAGGTCTTTGTCTCGGGATCATGAGAATTGATTATCCTCATAATGGTGCTAGGGACCTCTTTTTATAAATGGATTCAGTGGGGGCCACATGCATGTCCTTTACAACCGCATGCCAATCACGTGACCATGCCTAAAATGTGGTCACACGTTAAAAATGTACACCGTGCCACATGCTCAAAATGACGTAGGATTCGATTCACGTGATTACCTTTTATACTCGTAACTAGTTGTGTCTTTGCAACATCGAGTAGCCAGATGATGAACTCACAGATGCTAAACTCACATCACGTAAAGGACCCCGAATGAGACTTCATGCCGCAGAGTTTCTCTGGCGGCAGATCAAGACACGTGCAGCGGATTACGTGCCGTCCACCATAGGGACGGGTTGAGGTCCCCAACCCACCGTGGAGGCGCGTTGGGGTCCCCTCCACCCACCGTGGGGATGAGTTCCTCAACCCGCCACGAGAGTGATCTGACTCTTAAGAGACGGTTTGTGTCTTTTTTTACCCTTTCTTCCTCAGAAGGGGGCACATCCAAGGTGTCAAAGGAGGCCTACCCGTCGAGTAGTTTTTTCCTCTCTTAGTATAGCGCCACTTTTTCCTAATTCTACTAGATCATAGCCCCCATATTGTTTTCAGGCAAGGAAGAGCCTTCGAGCCTTTTTCACTTAGCTCGAAGGCGAGACTCAACACTTGACATATGATCACGAAATGGGCTCGCCACCTTTATAGGTCCAGGCGCGGCCCTTACAAACATATTCATTATTATCATATTTCAGCTTACCATGCCACGTGGGTGTATTTAGATGTCATATGTTCAATCTTGACACATCACTCTCAATGACGCGGATCCATATTTACACAATTTTTAAAGTTCTCTTCAATTCAGTTGATGTTTCATTCTTTTTATTTATATCTCTCTCTACCTGTTATGATTGTATTGTTTTCTCTTTGTTTTTTTTTTGCTGTTTGTTAGAGTTGTCGCATTTTCATTTTTTCAGCATCAAAAGCCTCATCATTTTCTGTTTTATTGGCTGCCATTACAAATCAGGTTATACTTGTTTTTTAGATTGGGGTTAATTTATGGCTTTTTTTTCTTTCAGATTTTGAGAAAATTGATAGATAAGCTTAAAGGGAAAGGGAATATGTGAAATTATATATGCGTTAGGCTTGAGATGAGTTTATAATATTAAACTTTTTTCTGGAAATTAGATGGTGCATGTTTATCTGATGTCAAGCACCAGCTTTTTAGTTTTACATTGTAGGATTTGTTCCAGGTAGTTATTGTGTGCATGCTCTGCACATTATTCTTATTTGCAAGTCAAAATGTTTTCCTTCTGGAGAGAGATATGATTGAAAATGGAAGATGAAGGAGGTGGATGGTGAAGAGAATGGGGTAAATTAAATTTTAGTAATGTAAGAGTCATTTATGTGATAAAAATTAGATGAAATTGGGGTGCTTTTATGTGATGAGAAATTAAAATTAGGTGAATTTTGTGATGATTATATTATGCGTGTATTAAAATTGAGTTAATTTGTGATGGTTTGTGAGGTGTAAAAACTAAAATGATGAATATTAAGTTTAAATTTGATGTGTAAAAATATAAATATAAATATCAACATATAAATATTTGCATATAGGACTTGTTTAAATTGCATTAAAACCTTTGACTTTATTATGTTAGAACACCAATATACAATGCACCCTAAGAGATGGAAGATGTTTAAACTGGAAAGCATCACTTATGGGAGCTATATAGACTAGTTTATCTAATGGACCAGTCTATTTTAGTATTTATCCGAATCTAAGTATTGCTCTTTTTTACAGTAATTTAGCCAAATTTCTTGAACAACGAGTTCAATCCCATGGCTATGACTATCTTCCAGGATCTTCTCCTTTTGCAATCCTCTTCAGGATTCATCTTAAGGTTCTCACAACCTTAAAGCCTTATACCAGGAAGCAAAGCGAGCAATGACATACAATCCTTATTGATATTAACCTCTTCAACAACTAGGTTGTTGTTCCTCACATGATACCCTGGTGTGAACTCACTTTTCTTGACACATGGAAAATTCCTAGTGTCGTACCTACCAGACCTATCATAAGACAATTCATCGAAGATGTCCTTCAAACCCAATGAGGCAATGTTTATCTTTGTTTCCAGAAAACTTTGACTAAGAGTCTTTCTAGTCTAAGTAACAGAAGTATTCCCCCTTATAAGGTTGATATACTAGAATTTTCTAGACAATCTATAGCCGAACCTATAGGATCAGATGAAGATAAAAATTTCTTTCTCCCTAAGGATCATATCAGAGGAATTCACATATCTGACAATCAGATACCTCATCGTGTTTATGAAACTCATCCTAACAGAAGGCCAAATAACCCAACCGCCAGTGACATGCAATTTTTTATTTAAACACCAAAGAGTTTCTTAAGACAAAGTCTTCACCAGGATTTTTGCAGCCAAAGTATCAGAATTTTAGAAATTGGTATTTTTCCAACCAAAATCCTCAACAACTTTTAGATCTTAAAAACCTTTATTACTTCCAGTTTGAACAAGATCAGCGCCTTTAGTCTTTTCCTGAATGGTATTACCAGCTTACTTTAAAAGTCAAAATACATGATGACCAATAGTTACAAGTTCTGCCTAGCATACAAAAAATGTGGATTACTACCAGTGGTAGAACCTACCAATCTACCCATCCATCACCTTTATCCTTAGAGCTTGCTCCAGAAAATGAAAATATAAAACCTTTAGTCACCAACCCCTATACTCAGGTCCCAGAAAAAGGTTAATGATCAGGATCTTGTTAAGGTTAAAACTATTTTACCCTTAACTGAAAAAAATGATTATACCAACCTCTTTTTTCAAACTGTAGGAACATAGTTAACTAGGATAGAGGACCAAGTTTTCCCAATGCAGGAGACACAGACTAAACCTCAACTAACCGAGAAACAAAAGCTTAATCTTGAACCTGTTACCCTTAAGCCTCCTCTAGATGTCCAAAATTTTAAATTAAAATCTAGTAAGAAGGAGAATGATTTTATGGAGACCCTTATGGGTAAAATAAAAAATCTTAAGATCTTCACACCTAAAACTTCCTAAGGTCAACTGAACATGATGAATTAAGATGATTCACCCAATCCAGAAGAATCCGAAGAATATTTTTATCTCAAATTTTAGATATCTAGAAAAACTTTGATGACACCATCAATAAACTTCCTTCTTCCTACTATAAGAGGCCTACTACTTGTATGGCATTAAAAAGACCTAGTAGGTATTATTACCCTAGACCTACCCCTCAGGATCTCTTATATGAAGAAGACTTCCTTCATTCTCAGAAATCCTATCATGGAAAAACCACCAATGAATGGAACATAGATGGAAAACTGAGTACCAAGTATTTGAAACCAACCATCAAATGATCATGTACTCTTCTATTTGCAAATTTAATGACAATACAGATCACCAGATCTGCCGGTTCCTAGTCAATGGTTTCACAGGAACACTTAAAAAATGGTGGGACAATTGTCTTACTGAAAGTCAACATAAGAAAATCTTAAATTCCTTTAAGATTTACATTGACCCAATCATTGGTACCCAGACCAGAATAGAAGGTGCCTGTTACATTTTGGCCCAATCCATCATCCATTACTTTCTTGGCCCTGAAATTGTCAATACTGACAGACATCTTGAACTTCTCCAAAGTCTGAGATGCCCCTCTCTAACCCACTTTCAATGGTATAAAGATTTCTTTCTTATGAAAGTCATGCAAAGAGGAGATGCCAACAGTGGACATTGGAAGGAAAAATTCATTGATGGCCTCCCAAATCTGTTTGCTGAACGAGTTCGTAGAAAACTTCGTGATAAGCATGATCAAATGGATATTCCGTATGATTAATATACCTATGGCCATCTCATTTCCCTAGTCATTGAAGAAGGACTAGGGCTGTGCAATGATATGAAATTACAGCATATGATGAAGAGTCAAAATCTCAACAACAGAAAAGAATTAGGTAAATTCTGTAATCAATTTACCTATGATACTAAAATCCAGTATCCTTCTTCTAAAACTCATCGGACTTCCATGTCTAAGCCCTACAAATCTCATAAAAATACCTTTCTAAAAAGAACATAAAGAATCTAGATATCGAGATCTACCACATCAGAAGAAATCTCACACCAGTCATCCCAAAACCATAGCCACCTGTTATAAATATGGACTATCACTCCTTGTGTGGACAGAGTTGAGAGAGGGAGCTGCAAGAGAGAGCTTCGAGAGATAATTTGTGGTAGAGAACTAAAAGAGAGAGCTACAAGAGAGATTCGAGAAGGAATAGATCTTCTCGAGAAGAAATCAAGAGAGAAGAGTGAAGAGGGTAGGGTTTGGGTTTGTAATCGAGACAGGTCTCAAGGGTCTATAGGAATGGCATATCTCTCTTGAGAAGAAAAAATCGAGAGAGAAGACTGAAGAGGGAAAGGTTTGGGTGTGTAGTTGAGAGCCTTTCTTCAGTTACCTCACTCCCGCATTTTTTTTATGTCTCGCTTCCCTTAAAATTCATCCCGTTTAGTTTTTTAACTTTTAAAATGAATTTTTATGGGGTTCATAAAGACTCTTGTTATTTTGAGTTTTTTTACAGAATTAGACAATGAATCCTGTATTTAAATCTTGTAGAATGTCATATTTGTTGTAGTGAGTGACCTAGTCTATGGTGATGTTGTAGAGTGACATTGTCTTTTGACCAACAAAGCTCTGATTAAAGTTACAAAAAAGGCAAATGTTCCTAAGCACTACTATAATTTTGGCCTTAGATGTCGGTGAAAAACCATCATTATAATCTTATAATGATGGCTGACTGTCTGTCATCTATCGGGCTGTCATCTTTACTCTTTTTCAACAAAAACCATCATAATAGGGTGTCGTGAAAAGCAATTAGATGATGGGGATTCCCCATCATCATAGATGCCACAAACAATTAGATGATGGGGAATCCCCGTCATCATAAGTTCCGTAAAAAATAATTAGATGACAGTGAATCTCCGTCGTCTAATATCCAAATTATTTTAAAAAAACTGTCATGGAATGGAAAAAAATGCCTTTCCATGATGGATTTTTTCATTACTTCAACCATACATTCTGCTTGTCCTCCTTCATTACAAAACTCACAAATCACTCTCATAATTCAAACTAGACTAAAATCAACATCAAGATGAAATTCATAAATCAAACTAGACTACAACCACATGGAGAAGGTTTCAGTTGACACTATACATCGTGTCCATGAGTCTGTACAAATTATGGTATTGATGGTATTGTACAAGCCACCAAAACCAAACTAATCAACAGTAAAAGAAATTTTTATCAGTTTACATTTTGAGAATTTGTTGGAGACCTTTGTAGTGGCAATGAGTATGTACAAATGTATATAGGCCGAAATACTATCATATGAACAATCCATACAATGAATAACTAAAGATAAAATTACTTCTTATATGAAGACGTTAGTTACATTATACTCCATTCATACAACATAAAACCAAATTCAAACCAAAATCAATCTTCCTCTAAAAGCCTTAAACCGCACACAACCAAATAACAATTCCATAACATCGAGGAATATAGTTTCTACATATATTGGCTACTAGATCAATGACTCATCTCCAACATGTGCTACAAAATATATAATTGCTTTACGATTCGATATAAATATCAATGGATTTAAGGATTTAATTTTTGAGAATCAATACCTTTCCCAATTTCTATTGCAACAGTTTCTAATTTATAGTTGTGGAAACAATACTCCCTACAAAACACTGGAAAAAAATCTCAACAAATTAGAAAGAGAAGAGAGGGTGAAAAGAATGGATTTAATCTATTCCCATTACTACAACAATTGGATTTAATCTATTTGCTTCCTTGCAAATTACCTTCCCTGCATCACCTTCTACACTCTGAGCCACAACCCTTACCTAATGACATCCAATCCATTGCTGAATCATAAAAAAACAACCGAACATGAACTCAACAGTGAACTCAACTTTTTCCAGTAATGCATCTATTCAAAGTTCAAACATATTGGTTGTCATTGTCTAATTGAACCACCAACTTGATAGGAGTCATATGGGTTCAGTCATGGGGACCACACCATTAGTGCAATCAAATTTTGAACGGCTAGATGGCAGGAGCATCTTTATAGCTCAAATTGAAATCATGTTTTGGTATATGTAACAAATTGGAGATTTCACATGGATACTTAAGTTAACCATCTCATCAGTATAATTTCTTATGCATATATTGTTAGCTGATCTGCCAATATCATTTGATTCATGCAAAAATCTAATATTAACAAAATTTGTTCCAAATTGGACGGTAAAGGATGAATTTAAGCTCACAAGTTTTGTGCGATCAAATACGAATAGCTGCAAAGGGTGGTTTCCATTGTGAATTCATCTCTAAGGAAAATATCATAACATAAAAGAGTAATGGATTACTACAATCAGCAACAAGAAGACTTGAGAGATAATACTACTTATTATATCAATGTTAAATTAGATCAGCTGTAAAAAGTGCATGTAACCATAAATTAAATGTGCAAACATTAAAAAAATTCATATTAGAATCATAATGTGCTAACCCAACCTCTCAAAGCAAGTTTGGCAGTGTAAGTATTCTTCTGAATTTCAAATTCATAATCTTCATGACAAAACAAGCTTAATTAGAACTAATCTCTCATTCAAAACTCCCAATCAAACATGCAGAGGTCGAAAACAAAGACAAATTCATACATGTATACAGAGTGGTGCAGTTTATATTGAAGTATTGCCTATAGATCTTTTTATCTTATAGGAAACTGAAACTTTATCAAGTATTGCTTATCTATCATAATATTGCATTCGATCATTAGTGACATGCATCCAATTTGACACTAAGAGACAATGCAGAGAAAAGGAAGAGACCTAAAATCTTGGTTCAAAAGGCATGTAAGATCCTCTATTTTAGTTTGATACATAAGATCCTCTATTTTGGTTTGATACATAAGACATCACAGGGCATATAGACATAGAAAAGGAATACAAAATAATAAAGCAATATTATTTTGTTAGCGGTAACTGAAAGTAGAACCTTATCTTAAAAACCTTAAGTGGGCTCTCATAATTGGAAATACCAATAGATTTCTCAGAAAATATAAGAAAACTATAATATACAGGTTAATAATGAAAATACTACTATTCTTATCAATGAAATAATAAATATAAGTATTGTTTGACTTGAGCATAATTACCTCAGCACGATGTTTGTTTAATAGTGTTGAAATCCAATGCAATGCTTCAATTCTCGTGGCCTAATATTCACTAGATAAGAGCCTGATCGATGAAAATAGCTAGTATCATCATAATATGTTTAAAGGGAAATAACATAACTAACTTGTAGGTAGAGACCAGCCAAATATTTTGTAAAATTGTTTATCATATATCTATATGATATCACTTGAAAGCTTAAAACCTAGAAAGACTTTACAAAGTTGAAAAGCACACCTCCGCGCAATAGAGAGTATTGCTCCAACATAGAAAATGACATATGGAATAGCCTTGATGTTTCGAAGCTCTTCATTGGTCTCTCGAGCAACCTTCAATGGAAGACATAGATAATTGTTAGAGAAAAAATCTAAACCACTTTTTTTCTTTTAGGGAAGCACAACATTTTAGAAATTCATCTCCCTCAAAGGAATAAAAGGAAGATAAAGATGAAAATACTCTTCCCTTTTCCTTTGTTAATGGGAGATATCAAGTATAAGAAATCTAGATTTTTTTCCTTTTTTGTTCTTTTTATTAGTTTAACAGGAGAAAATAAATATTAATACAAGGCTATAATGGGATGGAGGGGAAGCGACAACCAACTACTCTAATCTTTTCTTCTTTATCCAAAATGAAGGGCAAAATTGCTGCAAGTATATCAACATAACAAGGCACTAGTTCATCCCCGCCAAGTTTTACAAACTCATTTATCTGCAAAGAAAATAATGAATGACTACAACTGCTGAAAAGAATAACTTATTTTCCTCTAAAGCAATGAAACAATAGTAAAATGTGTAATGTTGTAGTGCAAATGCTAGCCAGTGATGAGAAAATGAAATAGATTGGCAGACAAAAACTTAAGGTATTATGGTTCAATTACCCATGTGATAGCTGTTAACCGAGTAAATTCATCAGGCGAACCAGCTCTCTGCACTAGTATCTCAGCCATGTGACCATAATTTACAGACTTCAAGAGTAGCACTATTTGAGTCGGGAAATTAAGAAATATACGAAAATATTTTCCATGGGAAAATGCATTAATTTATATGCGATATATTTCAATGTGGGAATTTTTTCTCATTTTCCACCATTAGATGTGAGAACTAGGAATTCACAACAATACAATTCTTACTCGGGAGTTCTTGATCTCTTGAAGAAACTCAGAAAGAGCAGAATCAGCTTGGTGTCTTATTTCATGGTTATTATCACTTAACATATTAAATAAACCTGAGAATTGTCAAGGATTTGTAAGATATATTTATGGACTTGGAAACCGCAATTAATAGAAGCTTCCACTTTTAAACGGTAAATTTTACCATCAAGGAAATCATGAAGAAATCCCAACGTATCAATGTCCGGAACATTGTCTAGTACAATGATCCATCCTACAAAAAACTGGCGAACATAGGGATTCAAGACATTCATACGCTCCCTTAACAATGGAATAAATTCTTCAATACTGAGGAAAGAAACCAACATGAAAACAGAGAAAAACATTAAACAATTGTACCTAGAAAATCTTCATTATCATCGATAGAATTGATAATTTTATGTGATACATGAAGCATTGGAGTAGATCACACACCTGAATTGATAAATTTCAGTAACAATATCCTGTTGATTACAACAACAGATTAGACTTATTAAACTAAAGCAAGTTCCTATCACTGGAAAACTAAGACAACTTTTTGTTAATTTTTCTTTTTTATACTGCCAAGTTTCTTATCAAAATAAAAAGAGTTGCATGGAGAGGAGTTTCCTTTTGGATAAGCGAAAGGAGTTTTTAAGAAATCATAGTTACCTTTACAAGTCGATCTAAAATATGTGCAGTACTTTGTACATTGGCATCAGAGTCGGCTGAAAGCTTACATAAGGCGTCAAAATTTTGATTAAAGAAAATGATGAAATCCCCTCTAAAAACCTGCTGATCACATAAATGTGCGATAAACCAAGGAGAGTTACATGAAAAACAGAAAAGAAATACAATCACTTGTAGTGGCGATATGCAACTCTATCAATTAAATCAAGTCAGTTAAAACAAATGCATCTAATTGATTCTTAACCCCAGAGGTTGCGCAATGCTAGGGTTATAGTACTAGAAGCACGTTAGACAAACTTAAGAAGATAAATTGCCTAACAATTAACGTATCGTTATAGATCTCTCCCAATGATCCGCATTAGGGTTACGGTAAAAGAACTCACGCGCTTGTCTTTAGCACGCGAAGTGACGAAAGCCAAGGCATAACACCTTGGTCGAAGCTCAGCCCATCGCCAAAGACACAGTTTTCCTTCAAGATCCCAACGAGTTTGTCTTCTCTTACGAATGTTCGAGTGAGATCAAGATCAAGAGAGATCGAGAGCGAAAGAGATTAAAAGAGAGAGATATCGAGAGAGAGAGAGAGAGAGAGAGAGAGCGAGATACAGAGAGAGGTGTAAAAGGGAAAAAGAAGTGTAAAAGATGAAGTTAGGTTGGCTTAAATAAGATGGCATTTTCGAAAATAAAATGGACTTTGGCTATAAGCGAGTTTTTTATACTATAAAACGATGACAATTTATTTTCACATTGTCATCGTAGGTAAGACCTTTATGACAATTAATAAAAAAACTGTCATATTATTAAAATTACCTCACCCAACCCATTTTTCCTTTGACAGGTTTTACACAATTGTCATTGTACTAAATATGTGGTTGTCACTGTATCCCATTTTGTAGTAGTGACGTGGCAAAAAAAATCATTGCTTTGGTAACAAACTTAACTTATGCCATAAGGGCGTCTTGAGAAAGATTCTCACTTACACCGCCATCATAGGGTGTAGTTCTTTAAAAGTCTTGACCATGGATGTGAGAGGAGCTTCTCATTTCGCTATTTATTTCATTGCCACGATGCTTTAAGGATCCTTTCTCAATGAAGGCAGTGTTATATGCTGTCGTCCTTTCCCTAATGCAAGGCGGCACATCCAGTACACCTAAAGTAGCCATGTTGGTCAAAGAGTTACATCT
This sequence comes from Datisca glomerata, assembly GCA_003255025.1. Lineage (NCBI taxonomy): Eukaryota > Viridiplantae > Streptophyta > Magnoliopsida > Cucurbitales > Datiscaceae > Datisca > Datisca glomerata. The sequence goes on from QANY01002872.1 coordinate 297,253, forward strand.
TCCAACATGACATAACCTTGTCCTAATCTTACCTAATCACAGCCTCCAGATTGTTCCCAAGCAAATAAGGATAAGAATGAAAGAAACAAAAAGCACATTACTAAGCCCACTACCTATATAGGTTTAGATGACATCTTTTATAAAGTTTTCTTTATATATTACACATCGGAAGTGTGGTGCCATGTAGGTGCCGGTTTGTCCTCTCTTTGATTGCCATTTATGCTCTTTAATGAGATGATAATGTTGAGATTCAAATGGAGCCCTCAGACTTGTACACATTCTTATGAAAGATAGATGTCACATTTTTCATGAAGCCAAGAGTCATGATTATCTTCCTTGGGCTGCTAAGAAAGAATGAGAAGGTGTGGAAAGGTGCGTGACATAGCATTGAAGTGCATTGATTTCCTACTTCATGGAAATGTAACAACGTCTAAATGGGGATGCACCTCACTGATAAATAGGCGTTTCTCTGCCTTCTAGTCCGTGAGAAACTCCTCGAATGCCCCTTTTGAGCCTCCTTTTCCATTTATAAATAGCCCCTTGCATTTTATTTCATTCTTTATACTTATTTAGAATTCTCTCGTCTCCTTGCTTTCTTGAACTCCCTGCGTCCCTGTCTCCCTTTCATCTTCCTCATTCTTAATGGGGAAGGAAACTCTTGATAATTTTGACAATCATGAGGCGGCGTCAATCCCACTTTTCAGAGTGATTTGCAATGACTTTCTCCTTTCTCAAATTGCTTGTGAGTACCACACAAGGCCTGTGATAGGTTGGTTTAAGTAGTATGATTATATTTTTTCTCCATCCCCAAGTATGTCACTCTTTTGAAAAAGGCGAGCATAAATGACGCGCTCAAAGTTAGCTCTCGCCTCCTTATCTAATGTGATTCTATTGTCATAGACACGTTGGTGATGCGGTGGAGTAGGCAGACCCACACCTTCTTCAATTACCACGACATTATCGACAATACTATGGACTCTTTAGAGAAAGAAGTACTTGGTCCATTGGCAAATGGCATGAGCAAGTCCTACAAACATAGCACCTTTGCGATTGCAAGTAAGAAGGCAAACTTTTCTTGGTGGTTGTGCCATTTCTTTAAGGCATCGATGCCCCACAAAAAAGAACATGGGATGGCAGCCATCAAAGGTCGGTGCTCAATTTGGTAACAGACGGTTGAACTTATCGCCTTCGTAGCCATATGGCTTTTTCGATACATTTTTCAAGGTGAACTTCCATTTCTGTGGATATTTTTGTTTTCATTTCATTTTTTTAAACTTTTATTCTGCATTCACAACCAATCGTTATAGTCACATTGCTATTTATATGAGCATCATTTGTCTTATAAGTCGCCTATCATATATGATGAATGCCTGAGTGCTCACAATGGCGGTCAGGCTCTCAATGGGTCATAAGGCCGCTTTGGCTCCCATATTCATGGTAAACCTGTACTTTACCATTGATCTCATCCTACCTTGATTACTCCTTCCTGTAGATGTTCATTTGGGAGAATTTTCCTATGTGCGCTCCCTCTTGGGACCCTGCTGCCACTCACTACAAAGGTTGCATCAACCCTCCTCAGGCATGGGAATGGTAAGGGAATACGACTTGGAAGGTCAAGCTTCCCTACTGGCGTGGATGTTCTCGAGTACTTCAAGCTCTATCCCTTCTCCTTCAACCTAGAAGGTTACATGACAGATGAGATGTGGCCCCTGCTAGGCAAAGACATTGATATAGTTCAAGGCTTCGAGGATATTTCCCTTCAACCTGACTAATAAGATACTCATAACAATACTCACCTCATCTACAGTCCCTATCGTGGCTTACTATGAGGGAGAAGTTGGTACAAATGTCACTGTTAATACTTGTTATCAGCGCTCTAGGGCAACCCATCAGTTTGCGTATGACCAAGTCATCATGCTGTGAAGGAGAGATCGACTTGATGCCAAAGATTCCTTTGAGTGGTGGATGGAGGTGGCCCATCATTCAAGTAAGATTCCTAAAGTGTTATCTATACTGATGGCTGCACGTCAACCCGACATATCCAAACCCATTAAGAAATAGGGGAGTGCCTTAGCTAGTAAGTGGCAAAATTTTATCAAGTTGACACCTACTGAACTCCATGAGGACAAGATCTATAGGGGTGATCTCACACTTCGTGCCCCTAAACCCCCAATCTTCTCAAGATAAAACAGCGAAGGACACTCTCAAGCAAATCAAAAAGTAAAAGTAAAGCTGCATGCCTTGATGGTTTAGATACAAAGGTGGTTGTGCCAGAGAATATAGAGGCAGAGACCTCTGAACCTGAGAGGGTGGAGTCTCCTGGCCATGAGCCAATGTAAGTGGAGACTTCTAGACTAGAGGCTAAGGAAGATAAGGGCGAAGAGTTGAGCAGGTATAATGTTGAAGCTACTAAACTTTATGCCCCCCAAACTTACGCTAATGAGAGCATGATGATTGGTTTCAAGCTCAAGTATATGTTAGTGAAGTCTAAAAAATCAAGGGGCAGAAAGCTTAGAACGGCTACATGAGGCATTTTCATTGAAGAACCTCTGGAGCCTCCACGACAGATATACCCCGCCAATGTCATGAGTTCATCCTCTTTTGAGGAGACCCACAATGTTCACCTGTAATGTCAAAAGCTCTTCTCTATTTCTTTCTTTATGTTTACATTAGAGAATGCCACATATATTTCTTTATCTACATGTACACTTAAATAAAAGATTACATACTGAATAAAATTGTTTCAACTATCTTGTAGACTCTAGCGATGAAGAATGACTCCTCTAAAGGTGTTAGCGAGTACCTGAGTTTCTTGCAACGCCAATAGCTTAGAGACGATGGACTCCATCTTCAGTGGTGGCTCTACCCTCGCATGAGGGCGAAGGGCATGCACATTTAGCTTTTTATCCTTCTCCCTTTTTTATTTTGGTCAATGGATTCTCTTCTCTTTTCTCTGCTTTAACTTTTCTCTCTACCTTTTATACAGGCACAACAATAAGAGGCCTCCCCCAACCCTCATATCCCCACTTTGTTGTTGCAGAAGAGGTTCATGCCCCCAAAGAACCATTATATGTCATTCCATGAAAAGGAGGAGCGCCACCGTGATGTAACTTATTCTTGCTTCTCATATTTCCACATTTTGTATGTATTAAAATGTCATTGAGGCTCATGACTTAGGTTTCTTCTTAGGAGTTCATCATGCATCCTTCTCCTATAATGTACCCATACTATTCCGAGGGGGGTGGTGATACGGTCGCTGTCATGGGCCCAACAATAAATTATACTAGCTCTTTCTTGACCCATTGCTCTTCCATCACTACCATTACAAGCACTGAATCCCATTAATGTTGAGTTAGTATACCCATTTTATCAATATTCCTTTAACATTCTTCTCTCTTTTTTTTACCCTTTTGAATCATCTTGTTATCCTTTTGTTGTAGGCTGCAAGGAAGGTCGTTTGACACAACCGTAGAAACACCCGAATCTTCTCAGCCTGCGCCAAGGTGTCAGGTCCATTACGTTGAACCTGTAGTAACAATGGAGAAATGCCAATAAGAGTTTGTTCATGATAGGGGCGAGAAAAAAGGTACTGAACTGACCATATTGAACCAAACTAAAAATGGTCAGTTTAGTCGATTATTTAAGTTATATCGGTTCGGTTCAGTTTGGCTCGGTATTTTTACTTAACCGTAAGTTTGGTTCAAAAAAATATGTGATTTTGAACCAAACGGAAATGAAGTATAAATAAAATATAATAAATTATATATATATACACTAAACCTATTTGTACAAACACAAAAATCTCACCCTCTTCTCTTTTCTATTACACACCTTCTCTTTCCTCTTTGAAACTCTCTCTCTTTTCTTCTCCTCTTTGAAGATTTCTCTACAATTACACGCAGTGCCTCCTTCTCTCTGAACTCTCTATCATGCCCCTCCCTTCTCTTTGATCTCTCTCTCCTTCCCTCTCTCTTCTCTTCAAACTCTCTCTCCTTCCCAATCTCTTCTCTTCGTACACTCATTTCTGCTCGAGATGGTGGCGCGAAGAGGATGGTTTCGTTCATCAAGAGCATCCTCAGATCTGCTCGAGGGTGGAGCAAACATGTTGGCTACTAGAAATCCTCATATCTGCTACAGTCAATAGGGTAGAGTAAAGACTATCCTCAATCTCAGATCTGAGTAGATTTTCTCAGATCTACTCAGATCCACTCAGATATGAGCAGATCTACTTGAATATGAGTGTTAAAGATGTTGTCTTAGGTTTGTATTTTGGAGAATTTTAGCCCAGGCCTCTAATTTCATCGATTTTTTATTCTGTAACCCTAATGTTTTAAATCAGGGTTTGTAGTTAATTTTGATTCTGTAACCTTTATGGTTTATGTTGTATTTTGGAGAATCTGTTTTGTGAAAAATCAATGGTTTCAGGTACTATTAGAATTATTTTCGTGCCTTTTATATTGTATTTCACCAGCCAAATCTACATTACAGATTATAAATGTTTTTCTTGATTTAGTTTAGGGTTTATAATTATAGAATTTAAGTTTAATTTTTACTAATCTAGGGTTTGTTATAGATTGGAGTTTGATTATTTCTGATTTAGGGTTTGTAATGACAAATTTTAAGTTCAATTTTTGTTGGTTTTTCTTGTAGATGTATTTGATTACAGATTTTATGTTTTAGGTTTACCGATTCACTAATTGGATTGAAGACTTTGATTATAAATTTTGTGTTTGATGTATTTGATTACAGATTAAGGGTTTGAAATAATGAACCGAACCGAACCAAAATTCACGGTTTGGTTCGGTTCCATTATTTTGACATTCACTATTCGGTTTGGTTCGACACACGATCGTGTCGAAAGTTTCAGTCCGGTCTAATTTTTATCCAAATAACCAACCAAACTGAACCGTGAACACCCTAGTTCACAAGGGCTTCATGGGTTAAGAGCTTGGCATCTTGTCTGTGGGGATTAGGCTAAGTACTTTAAATATGTTTGGGTCTACCAATGGGACTCTATCGCTTCGCTACGAAGGCTAGGATGAGATACACAGAGAAGCTGCGACGAAGTGAAAAGTCCCTCCATGAGTCATCTCAAGATGCTGAGAGTGTTGTTGAAAAAATGATCTAGCTTGCTCTCACTAGCTCTAGTTGAATCTGATGGCAATACTTCCAATGTCAATGGTGATCATTATTTCATTTATGGTCCAAAATCCTTCAAGCTCACTCTTTTCTGGTCGTGGAGAAGTTTTATGGTTGCCAAATGATGGAAGTGCAAATTGAGACTAAGTGTGAGAGAATGCAGGGGTCTTTATTGTCCCTGCCTTTAGATTCGTTTCTAATGGATCCTCTTGATTATATGGGCGTCGATGAGAAGGCCATTACATATCTCTTATACACTCAGCATGAGTTGAATCCTTGTGGCCTTAGACTAGATTGGTCGCTCCCTACCATTCGCAAGTACAAAAGGTTACAAAGGCGTTTAATGAGGATTGGGGAGGTAACAACCCTCAAGAAGGTATTAGAGCACCAGATTATAATAAAAGACACTGTTGCAGCGACACTCAAGGCCATTGAAACAAAGATCAACGATCATCATGCCGTGCCAGAGCGCCACACCTCTGATGCTTTAATCCTAACCAACAAAGTAGTGGAGGACCAATTTGGGGCCCTATGGTTTTTTTGTGTGTATCTCTGTCTTTGCATCAACCCTTGTAACCATAATGAAATGATAAGAGTGCTTGTTTTAGTACTCAATTTTCTTCCCTTCGTAACATTATTTATTGAATATATGCATGCACATTTATTTAACTCCACTTTTGATTGAACTTTGACCCCTTTTCACACGACTTTTTTTAATTATGAAAACTCCTTTAAGTCGTTGAAGGCATTTCATGAAAAAATAAATCAATTCTAACAACTCCCCGATGGACTTGGTTGGCATAGAACTATATAATATCAATAACATTTATCCCCGAGGAGGTACAATAGCAGTAAAGCACTTATTGATTCTTCCAAGCTGGGTATAAAGCGGTGGACATAGAAGACTTTCACGTCTTTAGCTCTTTTACTATCCGCAGTGGACATCCATAATGGCCTTTACATTAGTCTAGTCAATGTCGTTCCGACGCTGATGGACATAGAAACCTAAAAACTTTCCTCGAGAAACTTGGTACGCACAGTTCAAAGAAATCTTCAACTTGTAGACCCTACATCTCTGAAACACATTTCTCAAGTGTCTAAGATGGATTTTTTCCTTCTTGGAGTTGACAACCAAATCATCAAATTAATCTTCCATGAACTCATGGATCATGTCGTGGAAGATCCCCATCATCGCTCACAGGTACATGTCCCCGACATTCTTTAACCCAAATTGAATCACTACCCGAAAGGGGTCTTGAAGCGTCTTCTGGCCCCATCTTGATCTGGTTGTAGTTTCTAAAACCATCCATGAAGGCGAAAATTTCATGATTCGTCATGGAATCCATGAGGCATCTATGTTGGGAAGTTGAAAATCATCTTTTGGACATGTCTTATTCAGATCCCTGAATTCGAGACAACAATAAATTTTCTCATTCTTCTAATTTACAGGAACTATATTAGCCAACCAAGTAAGGTGTTCTATTGGCTTTAGGAACTTCACCTCCATCATCTTCATGATTTCAGCCTTGACTTGTAATTCAATTTTAAGGTGAAAGTATCGTGGCAATTCTTAACAGGTGCACACGCCACTAAAACTCCTAACTTATGCGCCACCAATGAGGGTTTCAACCTTGGCATCTCTGTCTATGGCCATGTCGATACATCTTGGAACTCCCTTAGTGATGCCAATATTCCTTCTCGTTGATCCCCATCTAAGGTTTTTGCTAGAAAGATGGGCCTCTGCCTCAATTCACTATTCAGATAAACCTCCTATAGTTCTTCCTATGATGGCGACGACATATTATACGGAGGTTCTTCTAGCATCTCCCGATTCATCACATGTATTCTACTTCATAGCCCTTGCAGTCTTACGAATGCCTCCTCCGTCATTACACCCTCCTCTTTTCCACTATCACGGGGATCTGATTTTGCACTTGACCACGCACACCATCATAACTGATATGTGCGCTTCCCATTTAGGAAGGTCATCCAAGTGACCATCTCATTTCCTGCCTGTACTACTATTTTTCCCTATTTACCTTCCCATCTGGGCAATGAAATATTCTGAGCTTCCTGGGAGTAGCTGTAACCATGGAGATAATTCATCGAATTAGGTTACCTCTACTAGGTGGGTTTCTATTTCATCAAACAACGCCTTCGTGGCCACTATCATAATACCATTACCCTTCCATCATGGTTTGATAAAAGGCCTACCCAATAAGATGTGATACACTATCTCTAATTCAATGATCTGTAAGTTGTTCGTGGTACTGACACTTACACCTTTACATTCACATTTCCCACTTACTGATGCTGGTTAAAACCCTGTGATGATGATCTTCTGCTTGCCAACCTTTTCTCTAGTATGCCTATCACCTTGAATATGGTTATTGGCATCATATTGTTTCTAGACCCATTATTCACCAGGGACCACCTTACTTGCACACTGTTAACTAGTGCTTCTACATAGAAAAGGCAGATGTGACCCACTCTCTTCACCATTCTATTTACATTAGTGAACGTAATTGCTTCCTCCTTATTTTACCTAATTCTTCCCAACGACGACTTTACAAAGAAATACTACACCTTCACCTTTTGCTCTGAGACATTCATTAACGTCTAAGTTACTTGTCGCTGACTCTATGAAAGAAATTCTTGCACACCATTGTTCTTAAGAGTAGCTCTATGAAAGCCACGTCCACTACCATTTGTCCTTCCTCACCACTCTCTTATTCTATTATTGTCATATATGATGTAGAAGTACCACCAAATAAATGTATCATATTTACATTCACATGATGGGGGAAAGGCTGCTCTTCCGTCGCCTCGACTTCATCAATAGTAATCTCCCCTTTTTTAGTTTCTCATCAAATATTTGTGTCACTGTTTTACACTTTTTTGTTGCATGAGTTGTGTCTCGCTAGTAACGGTAGTATCGGGGCTGCTCCCATTCCTCCCTAGTAGGGAACCTTTCTACCTATGGTCATCTTTTGACCTTGTCCTTAATCTAAACATCCAATAGAGCTTCCACCTTATCCATTGTGCATGGAAACGATGGAGGTAATCTCTTTCATATGTGCCTTTCTTTGCTCTGCCCTTAAGAATGCGCTATCACCACTTGTGGTGCATATCGTATTGACTTCCAAGAACGGCCCCAACGTGTACTTTGCTCGATGATTTTAGGCTTATGCACGGGTGTGCTAGTGCATTGGACAACCGCATTGAGGTTGGAGAATGTGACATATTAGGATTCTTCAGACGTGCACGGTACTCGCTTATCATCTCGCTGATACACATCTTTACCAAGATTTCTCTTTCCACACCTCTTGATAGTCTAATGCATCGGCCTTGAATTTCATAACGTTGGCCATTAGGAACTCATCTTGCTTCTGAAGTTCATGCCCTAGCTCTAAAATACTCATTTTCTCCTCTAACACATAAAACTTCATCATTAAAGTGGTTACCATATGCAACCATGTCGGGATTGATCCCATCACCAGATTAGTGTACCATATATATGCCCTATCTACTAGTGACTTAGAAAACACCATCAATCTCATGGTCCTGTCACATCTGTGTGGCCCCAGATCATCGATGAAATTTACCAAATGCCCTCTTGCGCATCCTTCCTTCCCGATATACTTCCAAAATTTTAGGGGCACATGATCAAATATGTGTGGCTTCACGGCTAAGTCCACTAGGTAAGGAGGGTGGAAGTCCACTATCCTCCCACTCAGGGTGGCTCTCCATCTCTAACATTTTTTAGAGTGCTTCATTCATGATAAATGAGCTAGGGTATGTACTGTTAATGGGAACTTTGGGTATTGGGTGGTTTGTACAAAAATGCAGGAGAAATGGGAGGACTAAGGTTGTTCGAAAGGCCAACATTTTGGTCACCGTTTGCTATACTTAACCTGGTGGAGCATCAAGCATTCAGGGGTGGCACAAGAAGAGCAACGGTGGTTTGATTCACTGTCTATGGTAGGATAGAGTAAGCTACAGGTGGTGGTGTAGGAGGGTTATGTGAGAAGGTGAGGAAGTTAGTTAGGGTGCTCGGTAAGGCTTAGATATCAGTGTTAGAAGCTTGCAGATCCTTAATACAATTGGTTTATTCCGCCATCGTCATAGTAACAGTGGCTGAAATAACAACATGAAGTTACTCAAGTGATGTAGTCTCATCTCCATCCTAGTTTTCCACCAGTGGTTTCATGTTTCCATCAACATGAGAAGAATTTCTCTTCAGCATCCCACATCTGGCCATTTCTCAGGAAATGACGAAGACAGGTCACTCCCTAGTGGAGTCATAAAAAATGTTTAGAGGCAAGGGTGATGTAGTAGAGTGGCCTAGGATTTCGATTTACTAACCCTAGAAACGTAAAGGTTTTGGGCAGGGGAGGTGAAGGATGGACATCTTAGGTCATCTTGAAGAAGGTCACAAACTCCCTTTCTTAAAGCTTTGGTCAAAGTTTCAAAGCTAATTATATTCTATCTTACGGTCCGAGAGGGTTCAAATCCTTTCTAACAAAGGAAAATGTTTCTTTTTTAAGCCAGCAACTTCTTAGGAGTAGAGCTAGAAACCATGGGGACCAGATGTGGTTAATCCCCTTGGCAGTTACGCTTTCCCTTAACTAACCAAAACTATTTTAAGCAATGATGCCTATATGACAACAAGAAATCATTGTTCTTGTAGAAACTTAATTGATTCAATAAAGGCATATAGAGAAAGGTTCTTTCTTACACCATCATCACAGGGTGTAGTTCCCTACATGTCATCACTATGGATGTGAGTGGGGGTTTCTCACTCCGCCGTTGATTACAGTACCATGATGCTCTAAGGATCCCTTCTCTATGAAGGCGGTGTTATACGTTGTCGTCCCACAGATTGTTCCCCCAACCAACAGATTGTTCCTAGACAAGGGAGAATTCATGAGCATTTTTCACCAATTTCTGCGATAGATAAAGGTAAGGAGGAAAGCAATAGGAGGCATACTATAGGGCCCACCACCTTTATAGGTTTAGATGGAATCTTTTACAATGCTTTCTTTATATATTACATATTAGAAGTGTGGTGCCACATAGATGCCGATTTTTCCTCTCTATTTCCACAGTGCTCTTTGATGAGTGGATTGTTCTGACACTCAACGTCATATACAAAATCTAATAGTTGGTATCAAACCATGGTTAATTGAAATTTATATATCTTGGAAAATTGATTCGTTACGTATATCAACATAATTAGTTGCCGATTTTGAATGAAATAGTAGAAATACTCGTTCAAATTGAAGTTTCAAGATATGTTATTTATAGCATCGGTAGTACATAAATAATATATTTGTTTCTACATCCCTGGCTAAAATTGTCATTAATCTAGTCAATGTTTTATTATCTTCCGTTAGCATGACTATGTGTGATTATTTCAAACGAGTCAAATTGGATGCATATCAGTAGATACCTATTATATCTTGTGATGCTTCTTGTTATTAAATGTGGATTATATACAATGTGTAAGAAGATCACCGCTTTCGTTGATGTAAATTATTTTTTGTGTTTAGCCAGGAGAATAATAATAATGCCTGATTTTTTGTAAGTGTTAATAAAAAAGAATGGGAGGAGAATTTAAGAGTAAGTGAAACTTTTAGAGAATCTCAGGTTTTGTTCTAGTTGTATTGAACGTATTCTTCCTCTAGTACATTTGGCATTTATATAGATTTTCTAAATCCCATGTGTAAATTAAAATAACAATATAAAAGGAAACACTTATTATTCTTAGGGACCACACCCGTTCGTGGGGATCATTTTACCGGGTATGGCCTCATTTTTCCTTTCTATCTCACTCGATCATCAATCAATTACAGTCAATTGGCGATTTTTTATGGCTTTGAACCAATTAGTCACAATCATTTGGTGGTCTATCAATCCGTATCACCTGAGTATTTTCAGCTTTTACTAAATCAATCATTGTCGCTTGTCTGCCATCTCTGGTCTATTCGCCTGCCTTCGTTCTTCTTCTCTTCCTTCCTTTCTCATTCTGGCGAGGTCTCCCGCCTCAGTGATCTTTCTCATTCTGACGAGTTCTCCCACTTCAGCGTTCTTTCTTGCTCTGACGAGGTCTCCCGCTTCAACATCTTCCCCATTCTGATGGAGTCTCCTACTTCCAGGCTCTTCCCGCTTTGACGAGGCCTCCCGCTTCAAACCATCCAATTCAAATCGAGAAAGAAATAGATGAAGAGCAACAAGAAGAAGAGATGGAAATAAACAACCGAACACTCAAGGAGTTGGCAGTACGAACTCTAGATCAGCAACCCCTTTCTATTGAATATCCCCCACTTCAAGTTGCATTTAAGCTCAAATCAGGAATGATCCATCTTCTTCCAACTTTTCATGGTTTCGAGGAGAAGATCCAAACAATCACTTAAAGGATTTCATGTAGTGTGTTCAAGCATGAAACCAATCGGTATCTCTAACGAGCAAATTAAGTTGAAAGCCTTTCCATTTTCCTTAGCGGATAGAGCAAAGGAATGGCCTTATTATCTACCATCCGGCTCCATCACCACATGGAATTGGATGAAGAAGCTATTTCTCGAAAGATATTTCCCTGCATCCAAGGCTGCAAATATTAGAAAATAAATATGCGGCATTCAGCAACAAAATGGAGAGAGTTTGTATGAGTATTAGAAGCGGTTCAAGAAGCTTTATGCATCATGCCCGCATCTTCAAATCAGCGAGCAACTTCTAATTCAATACTTCTATGAAGGACTCATGTTGATGGAAAGAAGCATGATAGATGCAGCAAGTGGAGGAGCTTTAGTGGATAAGACACCTATGAAAACAAGGACTTTGATAGCTAACATGGCGGCTAATTCACAACAATTTAGCACTCGATCAGAATTGCCACCAAGTAAGGTGAATGAGGTTGGTATTACAACCAAAATTTAGCGACAACTAGCTAATCTCACCATCCTAGTTCAACAAATGGTCGTGGGTTCAACTCAGCAAGCAAAGGTATATGAAGTGTGCTTTATAGTTGGTCATCCAACTGATATGTGTCCATTTATGCAAGAGGATAATTAGGAGCAAGCCAATGCTATAGAAGGATTTCAAGGGAAGCATGTGTAACAAAGACAAAAGAATGATCCTTTCTCCAACACTTACAATGTTGGATGGAGGGACCATCATAACTTCTGCTACTCAGAAAATAGACAAGTTACCCGAAATGCTAACTTCAATCGTCCACCAATTTCAACCAATCAAGGCTTCAACAACCATATCAACCATGACCACAAGCCATGCCTCAAGACCAAGGTATGTCTCTTGAGGAAATAGTTAAATCTTTGGCTTTTAACGCTTTGTAATTGAAACATGAGACAAAGACCACTATCAAGGGCTTAGAGACACAAATGGGCCAATTAGCTACTACCGTGGGCAGATTGGAAGCACAAGGATCGGGAAAACTTCCATCCCAAACTGTGAAAAAACCAAGGTAAAATGCTAGTTCTATGACTTTGAGATATGGGAAACAACTCGATGAAGTATCAAAAACACCAAAAACAGAAGGAGCGTCCGTAGATGAGCAAAAAGAGAAAAGGGATTTCACCCTTGAGAAAGATGAAGCTGTGACTCCCATGGAGAGTACTTCGACGCTAAGATAACTTCTAAAGTTATGATTTCTACTAATGTTTCTTCTCCACCTTTTCCTAGCAGATTTGTAAAGTCTAAAAAGGAGGAACATGAAAAAAAGATTTTGAAAACCTTTCACAAAGTACAAGTGAAATACCTCTTTTAGATGTAATTAAGCAAGTACCACTTTATATAAAGTTCCTCAAAGATTTGTGTACTACCAAGCGCAAGTTAAAGGGTGATGAAACGATAAGTGTAGGGGAGAATGTATCCGTTGTTTTGCAAAGAAAGCTTCACCATACCATGCACAATCGGTAACACGATGCTTGATAAAGCTATGTTAGATTTAGAAGCATCAATCAATATCATGCATTACTCTATTTATGCTTCTTTGAATCTTGGTTCGCTTAAGGAAACCGGTGTAGTTATTCAACTCGCCGATCGTTCTTATGTCTATCCAAAAGATGTTTTAGAGGATGTTTTAGTGCAAGTTGATGAGTTAATTTTTCTAGCTAATTTCTATGTTCTTGGAATGGAAAACTACTCTTCACCTATGTCTATGATGGAACTCTAGCTATGGAGTTCGATGGCGAGGTTATACGCTTCAATATCTTTGATGCAATGAGGTACCCAAATGATACACATTCATGTTTTTCAGTTGATATACTTGACTCGTTAACACAACAACTTTTTGAGTTAACAAGTGAGGATGCACTGGAAATCGCTATTGGGAAAAGCCAAGAAGGGACATGCAAATTTGTGATGACATTGAGAATACCGTCGCATATCTAGAATCATTGCCAAAAGCTCCAAATAGGTACAATGCTTATTTTATTTCATTGCCTTTATCTAATGAGAAACTTCTACCTTCTATTGTGCAAGTCCCTACTTTGGAGATTAAACCTCTTCTTCTGAAATATGTTTACTTAGGAGAGAAAGACATGCTAGCTCTAATTGTAAGGAATCTCACGACATTACAAAAGGAGAAGTTAGTTCATATTTGAATGGATCACAAAACAGCAATTGGTTGGACAATATTCAACATAAAAGGGATCAATCCATCCATATGCACGCACCGAATTCTACTTGAGGATGGAGAAAAGCCAAATTGGAAAGCTCAACGCTGACTGAATCCTCCTATGATGGAGGTTGTAAAGAAAGAGATCTTGAAATTGTTAGACGTTGTTGTGATTTACCCAATTTCAGACAGCAAATGGGTGACCCCGGTCCAAGTAGTTCCAAAATTATCTAGTATCATCGTGGTTAAGAATGAAGAGAATGAGCTAGAACCATCCCGTGTCCAAACCGGGTGGCAAGTTTGCATTGACTATCGAAAACTTAACTCTACTACTCGCAAAAATCATTTTCCTGTACCTTTCATTGATCAAATGTTAGAAAGATTGGTTGGTCATACTCATTATTATTTTCTTGATGGCTATTCATGTTACAATCAGATCGCAATTGCACCGGAGGATCAAGAGAAGAAAACATTCACATGCCCCTTTGGAACGTTTGCTTATCGACGCATGCCATTCAGACTTTGCAATGCTCCTGACACTTTTTAATAATGTATGAGGAGCATATTTTTAGATTATGTTAAAAGCATCATAGAAGTTTTTATGGATGATTTTAGTGTTTATGGTGACTCTTTTGACAAATGCTTAGATAATCTCACCCTTGGTTCTTAAACACTGCATGGAAACTAATCTTGTGCTTAATTGGGAAAAATTCATTTCGTGGTAGAAAAAGGTATAGTTTTAGGCCATGTCATATCTTCTAAGGGGATAGAAGTAGATAAATCCAAAATAGATCTTGTACGTTCTTTACCACCTCCCACAAGTGTGAAGGAGGTTCATTCTTTTCTTGGACATGCAGGTTTCTATGATTCATCAAGGATTTTTCAAAGATTGCAAGACCTTTGTGCAGATTGTTACAAAAGGAAGTGTTGTTTGACTTCAATGAAGAGTGCAAGGAGGCATTTGAAAAGCTTAAAGAACTTTTTCTCACATCTCCCATTATTCAACCACCTAATTAGAACCTCCCATTTGAGTTAATGTGTGATGCAAGTGACTATGCTATGGGGGCTGTTTTAGGACAGCGAGTTGGCAAGCTTTCTCATGTTATCTATTATGCATCAAGAACCTTGAATAATGCACAACTTAATTACTCCCTAACTAAGAAAGAGTTATTGGCGGTTATTTTCTCTTTAGATAAGTTTCGTTCTTATTTAATTGGTTCCAAAGTAATTGTATTTTCTGATCATGCAGCTCTTAGGTACTTGCTCAGTAAGAAGGATGCTAAACCGAGACTTATAAGGTAGATACTTCTCTTGCAAGAATTTGATTTGGACATCAAGGATAAGAAGGGAAGTGATAACGTAGTTTCTGATCATCTTAGTCGCCTCATTCATAATGAGAAAGCTATTCCTTTGCGTGAAAACTTTCCCGACGAGCAACTATTCTCTTTGGAACTTTTGACCCCTTGGTGTGCTGACATTGTAAACTACTTGGTTACCAAGAAGATGCCTAATGACTTAACTCATGCTCAAAAGGATAAAATAAAGAAGACAGCAAAGTAATATGTGTGTGATGATCCATATTTATGGAAGTATTGTGCCGATCAAATGATAAGAAGATGTGTATCTAATTATGAATTCTCATATATATTAATTTTCTGTCATTCTTATGCATGTGGTGGGCACTTTAGAGCAAAAAGGACCGCTCTGAAGGTACTTGAGTATGGATTTTATTTGCATACATTGTTCAAGGACACTTACATTTTTTGTAATTTGTGTGATCGTTATCAAAGACCAGGCAACCTAGGTGCACGAAATCAAATACCACAAACACCTATACTCATTTTTGAAATCTTTGACGTTTGGGCATTGATTTCATGGGACCTTTTCTTTCTTTATATGGTAATCTTTACATACTTCTTGCTATTGATTATGTGTCAAAATGGGTGGAAGCAAAAGCCACTCATACTAATGATTCTTAAGTGGTTGTAGATTTTGTGAAGACTAACATTTTTACAAGGTTTGGAACACCAAGAGCCATAATCAACGATGGTGGTAGCCATTTTTGCAATTATTGATTCGAAGCTTTGCTAAAGAAATATAATATTACACATAAGATCTTCACACCATACCACCCACAAACTAGTGGGCAAGCGGAAGTATCAAACTGAGAGGTCAAGTCCATTTTAGAGAAAATGGTGAATCCTAATAGGAAAGATTGGACCTTGCGCTTTGATGATGCACTTTGGGCATATATAACAGCATTCAAAACACCAATTGGGATGTCACCATTTTCCTTATGTATGGTAAGCCATGTCACCTTTTGGTTGAATTGGAGCACAAAGCATTTTGGGCGGTGAAGCAATGTAACATGGAAATGGAAGCTGCGGGTGAACAAAGGAAGCTCTAACTAAATGAGCTTGAGCAAATCAGAAATGACGCTTATGAGAACTCACGAATGTTCAAGGAGAAAACTAAGGCTTTCCATGACAAAATGATTTCAAGAAAGATTTTTGTATTGGACAAAAAGTTCTTCTATTTCATTCAAACCTTAATTTATTTCCTGGTAAGTTACGTTCTTGATGGGTTGGTCCTTTTATTGTTACTAATTTTTTTCCTCATGGTGCAGTGGAAATTAGGAGCTTGAAGACGAACAAGGAGTTCAAAGTGAATGGACATCGACTCAAGCCTTACTATGAGTCCTTCATAACGCAAGATGTGGAGAATGTACCTCTCCATGAACCCGAGTCTCTTGACGGATAAATGCGGTTACAAGTCACTTGCTTTTTTTATTAGTTTGAGTTTTATTTCTTTAAAAATAAACAAAAAAATAGCATTAGTTGCTTTATTTTGATTAGTTTGAGCTAAGTTTTGTTTTTATGAGTCTTAGGATACTTTCTAACAACCATGATGAGAACTGAGCTTTAATGTTATGGCTTTGATTGATTATAAACATGGATTTAGATCTTGATAATATTCCTTGGTTAATATTTTTTTATGATAATTATGCGCAAATCATCATTATGCACAATAGCCATGTTTTTCAGTATAGAAGCATGCATGTTAGGATGAGTAAAATGCTTATATCATTTTTATTACCCACGTGAGACATATTCGAGCCACTGAATTTCTTTTGAGAGGTATAATACTATGATACTATTCTTTCTTGTTCTTACTTTGACTATTACTTGAGTTGACATGCAACATGAGGATTAAATACTAGAACTTTTCAAAAGGTCTTTTGAAGTCAATAGTTGATCGAGTACCTCTTCAAAAAATGATAAAGGCATTAGGATTTACCACCATAGTCAAATCAGCAAGGGCCCAATTGATGTTCTCACGAGAACATCCCCCTTAGTGCGCCACTTTGAGGTTTCATTAATCTTCTTCTTTATTAACCCCATCTCTTTACCTCTTACCCATAGTGTAGATCCTCACCCTTAACCTAAAAATAAAGTGAAGATAACATTGAAGAGACTTATTTTATATACAAGGTGCATTCAACAAACACTTGGGGTTGTCAAAAAAAAGTAAAGAGGAAGAAGAAAGAAAAAGGAATTGAAAAAGAAGAAAAAAAGCATGGGGTGAAACGTTATTCTTGTAAAATTTCTTTGAGAAAATGGAAATATTAAAAAAAAGTGCAAAGAGAAATTATATTGATTAAATATGTTCTTGGACGTTATAAGGTTGGATGAGATGAAGCAAAGACTCAATGTAATGATACTTTCTTATGTTCTTAGTTGATTGCCTCGAGTTATGAGAAATGTTCCTTGAATATTTTGATGATGTATCTCACTCCATGAGTCTTTAGAACCTTTGTTGCATTCTTTCTATTATTTTTTTAGCCACTACCCCTAGCCCCATTACAACCTTAATTGAAGACATTTTGATTTTGGGTGGTGCCAACATCTAAGTGGAGAATTGTGCCTGAAAGAAAGCATATATTGTCATTGATCCTTTCACTCAAGTAATGGTATACTTTGAAAATAGATTGAGAGAATAAATAGTTGAGTGATCTTCTTTATGAGGCTTATGGAGCTTTTACTTATTCGAAGCATGCATAACATAAATTATTGTTAACATTGTCTATGACACACAAACACTTGAGTACGATTGTTAGAGAGATGTATTAGCTTTCGAATGATTATGGATTTGAGTCAATGTTTTTATAATTTCAAGGCTATAATCTATTATTGTTCTCTGAGACAAATTGTTAGAAGGTTAGTTCTTTTTGTCTACATTGGATTGCTAAGGGACTAGTAATAAGCTGGTTGGAGTTGTAATAAGTGCGTAAAAACACATTTTATTAAATGTTTAAATAATAACATCTGTGAAAAGAAGAGATTAAATATGATATTTTATGTAATTATTTCACAAATGTTACATTCAGATATTTATTTTATTTTTAATGTGTTTTTAGGTTACAAATATAAGCAACTTGAAAAGGAGTTCAAAATAATCTAAAACTCTATGTCTCTTACTGCTTCCAAGTCTCCATGTGCCACCATATGAATTTTGAAATTTTAAATTTAAAGATCAACTTAAAATTTGAATTTCAAATTCGGCATATTTGCATAGTCGAAGAAAAATGAACGTTACATGATGATCCCGATTTTTCTACAATTCAAATCTTATATGGGAGGAGTTGTTGATTTTTGTGAAGATTGAAGAGCACACAACCTCTATAAAAAGGGGGGCATGCCCCAACCAAGAAGAAAGAGAGGATTTTGAGTTATTTTCTAGTTTAGAAGTATGTTCTTCAGTATCTCTATGTGTAGCTAACTTCTTTCTTTGGTTAAGGGTGATTTCAAAGCCCTAGACATGGTTATGTTAATAAATTTCAGGAATTTTCATTCTTCTCTCTTTCAATTATGTTTATATTCCTTTGATTTCATTATCTATAAATTCTTTCTTGTTTGCTTGGGTGTTCAACTATGTGAGCACATTAGTAATTGTATTGTTAGTTTATAATTTTGATCCGTAATTGTCAAGACTTTCTAAACAAAAGTAGCAAATTATTTTCAGTGATTATGGGATATTTTCGCTTGATTACATAAGGAATATAACTTAAGTTTGATAAACCAAACTTTTGTGTTTGTTGCTTGATTCAACCCATATATTTCTTGATCAATTTCTTTAATTAGAATGAATTTAGAGAACTTGTTCTAGGTTGTTTAATGGAAAGAGTTTAAGTAAAGAACTTATTTTACTTAACGACAAGGTAAGGGAAGATCAAGATGATCGAACTTGTGATTTTTTTAAAGATGTTATTTTTGAAAGATTGAGAAAATTATTTTTGATTATTGACTATTTCCATATTTCTAGAGGTGGAGAATGAATCCTTAACCATATTTCTTATCATATTCTTAATTCTTTAAATCTCGCTTTTCTAATTTCCATTTTTTCAATTTTGTTTTGTTTAGCTTTGTTTTGTATCAAACAATCTTCAACACCCCCCCCCCATATTTTATTTTCATATTTTTTAGAGTGTCATTAGTGTGTCTACAAGTTTTCGTTCAACTTTGTTGAGTCTAAGTAGGATTTTTAATCACATTTCAATTTCTGGTCAGCATAGATTCTAGTGTTTTTCTTGTGTCAATAACACTTAATTAGAAACAATCTCATGCAGGAATGACCCTTGCTTGCTACCATACTCAATAACGATCATATTTATTGCAAGGATTTAAGTTGTTACACTTTTGTGCATGCCAGCTAATGTGCAGGATGTTCCCTACTAGCTTAGACGAGATCACTTTGAAATCGTATCATTCACTCCCCACTCATTCAATTACTAACTTTACTATTATGTCTTCGATCTTCTTGGAACAATATTCCACAGATCGTTCGGTGATGGAGGACACGAAATACCTTTCGACCATCTCCATCAAGATAGAAGAATCCCTACAGGAGTATACTCATAGATTCAAAGATGAGATGCCCAAGGTGGAAACCTGTGATGATCGAGTGGCTAGACTGGCTTTCAGACGGGGGTTGGATCCAAAATCACTTCTCTTTGAGGGCTTATGAAAGTTGAAACCATTGTCCATGGAAAAAATATTCCAACAGGGATAGAATTACATCCTCTTGGAAGAGGAGAAGAAGAGTTTGTTGAAGATGATGGAGCAAATGATAGAGGAACAATGGAAAGGAGATCAGAACTCGAAGTCCGAGAAGAAAAGATAAAAGAGGACAGAAAAAGGTGATGTGAGGGGAGAAAGCAAATGGGACAGGACTGAGAACCGGGGAAGATATGCTGACATGATTCATCCTTGGGATAAATTCTATATGCCCCTCATTGTTGTAGTAAATCAAATTCTTAAAGTAATCAAGAATAAGTCATGGTTGAAAAGACCAGCCCCACAGACAAGAGAGCTGAGTTATAAGGATAGGAAAATATTGTTCTTTTTACAAGAACTATGGGCATTACATAAGGGATTGCTTTGAGCCAAAATATTACATTAAGGAGTTACTAGAGGATGGGTATCTCCAACAGTATGTGCAAAAAAAATACGTACATAAACAAGAAACGGAGAAGGAGGTACAAGAGAAAGGAAAATAGTCTCTTAGAATTGTTGATACAATAATTGCACTGATTGAACAAGAGAGAACCACCGAGATGGAGAGGAAGATGTATTGCAAGAAGCCCATGTTAAAAGGACATCGGGAAAGAGGAAGTTCTTTGAATGATAATGGGAGTCTGTTGTTGATATTCGATGAGATAGACTTGGAGCATGAGGAGTACCACAATGGCGCTCTAGTCATCATGATACAAGTTGGAAACTATTTGTTGAGGTGGGTACTGATCGATAATAGAACAGCTGTCAACATCCTACATCGGTCGACCCTTAAGAAAATGTCTATGGGAGAACAAATGTTGTAGAGTCCGTCGCAGCCATTGAAAAGTTTCAACGGAACCATTAGCTATTTAGAAGGAGTCATCGTTCTTCCAGTTCATGCCGAACCTTTCAACCATTTGACAGAATTTGTAGTCTTGGACACATTATCCCCTTAAAATGCCATTATGCGGAGAACCTGGCTACACAAAATGAAAGCTATGTAATCCCCCTTTATCAAGTGCTAAAGTATCCATCTCCAAATGTAATAATGACGATAAAGGGAGATCAAGTTGCTGCTCACATCTGCGCCATTGCAGCACTGGAATCAACTAGAAGAATGGTAACGGATAAGTAGGTGAATGGTCAGGCAGAGGCTATGGAATAATAGCAATTACAGGAAGTTAAGTAGGATGGCTCATTAAACCCGATGTATGAAGCGAGAGAAGCAACTAAGCTCATGTACCTCGAAGAAGAAACACAAAAGACAACCAACACTGAGGCCCACCTTAAGAAAGTAGAAAAGGAGAAGTTAATGAATTTTCTGTGAAACAACAGAGATATCTTCACAACTATGGCACAGAAGATGCTAGGTATTTCTGAAAATATAATATGTCGTAAACTAGATACAGACACCACTACTAAACCAGTGAAGGAACGGAAGAGAAACTTCACTCCAGAATGGAACGTCAGGATCAAAGAAGAAGTGGATAAGCATTTGAAAGTTGACTTTATCCGAGAACTGAACTACCTGAAGTGACTTTCCAATGTAGTCGTGGGGAAAAAGAAGAGCGAAAAATGGAGGATCTGTGTTGATTTCACCGATCTAAATAAAGCCTGTCCAAAAGACAAATACCCATTGTCAAGGAAAGATAAGATGGTGGGTGCAACTTTGGGTCATGAACTCCTTAGCTTTATGGATGCCTTTTTAGGATATAATCAGGTGAAAATGTTCCAACCTAATCAGGAAAAAACTCATTTATAACTGAACAAGATATGTTCTAATATAAAGTAACATGGAGGTTTACATGTCAGAGACTAGTGGAAAAAATCTTTCACGAGAAATCTGGAAAACCATGAAAGGTTACATAGATGACATGTTGTCAATAGTTGTAAACAAGAAGATCATATAAGGGATCTTGATGAGGCCTTTCGATCTTGAGAAAAAGTTCCATGAAGCTTAATCTAGACAAATGCACATTCGATGTAGCAACGGGAAAATTCCTAGGCCATCTAGTAACACAATAGGGAATCGAAGTTAACCTGGACTAAGTAAAGGTAATCACGGAAATGACATCCCTGAAAAATTGTAAGGAGATAAAAAACCTAATGGGAAAATTGACGGCTTTGAACAGATTTATCTCAAGGTCCGCGATCAAGTGCAAGCCGTTCTTTATGAGATTGAAAAAAAAAATCATTGACAGCTTGAACGAAGAATGTGAAGATTCTTTCAGAAGAATCAAGGAATGCTTAATAACTCCCATGTTGCTCTCAAAACCAATACCTGGTGAGCAACATCTGTACATGGCAATATCACAAATAATTGTTAGCGTCGTTCTAATCAGGAAAGAAAATGGGAAGTAGAGATTCGTTTACTTCATGATCAAGAGCTTAGTGGCGGTCGAAGAGAGGTACAAAAGAATGGGGAAATTGGTGTTAGTCGTTGTAATTTCCGCAAGGAAACTAAGGCCTTGCTTCTATGCCCATAGCATAAAAATGTGATCAAGCTCACCCGTCAGAAGATTGTTGCACTAACCTGAAATACAGGGGAGAGTAGTGAAGTGGGCAATTGAACTTAAAAAGTATGAGATTCAATACGAACCAAGAACATCTATCAAAGGGCAAGTATTGGCTGACTTTGTAGTGGACTTTACCCACGACGAAAAGGAAGACAACAACAGATATTAGACTGAAAAAAAAAAGAAACGGATCATGAAAGTTGTTTGTTAATGGGGCCTCAAACAACAAAGGAGTTGATGCCAAAATAGTGATGCAGACTCCATTGGGAAAAATCTTGAACACTCCATCTCTTTTAGGTACATCAAACAATGAAGCAGAATATGAGGCCTTGATAGTGGGACTTAACTTTTCAAAAAATTCCACTAGCACGCTTCTTTTGTAAAGGAGTTGCTGCGACGACCCTAAATTCGCCAGTGCATCTACGTGTCCGTTCTCAGTCCTAGGGATCTGATGGATTTCGTAGGGTTTTCATAAAGCATAGCAACTATTTTGCCCATTGCAGGTATTTTATCATTCTTTCATCTTTTACTGTAAATTCTCCCGTAACATGTTTTACGATTAACATGGAACCACAAAATATCATCACATTTGTTACCTCAAATTCCAGTAGCATATCGAGCCTCACATTTCCGTTGTCAAATGTAGTGGATGTGGAAATTGAAGAGGAATGCAACTGGTAGGATGAAAACATCAGTTACCTAGCGAAAGTGGAATTACCTAAAGACAGAGAACTGGCAAGAAAGACCTAGTAGCAAAGTGTCGGGTATTCTTTAATTAGCGGAGTATTATATAAAAGGTATTTTTCAGGTTTGTATTTGAAATGTTTAAAAATGAAGGAATTCCACTTTGTGCTAGATGAAATCCACGAAGGAATATGTGGGAACCACACTGGGGGAAGATCGTTGGCCCACTAAGTATTAAATGAAGGGTATTATTGGCCTAAATACATCAAGATGCCAAGCAGTATGTGAGAAACTACGACAAATGCCAACCCTTCACTTTCGTGAAAAAATTGGCACCAAGAGAACTCTACACAGTGCCAAGCCCGTGGCCGTTCATGCAATGGGCCTTGGACATTTTTGGGCCGGTTCCCATGGCACCTGCTTGAAAACATTTTCTGTTGGTAGCAACGGACTATTTCACAAAGTGGATTGAAGCTAAAGCATATGCGAGGATTCGATAAGAGGAAGTGAAGGGATTTTTATGGAAAAATATAGTATGTAGGTACGGAATCCCACATGTACTTATCTTTAACAACGAACTTCAGCTCACATGGAAGGTAGTTAAAGCGTTTTACAAAGACTTAGAAATTATCAATTGATTTTCTACAGGGAAAGGAAATGGTCAAGCAGAAAGATCAAATCATCTTATACTTGAAAGTATGAAAAATGTCTACAATCAGGTAAAGCAAATTGGGTGGAGGAGCTACCAGTATTACTATGGGCGTACAGGACCACTCCTAGAGAGGCAAGGGGTGAAACCCTCTTCACTTTGGCATATGGAATGGAAGCAATGATGCGTGTTGAAATTGGAAGTGCAACCGTGAAATCAAGTCTGAATGAGCATCAAAATGAAGAACTCCTAAAAGAAATTCTTGATCTTCTAGAGGAACGGAGCGAAGCGGCTTTTAATTCAAATGGCTAAAATCATAAAAGAAGAGCTTACTTCTAGAAAAAAATTGAAGATGAAAATTCCAGTAGGGAGATCTACAATGAACCTAAGTCCTTCTTTTTTAATTATAACTGGCCATATGAAAAGATATTTTGTCTAAATTGTAAACTTATTATAGTGAATATTTTCCCGCAAGTTTTCCACGTAAAATACTTGGTGTCAACTCTCTCTCTTTTCTCTAGCAAGCGACAATAGAATTGGGGCCACGGTCAGAAACCTAAGTCTCTGAGAACATATTTTCCATCAATGAGTATACATTCTCTAAAAGAAATCGGGGCATTGTTCTTCCATGAACCTAAGTCATTGAGGGTGGCACTGCAATGGTCCCTGCTCTTTACAGGAAATTGGGGTCATAGTACTTCAATGAACTTAAGTCCTTAAGAATGGGTGACACTACAACAGGCTCCTGCTCTCTAAAGGAAATTGGGGCCATGGTTCTTCAATGAAAATAAGTCTTTAAAAGTCTACATCACTACAATGAGTCACTACTCTCTAAAGGAAACTGGGGTCATGGTTCTCCAACGAACATATAAGTCTTTGAGAGTGGGCGGCGCTACAATGAGTCCTTACTCTCTAAAAGAAACCAAAGCAACTTTTAAAAATATGGAGTCCTTGACAACGGACCATGTGACGGAAATCAGTGAAATGAATATTTATAGTGCTACAAAAAGCATATGTTCTCTAAAGAAAAGTGAAGCTTAAAGCTCTATGAAACGCATCTTTGATAACAGTTTCTACAATTGAAAAAGTTGATCTCAAAGAAAAATCAATGCAAATCTTTCAAATGCTTGAGAACTAGATTTGCTCTGAAAGTAGTTGTACTCTAAAAAAAAGGTGGAAACTCGAAAGTTTCTCCAAGGGCTTATAAATGGATTCTGCTACAAAAGCAGTTGCTCTCAAAGAAAAGTTGAAACTTAAAGTTGCTCGTGTTTGAGAACGGATCACAGTTGTTCTCTAAAGAAAAAGCACAAGGTTTTGCATAATTTTGAAAATGGATTCTGCTATTCGGGTAGAAGCTTGAAATTACTACAAGTCCTTTAGAGTGGAATTTGTTAGCAAAAACTTTTGTGTAAGTACAAGAGAATGGATTTATTTCCTCTCAAAAGAAAGTTGAAACTTAAGGTTTCCTCAAGTGTTTAGGAACCGATCACACTTTTTCCAAGCCCTTGGAAAGAAGTCAAAACGTAAAGAAAAGAAACCGAAAAATAGGAAAAGAAAAGAAGTACAAAGTTACAAGAATAAAAGATCACACTCTTTCCAAGCCCTTGGAAAGAAGTCAAAACGTAAAGAAAAGAAACCGAAAAATAGGAAAAGAAAAGAAGTACAAAATTACAAGAATAAAAGAAAAAGCTAGAAAATGGCAATGGTCTCGGGGTCAACGGAGGCATCTTCAGCATTGGCAACCTCGCAAGGTTGACAGTGGTAATTTGGTCAGCAACGACTTCAGCAGGGTTGATTACTATGTCCTCTGTAGCGCCGTTAACTTCAGCCTTGACCTCAGAAGGCAACTCGTAAATAGGCTTTTGGGGAGGAACATTCGATGAACCATCTCTATAGCCTAAGCTATAGATCATCTGCTCGGCTTCACCAAAGAGAGCTTGATACTCATCCCCCACTTGCTTCTCTCTCTCTTCCACTACCTAAGCCTTGGCTTCCTTAGCTGCAACCAAAGACTCTTTAGTCTCTTCTAGAGACTCTGAAACAACTACTTGTTGAGCTTGCTTCTCCATAACCTTCCATAGCTCAACCTCAATTTTCCTCAACTGCTCAATCTCAACAAGAAGACCATCAATGAAATCATGACACTCAACAACTTCCCTGTGGAAGTTCGCCAAAGCCTATCATAAGCAATGTGGTGCTCTTAGAGGGCGTTGTGATGAATAATGGCCTGCAAAAAGAGGAAAACAAGTGGAAAAGCATAAGCATAAGTGAACAGTTAAAGTAGATTTATGATTAAAGAGGAAAAGAAAGGGAACTTACCCTTATCAAATCATGGCTTAAAGAGCTGATGAGCTCACCAATGCTCATGCTACGTGTTGTCGTTGTATCAGCATCACTCAGAATGCTCGGGTAATTATATGGGCAGACTGGACATCGTTCAGAGAGATGACTGATGCAGGAACGGGAGGGGCAACAATGTAACGCCTTAACTTCCAAGAACGAATTCCTCCGCAACATCTGGAGAACCAAAAGCAGCAGTAAGTGTAGGTTCTCATTGAACAGTTGACAGAGGAGGAGCTGGTGGAGGAGTCGCTGAATTGATTGGAGCACTTTTGCTATGGGCAACAGAAGTAGAAAGGGTAAGAGAAGAACTGGAAGTGTCCTTTATTTGATGAACATTCCTTCCCCCGACGTCATTTACCATAGTACAGAGTCACTTATTCATCTCTTCATCACCAGTGTCACCAACTCTTTGAAACTGAGTTTCCCCTCCTTCCTCCTCTTTAGAATCCGTTGACTCAAAAGAACTCGAAACAGTTATATGGGGAATTGAACAAAAGGCTTCTCATTGACTCGTTTGTCTGCAAAATCAAAAGAGAAAGAAATGTTAGTAAACAGATATGCAACAAGAAGAATGAGAAAAAAATAGAAAAAGAAAGTAGGAAAGTAGCTCCGACAACTTACTCAAAATTTCCCAATTCTTGGGAATTATCCAACGACTATAACCGCTTCAATTCCCGCCAACCAAGAGAAAGTCTCATTCCCATCCTTTGTCTCCCTTTAGAAGGTCGTAATCAGTGGACCCTTTTTTTTCTGACGGTCGAGGGGTCAGATAATAGCTCTCATCTCGGCGTTTCACTATATATAAGTGTTGGAGTTCATCTCTACCTAACACTAGATTATATCGCCTATTCATAGCCTCAAAGCAAAGGACTACCCTATACGAGCTTGTGGTAAACTGGAAAGGGGTTAAGAGTAGAAAAGATTTCTTGAAAGAGTGAGAGAAAGGAAATTTAAGGCCTAGGGCTATGTACATCGGAAGAATGGTAATTTCATATGGGGATCTATACGGTAACTATTGGAATCAAGACGTCTCGCGGTGGAGGCGTGGTGATTTTTAAAAAAATCTTTTAAAACTTTATCGATTGAAAACAAAACCAATTGCGATGCCACGGTTTCCAAAAAAAACTTCTAAACCTTTTAATGAAAAATATTTTTTCTCGTCGAATCCATTAATATATATATATATATATATTAAATCAAAGAAATACACAAATAAGAGTTATATCTCTTACAGTCTTTATCAAGCATCCTTTCAAACAACAAACTTGTAATCCCACAAATAACAGACTGTGAGATCCACACCAATATCTTCTAAACCAATCCTAAAACACACTAGATATTTTGGAGAAGGACTATTATGAGACAAAACTCATAGAGAAAATTCAGAAATATCACAGAGTTTTTTAATTAACCTTTAATCACACTGTTGCGCACACTGA
Organism: Datisca glomerata; assembly: GCA_003255025.1. Classification (NCBI taxonomy): domain Eukaryota; kingdom Viridiplantae; phylum Streptophyta; class Magnoliopsida; order Cucurbitales; family Datiscaceae; genus Datisca; species Datisca glomerata. The sequence continues at coordinate 324,711 of QANY01002872.1, forward strand.
GACCAATAGAATAATATCTATATGTCTTTTCTAGATCAAAGCTAGTCATATTTTTAAGGATTTACAAAATAATAAATTTAATTATAAATGTGTCATTACAATGGGATCCATTGCAACTGAGCCAACAATAGAGTGCCACAGGGCACTGCAGTGTGCCGTGTGGCACCACAGTAACTCATGTCACTCTCTCATTCAAAAATCAGAGACTAACATGTGACAGTCTAATATGTCATGTGACAATTATCCTATAATTTATTATTTATATTAATCAGATAAATATCTAGATATCAGTTAATTCAAAATTAACTTATCTAATTTTCTAATCAATTATCTTATCTGTTAATTAAGAGATTAGATAAACAAAATCAAATCATTATCACAGAATAATTTAATATTATTTAATTTCATAAATCAAATATATTGTCTCACTAATTGATCAACATTAAATTAATCGATATTATTATTTATTTATAATTTCATAAAATTACAATAAATAATATTATTAATTAATTAATATCACATAATTGTCTCACAATTATATATTTGCCCCAGAAAATTAATTTATTATGCAAGCTAGTCCTTTTATCATGTTTTGGAATATTCACACTTTAGGCTGTGTAGTACAGAGGTGACTCGAGAACCATGGACCCATAATTCTAAGCTTCAATAAATCAGATTATTAATTAAACTCTGTAATTAAATAATTTTGTTTATTAATTTCATATTACTCTACTATAAATATAAGATTGCACTCTTAGTTACATGATATATTTACAGAGTATTCTCATGTAGTCCATTGATATAATCACTTCATGTAGTTATGCCTCCAATTATTAGTTCGTAAATTAGAGCTAGTTAGAATTATCGTTTTACCTTTCTGATTATCTATTGATCCTTAAGTATCATTAATTCACTAGTGAATAGCTAATTTATAATCGTATTATAAATTTGAGCTTAATAATCATTCAGTTTTAGAATTAACACTTAAAGGAACCAATATATGATCACATTAGGAAAGCTTACATTCTAAATCTTGTAAAATCACGTTCTTAGACATCCACATCACTAAATCTCCAAAATAAAATTCACTAGTCTGTTTTACAAACAAACCTCAATGAGTGAATTAAAAGACCCAGTAGACATGCATAGGAATTCATGACTACTCAAGATTCAAAATGATCTACATATGATCATCAGTTTGATGTGTATTAAATCTTTATGATAAACAGTAAGTTAATAAAGATATTGATCCACATCGGTCATATCCTATATAATCAAACTATATAAAGTACATTTTCTAAGATGTATATCCATATCAGTGGTCTAGATCTAGATCACATGCATTCAAAATGCTTAGTGAACCGTACTAACAACCATTCATTAAAGATTTCATACTTTAATATGTTGTAGACTATTTTATTCATTATCTATGATTTTAATCTTCTCGTACTTATATAAGATAATAGTCTCATTAATGAATATGAAATTTTCATGTATTTATATATATAAAGTATTCAACAATAATTTAAAAGAACAATTATAAGAAAAATATAATTTCATTAATTTCATATTAAAATCGTCTAAACACATGATCTGAGGGCATTAAGCTCAACAATCTCCTACTTTCCCTAAAGAAAATGTGACATCTCTCGTAGCCCCATATTTCACACATGACACTCAGATGACTTCACAAGGATGTGTCTTGGTAAAAGGATCAGCCAGGTTCTGATCTAACGCTATCTTCATAACAGTCACATCTCTTCGATGTATGATCTATCTTACAAGATGATATTTCCTCTCAATGTGCTTGCCCCTCTTGTGACTCCTCGATTCTTTGGAATTAGCTACCCCCCCACTGTTGTCATAGTACGTGATCAATGGCTTGTCCATATCTAGAACTACATCGAGATCTATATAGAGCTTTCTGACCTATACCATTTTTTTCACAACTTCATAAGCCGTTATATTTCATCTTCCATAGTAGAATCTGTAATACTGGATTGGCTAATACTTCTTTGGACTACAACTCATTCACCTAGGGTGAGTAGCGATCCGGACGTCAACTTTTGATTGTCTCTATCTGATTGAAAATCACAATCAATATATCTAGCGGGGTTCAGGTCTCCACCTGAATAAACAAGAATATAATTTCTCGTTCTCTGAAGATACTTGAGAATGTGCTTTACTGTAATCTAATGTTCTAAACCATGATTTGATTGATAACGACTGACAATTTTTACTGCATAACAAATGTCCAATCTCGTACACAACATCGCATACATGACACTACCAATAACTAAAGCATAAGAAACATTTCTCACACTCTCTTCCTTCTAAGGTGTCTTAGGACACTACTCCTTGAAAAAGACAATTTCACGGCATGTCAGTAGTTGACCTTTCTTGAAATTTTCCGTAGAGAATCTCTCCAGCACCTTATTAATATAAGATGTCTGAAAAAGTACCAAGATCTTGTTATTTCTATCTCTTAGGATTTGAATGCCTAGAACATAGCTCGCCTCTCTCAAATCTTTCATTTCGAATTTCTCAGCTAACCACTTTTGTACTTTCATAAAGTTTCTATATCATTCCCAACGAGTAGAATATCGCCTACATAAAGAACTAAGAAAACCAATATATTATCTTTGATGTATTTATGAACACAAGCTTCATCAACATTTTGCTCGAAACCATACGAATTAATAATTTCATCAAAGATAAGATTCCAAGATCTTGATGCTTGCTTTAATCCATACATGGATTTAAGCAACTTGCATACATTCTGATTTCCCCCTTCTTCACGAACCCTTCTGGTCGCATCATATAGATGTTTTCTTCAAGAGAGCCATTTAAAAAAGTTTTCTTGGCATCTATTTATCATATTTCATAGTCTAAACTAGATGCTATGGATTTTAGGATATGAATGGATTTTAGCATGGCAACGGGAAAAAATGTCTCTTCATAATCGACTCATTCCCTTTGTGTATGTCTTTGGCTACCAGTCGTGCCTTGGAAGTGTCTACTTTCCCATCTGCACCTCATTTCTTCTTGAAGATCCATTTACATCCAATGGGCTTGAATCTTCAAGTGGATCTACAAGTTCCCATATAGAATTGGAGTAGATCTATTCTATTTTTTGGTTCATGCCATCTTGCCATTTCTCCTTTTTAGGATCTTCCATCCTCTCTTTAAAGCTTAATGGATTGTCATTATCAGTGTCAGATATTAGGATATGTTTCTCTAGTTCATAATAAATAGGTTATCTTACAACCTTCCGATTACGAAGTTGCACCGGGATTTCTTGAATAGGAACAATGGTTTATGTGCTTTGTCATTTATCAGTTAATGATGAATGTGGTATGATCTCATCAGATGCTAATTCTTCAAGAACTAATTTTCTCTGAGGTCTATAGTTTTTCATATAGTCGTGTTCAAGGAAAGTGAGATTTGTCGATACAAACACCTTTTGATACATGTGACTATCAAAATATCCACCTCTTGTTTCTGGAGCATAGCCAACAAATATACACATTTCAGACCTTGAGTCTAACTTTCCAGTCTTGGGTCTAAGAACGTGAGCTGGACACCCTCACATATGAAAATGACACAAACTAGGTTTGGAGTCATTTCATAACTATAATGGTGTCTTCCTTACAGACTTAGAAAGAGCTACATTCAAATGTAGCTTGCCGTTTGAAGTGCATATCCCCAGAATGTGAGTGGTAGTCATGAGTAGTTTAATATCAACCTAACCATATCCAATAGGACTCGGTTTCTACTTTCTGAAATATCATTTTGCTGTGACGTTCCAAGTGCTATGAGTTGGGATAGAATGTCACACTCTAGCATGTAATCCTTAAATTCTAAATCCAAGTATTTACCACCTCGATATGATCAAAGTATTTTCAAAGATTTACCTAATTGATTTTCAGTTTCATCTTTGAAGTTTTTAAACTTTCCAAAAGTTTCAGACTTTCTATGCATTAGGTAAGTATAACCATATCTAGAGTAATCGTCAATAAATGTCAAGAAATACTCATACTCACCTCTAGCTTGTACATTAATCAGTCCACAAACATCACTATGTACTAGTTCAAGTAATTCTTTGGCTCTTTGGTCCTTTCCAGAGAAATGTTTCTTGGTCATTTTACCCTCTAGACAAGAATTGCAAACTGGAAGAGTTCCAATTTTTAGTTCACTCAAAGCACCTTGCTTTGTTAACCGGTTTAATCTACCTAGATTAATATGTCCCAACCTAAGATGTCATAGATACGTGACATCATCATGAGAAACTCTTTAATGTTTGTTACTTTTAGGATTTGTTACTTTAAACAATTCTGAATTATTTAATTCACGTTCCGTCGGTTTAAGCATATACAATATGTTCGAAACTTTTGCATGACAAATATTGAATCCATTCTTTGAAATAATAAATGAGTATTAATAAAAGAAATATCACATAATTGTTCAACCAGTAACGATAAAGAAATCAATTTTCTCAAAAATCAGGAATAAAATAAACACTGTTCAAAATAATAAAATTATTTTGAAAGCTTAAACGGAATGTCCCCAATGGTTTTACTGACATGAGCGCACCACTGGCAACTCTCATTATCGCCTTGCCATCAGCCAGCTCCCTTAATGAATCAAGCATCTGCAAAGTAGAATATACATGGTTAGTGGCTCCTGAATCCAACATCCAGAATGACAAATCATATTTACTTTTCTTTTTCAAGTTGGAGAGATACTTGTTACAGTTTCTCTTCTATTGACATTCAACTCCACAATGGAAACATTTTCCCTTGGTTCTTTCTTTTTGGAGTTGTTGTCGTTCTTGTTCTTCTTGGCTTTTAGGTGATTTCTCGGCATTCTTTCTTTTTTATTCTTACTTTTATCCTTACCGTTGTTCTTCTTCCTTTTGTTACTATTAACAACAGTGGAAGAAGGTTTTTGCTTAGCAACATTTACCTCGCCCTCTTTAGTCATACTCTTCTTGTTAAGTGACCCGAAAATCTGTAATTCATTCAACAATAGAGTTTTATTGAATTACAACTTGTTCATAACATCAATGGTAGCCCCTAAATCTATGATCCAAGCATCATATTTGTCCCGAACAGTATTTTAGGCATCACCAGCGAGCTTATCAGAACATTCCTCAGTAAGGACAAACTCTTGGTTCTCACATATTAGCACCAAATTTGAATTTGATTTCAATCTTATAATGTTATTACCATTGAGTTTTTCGAGTGGAAGAAAAGCAGGAATGTGGTAGCGCACGGTAAACATAATAATAACTGAAAAATAAAACATACTTCATTCAATATAATTGAAATAAATATTAAAAAATTTGAAAAGTAAAGGTGATGCATGAATGCAACATATCAAACACATAAATTTAACATCTTTATTAATTAATGTGCCGCCTTAGGGTCAGTCGGATTAATTTTAAATCGTCTATGAGATATTCTCATCTTTATTAATTAAAACTTAAAATGCCTCATATTTTCTCTTTTAACAATAAGGTGTCGCTTATTTAGTCAAGATACAATTATCCACTCAAAGATTAATTGTGACTTTGTGAGTGTAACCCATTATTTCAGATTTCATGACTTGATTTAAAATATGTCGTCTTAGGGTCGGTCAAGTTTAAACTAAATTACTTAGTCCTATCTTCTTAGGAAGTTCAACATTGATATTGATACAGTTCGAAACCTTCCTTAGGAGGATGAAAACAAAGCCATCTCGAAGCCCTATCTGTATCCGGTGTTGTACTAATAATGGAGACCAAGGTTTGATTGACATGTCAACCTTCTCCTACTATTTTATAATTGATGTGTTTCTATTTTAACTAATCAATTACTATTTTGATAAAGTTTATTTAACATTCTAAGGAGCCCAAGTCAAAATTAATGAACTTAGAATAACTAATTAATTACATTTATCAAACTTTAATAAAATTTTCTATTAAAATCGGTTATCCTAAAGGTTACTAAGGCCTTTATTATGGTGTGATTACAAAGTTTAACGAATCAAAACTTAACAATATACATGCAATTGATTTCTCAAATCAATTCATATAAACACATTAGGAGAGTCCTAATCAATCATATTTCTACTGATAAGATGCATAATTAAATAAAACTGTGTGAGATTTTACGTATTACATGTGATCGACTAATGCATGGTCATGTTATCAATCATATAAAAAAAATATTTATTTAAATAATTAAACAAATAAATGATGAACCAAGTGACTATTGAGTATTTCTAAATTATAACCTTTGAAAAAATAAATAATTATAAAATGATATTCAAGAATACATATTTCCAAAATAGCTCATTCTCCACCAGAGGTCCATCTTTATAATTTTGAAGTTTTGATCAAAATCCTTTTAATTAGGATAAACTATTTTTTCTAATTAAATAATCACATTAATTATCATTTTTAAATTAATTGAATTTGATTAGTCAAAAAATAATTTGATGACTCATCAAACTTAGGTCATACTCAATGAATCAATTAATTTTAATTTTTTTTAAAAATTAAAATAGATAACCATCCTTTTAAAATTTCAAAATTCAAAATTCAAAAGTCATGATTAAGGTTTTCGTGAAGTATCACAGGAATGGGGCAACACGGTATTAGGGTTTCTACAAGACATACCTTGGCAATCACAACGATTGCCACCGGCGGTGGATGTGGGAAGCTCCCACCACTGCCAGCGTACCTCACGGCTGCGGCACCAATTGTTTCGGCGGTAATTCTTTCGTAGAAAAGCCGACGGCGCCAGTGCCAGCAATTATATTGCCAGTGCCGGCACCAGAATTCCTTAACGGAATTCATATTTCTCTTTTCTTCTCCTCATTCATCTTATGCATTCTTCGTTTTCTCACGTCCGGAATTTTTACAACATAATATTCAAAATAAAAATTACAAAAAATTATATGCCCCAAAATGACTTTACACAAGATCTAAGGAAAATAAAAGAACAAAGCCTAAACTCAAAAGTCACCATACAATTAACAATTTATCATTAAACCATTCATTCAAAAAATATAACCATATATTCATTCATACATATCAAAATATATAATGAAAATGAAAGAACACCCACACAGTATTTTATGTATACATATATAAAAGCCCGTTTCGATACCAATTGTTGGAAATGGTAGCAGCGCGCGACGAAGGTGTGGTGGTTAAAAAAATCTTTTAAAACTTTATCGGTTGAAAACAAAAACAATTACGACGCCAACCATGAGAACGTCGCGTTCCCATCCTTTGTCTCCCTTTAGAAGGTCGTAATCAGTGGACCCCTTTTTTATGATGGTCGAGGGGCAAGATAATAGCTATTATCCTGACATTTGACTATGTATAAATGTTGGAGTTCATCTATAACTAACTCTAGATTATATCGCATGTTCGTAGGCTCAAAGAAAAGGACTATCCTATATGAGCTTGGGGCAAACTGGGAAGAGGTTAAGCAGTAAGTAGATAAGAATTCTTGAAAGAGGGGGGAGAAAGGAAATTTAAGACCTAAAGCTATGTACATCGGATGAATAGTAAGTTCATATGGGGATCTATATGGTAACTGTTAGAATCTACAGCGTCGCGCGACGGAGGCATGGCGGTTTTAAAAACAAATATTTTAAATTTTATCGATTGAAAACAAAAACAATTGTGATGCCACGTTTTCCCAAAAAAACTTTTAAACCTTTTAATGAAAAACACTTTTTCTCGTCGGGTCCATTATATATATAGACACACACACACACATTAAATTAAACACATACATAGATAAGAGTTATACTTCTTGTAGTATTTATCAAGCGTCCTTGCAAACAATGAACTTGTATTCTCACAAACAACAGACTACAAGATCCATAGCAAAATCTTTTAAGTCAATCCCCAAACATACTAGGACATGTGTGGACACGTAGAATAAATAAAAGACATTTTTTTATCATTAGATGTACTTAACATATGAGATCTAAAAATTTTGGAGAAATATTATTGTGAGACAAAAATCTGAAAGAAAATTCAAAAAACTCACAAAGCTTTTTTATTAACCTTTAATCACGCCATTGCACACACTGAGTCCAATAAAATAATATATATCTCTCTATTCTTGATCAAGGCACATCGGATTTTTAGAGATTTATTAAATAATAAATTAATTACATTTGTGTCATTGTAGTGGGATCCACTGCAATTAAGCCAAAATTTTAGTGCCACATGGTACTATAGTGTGCAGTTTGGATCAACAGGTACCTCATGGATTTGCTTATTCACGGCACCACTGTAGTGTTGTATGGCACTAGAGTGTCCCACATGGCACTACAGCAACTCATGTCAATTTTTGATTAAAAAATCAGAGACTGATGTGTAACAGTGTAGTATGCCACATGGCAATTATCTTACAATATATTATTTGTATTAATCGGATAAATATCTTGATATCAGATAATTCAAAATTAACTTATCTGATCTCCCAATGAGTTTTCTTATTTATTAATTAATAGATTAGATAAGTCAAATCAAATCATTATCATATAATGATTTAATATTATTTTATTTCATAAAATTACAGTAAATAATAAATACTATTAATTAATTCTTACTTAATTAATATCACAAAATTATCTTATAATAATATACTTGGCCCAGAAATTTAATTCCTTATACAAGTTAGTCATTTTCTCATGTCCTAAAATATTCACACCCTGGACTGTATAGTACAGAACTGACTGGAGGACCATGGACTCATAATTCTTTGCTCCAATAAACTAGATTATTAATTAAACCTCTTTAACTAAACAATCTCATTTATTAATTCTATTGTTACTCTACTACGAATATCGAATTGCACTCGTAGTAATTACAGAACATATTTACAGAGTATTCTCGTGTAGTCCATTGATATAATCACTTCATGTAGTTGTGTCCTTCAATTATTGGTTCGTAAATTATAGCTGATCAAAATTATCACTTTATCCTTCTAATTACCTCTTGATCCTTAAGTGCCATTAACTCACTAGTGAACGGCTAATTTATAATCGTATTATAAATATTAGCTCAATAACCATTCAGTTCTAGAATTAACGCATAAGAGAACCAATATATGATCCATTAGGAAAGCTTGGATTCTAAATCTTGTAAGATCATGTTCCCAGCCATCCATATTACTGAATCTCCAAAATAAAAGTCACTAGTTTGTTTTACAAACAAACCTTAACGAGTGAATCAAAAGACGCAGTAGACATACATTGAAGTTCATGATTACTCAAGATTCAGACTAATCTACATATGATCATCAATTTTGATGTGTATTAAATCTTTATGATAAACAATAAGTTAATAAAGATATTAATCAACATCGGTCTTGTCCTATATAATAGAACTATATAAAATACATTCACTAAGATATCTGTCAACATCATTGATCCGGATCTAGATCACATGCATTTAAAATGCTTAGTGAACCGTACTAGCAATCATTCATTAATGATTCTATACTTTAATATGTTGTGGAATATTTTATTCATTATCTATGATCTTAATACTCTTGTAGTTATACAAGATCATAGTCTCATTAATGAATATGAAATTTTCAAATATTTATATATAAGTTATTGAACACTAATTTAAAAGAACAATTATAAGAAAAATGAAATTTCATTAATTTTATTTTAAAATTATCTAAACACATGCTTTGAGGGCATTATACCCAACTATAACCCTGACGACCCACTCTCTCCTAATGTACAAAGGACGTTAGAGGGAAAATCATTTTAATGGGAAGCCATGAACTGCCTAAGCACGGGTTCAGATCTAACTAAGGGGACATATGGCTTAAAATAGGTTTCTTCCGCCATAACTCAAAGGAATGAAAGAAATCCAGAGATGAAGAAGAAGAAGAGATGGGTGACTTACGATACTGATGGAGAAGATCGAAGAATGAATGAAGATAAATGCCTTTAAATAGGCCACGGACTTGAAGTAGAGTTTTGATTCATTTCATAAATGCTGAAAAGAAGCGATGAATGGACATCTCGAGATACTCGAGTCTGAAAAGATCCATCGAAAAGACATGACTGAAAAGGTGCGATGAAACAGATTGTCGCCACAACTTTCGAATGAAGAAATGATAGATGACAAAAGTGGTAGGGGTAGTCTGCGAAAGATGAATTCAAAATTTGTGCCATGTATTTCCAAGGAATATCGAGAACGGAAATGGGAAAATGTAATGGCAAAAGGTAATAATCATCACTGACGGAAAGCTACTCAAAAATCACGTTGCCTATTTCCCAGGAACATTTGTAAACAGAAATGGGAAGATGTAACTGTTGGGAATGGTTGGTTTTAATATTAATTAAAAATAAGTTTGAACCACGAACAGTTCGTGGATGGAATATCAAATTTTTTTTCAATTAACTTATTTAATCGAATTAAATAATTTAAAACCAAACACCACGCGATTATGCATATATGATATTAAACGGAAAGATAATGTTAGAAACAAATTTGCACTTACACTTTGTATCAGAGAATTTCTGAACTAGGGAAATTCCTTCGAGCATTCATCATTCTTCAAGCTTCATGATCCGAATCACGTACTTGAACTCCAAGAACGATTTACTAATTTCATCTACCAACAACCACCCCTTAATTTCAGAAATATATCTCACGAGAATTTTGTGTTGGAATTTGAGTATGAGCTCTCAAAGCGATTGAAGGAAAAAAATCGAATATTTTTGCTTTAATACTGTATTTCGACGCCAATCACTAGGGATGAGAGAAAACTATTTTTCTCTGTATTTGATACAAGATCTATATCTCTATCTCCCTCTCTCTGCAATCAAATTACTATTAGATATTTATAAATCTAATTTTTGATATTTATAAATATAGTCATATATTCTTAAATTTTTAAAAATTCACCCTCATATATTCATATTGCTGAAAATCAGTATATCTCCACAGCGTTAGAGTTGCATCAAAATTTATCAATCTAATTGATAGACTTAATTGATCATTATCAATTAATTATTTTATTTATTTTTCTTTACTAATTATTATCTAATAATTAGAAAATAATAAATTAATTAATTTCAATACAATTAATCATACTTAACTGATTAAGTGACATCACCCATCACATATAGGTGTAGGAAATATGCATTGGCATCAAAACACATTTGATCCAATTTGCTATGTTTCTCTATTTTTATTCTTATGAACTATTTCTGAAACATGTTGGACTCACATGAATAAAGTTAAAGATTCAAATATCCGATGAATTTATCTCCATAAATTCCCAACCTATTTAATCTTAACATCATATAATGCTGAATCAAATCTTGATTCATGCGTGCTACCTTTTTCTGTTGGTGTAAATAAATCATTTTTATTTTCATGGTCCACAGAATATTTTAACATAATACTCATCGTGAATATCAGTAACAAGAGTGGAATATAAAATTACCATTTTACCCCTCTTGTTATTATTTCCTCAACTCTTTTATTGACTGTGAATAAGAAAGACATAATAGTGAATTATCTCGTACAATTTACAAGTTTTAATCAATGACTTGATTTATTGAATACATGGTCAGGTTAATTTATTCACACGCCCATCAATAAAACATAAGGTGATATTGTTGCTTTCGTAATCCAACCACGAATTTTCATATATGTGAATCAAGTAACTCCAAATTAATTGAATTACAATCTCAACAGTCGAGGTATTGCCCGCAATTCGAACTCACTCATTTGACATATTAAATATTACAACTAACTAAGTCAAGTTACGTATTCACTTCAGGATTAAGATAATTATGAAAATACTCTAAAGGTGTAATAATTAGATTTAGAGCTAGGTAAACGGTTTTAGGCTCTAAACTACTTTATTACCAGTCTACTCAGCATGTTTATAACATGTATAAGTTCGCCGTTTGAGTCTCCACTCTCATGCCCTAAGACAGTTATCTATTGGTTCAACCTAACAGTCATAATCAGATCTGATTGCCCAATCGATCCTAAGACTACGAATATCGTTCTAACCTTTTTCCAAGAGTTCGTCTGGAGACACCTCTGTTTTCACTCTTTGTTCGTTGATGAAAGTTACAGGACTTGAGTAATTTAAAAATACATTTTAATTTAAAATAAAACTTTCAATTGATTCATAAAAATTCAATAATACTAATGTCTGAGAAATAACTAAATACAAGTAAATAATAATTGCACGCTACTTTATGGACATATTCCAAAAATAACCCCACTGAAAATAGACAGTCGAGTAGTTACCTGGAAGACTACGTCGCGCATTTTTAAGGAGTATGTGGTAACAGAAATGGACAACGTAACATCAAAATGAGAGATGATAATCATTACACTTCAACGAATAAGATTTCATTGAGTAAATCGGGGATAAACAGTCAAAATCTCACCTTACACGTGTCAAGATCCAGACCGAGTAGTCAATTGATGAATAGATGAAATACATACCGTAATATCAATCAGACGGTTACGAAAGGGATCTTCGAAGGGAATATTCTCCGAAGACGTTTATCAATTCCTTGCTACATGCTACGGAATATGAGGATAAATTATTATTTAATTGTAATTTTTATGTATAAATATGAGCATGTACAACCTTAAAAAAATCAATCGAATACAATGAAGCAAAGTTTTTAAGTTCTTATTCTCTTACTCTCTCTCATTATTACTTTCATTAGTTGTTCGTAATAGATTCTTTCTTTATCGTAAAAATCATTTACTTATAGATTTCATGATTTTCTGGATGTGTACAAATATTAGAATCAATTGTAAACTGTTAAAGTTTTTCGCATAATAGGTAAAATTTAACTTCTGAATGTTTGTAAAAAAAGAAAAAAAAACGTTTATGAATTGATCAAATGTGTTTAGGTTGACTCTCTCTTCTGTTTTTCTTTGTTTTAGGTTTTTACCTCTCATTACTCATAATTGGATGAAGTATTTTCACAAGGAATTGTTATGGGTAAAGTTGCCTAATATGGGCCATCAAAGTATTTTCTAATGGTCTAAAATCATACGGTTTCAGAAAAATAAAATAGAAGTGTTACCTGGTAAAAATACTAATTAGAAACCAAAAGCGTTACACAGTAAAAATACTAATTAAGAAACAAAGCATTTGATTGAAAGGACTAACAAGAGTAAACTGTCTGGGAGTTGGGAGAAAGTGCAATGCAATCACATGGAAATCCAGAAGCCTCCGCCATCTTTATTTACCAAACCAAAAGCGATAGTCAATAGTTACCAGTTCCTGAAAATCTCCACACCAGTCCTCATGTCCCACCAACACTCAGGTTTGCCGTTTATGACCGTTGGACACCCATTACCATTTCCCCTTATCATTGTCAGCTGCTTTCGTATTTTAAAAAAATTATATTTTTTGTACATTTAATTTTACCTTAGTCACACGATCGTTAAAGGTGTTCATAATTCAATTCGATCATTTTTTAATAAAAAATTAAATTGAACTGAAATTTTAGTTTGACAATAGAATCGAACCGAACTGTGAATGTTAAAAAAATTTAATCGAACTGATCCGTACATTTCAGTTCAGTTCGGTATTATTATTTACAAATAATTTGTAAATGATATTATTGAAAAAAAATATAAAATCAAATTTTGTTTCAATTCGGTTCGGTTTTATATGAAATTATATATAAAAATATATAGATTAATTTAACATTTTAGTTCTGTTTTATATAAAAATATATTTATATTTATTTAATATTTCTCAATTCGGTTTGATTTGAAAACAGTCTAAAATTTCGAACTAAACCGAAACTTCAGTTCAACAATAAAATTGAACCAAATCAAATCAACTGAACCGCTCATTTTCAGTCCAGTTTAACTCGATCAGTTCAGTTTGATTTTGAACACCCAAACTTATGGTTTGTTATATTAATAGTTAATGTAAAATATTTCCATGGACTCCAATACATGGAGATGGTTATTATCTTAGTTCAAAATTTTGAGCTGGAACTAGTGCTCTTAATAGTTGGAATGTTTAATCTTAAATTCAGAAATCTCATATTAATTAGTCGTGCAATCCGTTCGTGAGGTGTTTGAGTACTATGATAAATAGTACACTTGTATGATAAAATCCATTTGACAAAAAAATTAAAATTTTGAAGTTTAAAATATTTAAACAAGTATGTAAGATATTTTCGGTAGAATAATAAAATTACAGAAATAGATCAAGGACATTCCTGTCATATTACAAAGAAGGGGAAGAAAACACCACAGAAGCCTTTTTCCATTTCCAGCTGTGCCCAAAACCATCTTGTCTCTGTCTCTCACATGGTATCCAGGCCCCATCACTCTACTTAACCATAGTTAACATTTTCACACCATAGTTAACCACAGTACTTAACCCTGGTTAACTGGACCACTCAGAGTCCTTTTAACACTCCCACACTCTTCCCACAACCACTCTCTTCCCACACCCACACACCTCTCTCAGCTCCTCACTAAAGACAGCATGGGAGCTCGCACCGCCTTCATCTACCTGACTCTGGCCGTGTTCGCCGCCAGCGTCTCCGCCCACAATATCACCGAAATTCTCTCAGGTTTCCCAGACTACAGTATTTTCAACAGCTACTTGTCTCAAACGAAGCTGGCCGATGAAATCAACAGCCGCCAGACCATCACTGTCCTGGTCCTGAATAACGATGCAATGTCTACCCTCACAGCCAAACGCCCCCTCTCCGTCATAAAAAACGAGCTCAGCCTCCACGTCCTCCTCGATTACTACGACCCCACCAAGCTCCACCAGATCTCCAAGGGCACCACTCTCTCCACCACTCTTTACCAAACTACCGGAAACGCCCCTGGCAATTTGGGCTTCGTCAACATTACGGATCTCCAAGGCGGTAAGGTAGGATTCGGCTCGGCGGCCCCGGGATCCAAGCTCGACTCCAGCTATACCAAGTCGGTTCACCAAATTCCTTACAATATTTCCATACTTGAGGTCAGCATGCCGATTATAGCGCCGGGTATATTGACGGCTCCGGCTCCATCAGCTTCGGACCTTAACATAACGGCTTTGCTCGAAAAAGCTGGGTGCAAGACGTTTGCGTCGTTGATTCTTTCAAACGGTGTGATTAAGACGTTTCAGTCAGCGGTTGAGAAGGGATTAACTATTTTTGCGCCGAACGATGAGGCTTTTAAGGCTCCTGGAGTACCTGATCTAAGCAAGCTCACCAATGCTGAAGTGATCTCGTTCCTACTCTATCATTCCGTTGCAGGTTATACTCCCATAGGGACGTTGAAGACCACCAAGGATCCGATCAGCACTTTGGCCACTAACGGAGCTGGAAAGTACGAACTGACGACGACTACTGCGGGTGATTCTGTCACTCTCCACACCGGAGTCGACTCTTCTAGAATTGCGGACACGGTTCTCGACTCGACTCCTCTAGCCATTTTTACCGTCGATAGCGTGCTTCTCCCGACGGAGTTGTTCGGTAAGCCACCCTCACCGGCACCGGCGCCGGAGCCAGTAAGCTCTCCATCGCCGACACCTGGTTTGGCCCCGAGTCCAGGTCCAGCAGCAGAAGCCCCGTCACCTTTGGGTGCATCACCCCCTGCGCCTCCTTCGGAGACACCGGAGGGATCACCAGCCGACGCTCCGGCAGCAGAGTCGCAGAACAGCACATCGGACAACGGCAACGCAGCTTTTCATGTGAAAGCTAGTGCTGTGTCCACGGTTTTCATCGCCATCTCTGCCACTATAATTTCCTCAGTTTTCTTGTCCTAAATCGCAATTTCGCTTTACTTCTTTTTTTATTGTTTTATCAGTCGGTCCTGGTAGAGACTAAAGTGTTTTTTTGCTTTTAATTTTATTTATTTAATTTCTGATTTTCAAATTTATGGAGGAGCCGTGAGCGAGTGACTGGTTAAAGAATAGATGGCTGGCTGCGCATTTTAGCAGCGGCGTTAGTGTTCGAGAAATTGAGGACTGTGAAGTTGTTGGTTGTACTTTCTTTCTTTTGTTATTTATTTTTACTTTTAAAAGTTTGATTTCTATGTTTTATTAATTTTTTAATAAAAATGTGATATTAATAATTAAATTGGAGCATAGAAACTGTCGGTGGTGATGGTTGGTAACGTAAAGCGTCTGGGAGACTAAAATTAATTTTTATTAAAAGGTTGGGAGACTAAAATTTGACTGTGAGCCCACGTGGAGAAGAAGAATATGTCTACTTTATCACTTTTGAAGTGGGAGTCACTCACTTGGTTCAGAGAGATAGTGGTATTGATGAGATAGACTGATCTTTCCAGCACTTTGTACGCAGCGAATGGATTTGGTGGCTGTCATTATTATTAACTATAGAACACTAGTATCTATTTCTTCTTGTTGAATAATTTTTTCCTTAAATTTTGAAACAACTAATTTAAAAGTCTCCTCGTTACTGTCACATATACTTCACAATTTTATGCATTATCATAGAACTCAGTAAGCTTAAGAATTGTTAAAGCACATAGTTTGAAATCATACCCATCGATTTTCTACCATTGAGAAACAACACTAGAACGAATAGGTTGATAATCTACCATTACAAGACTGGACTACTTATACTACACTTTTCTATTTGCTGCAATGTTGAGTCGATCCAAATCCGTGCACCCATATTAGTCCCGTTACTACTGCTAGTCTCAAATTTGATATTCTCTAATTAAACGATGAAGCACATGATGTGTAACTTAATTGCATCGCACTGTCTTGATTTATAATATTTTATGTTATTCACAAATTTTATTCATATTGAGGTATAAAATGATGTACATCACTATACAAATATAATTAGAGTCAAATAAATTATGCATAGCTAGAAAAAGAAATTTGTTTAGTGTTTCTTAATATTGATTTTATTTCATTAAGTTTTAAGAGGCTCTTATAATCTATGTTCAATAAAATAATTAGCTAATAAAATATTAAGTTAAATTGAGATTAATCATTTGTTTTGTCTTTTTATGTTTTTAATAGTGATACAAATGAGAAAAATCTTTAAAGATGATAGTTTAAACAAAATGATTGGAAAAGTTTTCATGTGGTTTAATACGTTTTATTTTGAGTTTAAAAATAAGGTAGTTTCAAAGTTACTTTGGGGCGGGGTAGAACAAGAACTCGGTTTTAGTGGGGTCACTGATTCTATTCCTCCTATTTATGTTTACGGTGTATTTTAGAATGATTTATATCATTCTAATATATATGTATATGCACATATATATGAGATAGAGAGAAATACTAAAAAAAAAACTCTACAATTTTTCATTAAGTTTACAAATTTTTAATAAACAATGAGCCACAAAACTGAATCACATTTCTAACAATCGGCCACAATTTCAACACAACAGTCAACAGACCAGGAAATTTACATCAATTAGTAAAATACATATGTACACAACATATCTCAGTTGGAAAAAATCTCAATAATACATAATATCAACACAACAGACAGAGCAATGAACAAAATACACAACAGACAGATGCAATCCATCAGCCAAATAAATCTCAAGAATACAGATCTCATATCTAAATTTGCAACGGACAGAGCAATCAGTAGTCTATACCATATTAGAATCAAATAGAAACTCAAATCGCATCTCGAACAAGACAGAAGCTCAATTCACAAGTTCGACAAACAGAGCTAGAGAGAGAGAGAGAGAGGGGAAATACCTCGCAGGCCGTTGGTCATAGCTTAGTCATCGTGCAGCTCCGTAGGTTGTAGCTCAGTCATCGCGCAGCTCATTTATCAGTCATCGGCGTCGTCGGGCTTGGGATGTGCCGTGACGAAGATGAGATTTTTAGGGGAAATTGACATGGAAAGATCTCTTAGAAAGAACATTCAAACTCATCAATACCACTATCTGTTTTAAGTATTTTTGGCTTTATCGATAGACTAAAAGATTTATTTACCCCTCATAGTGTACAAATTTCATTTGAGTCCCCTCCCCCTTTGAACTCTCTCTCTCTCAACACAACAAAACCCATTCAAACTCTCTCCCAACCCTTCTTATGTCAGACCCTTCGAAACCCATAGAAATCATTTCAAAACCCATCAACAGACCCTTCCGTCGTCAATACGTTACTGGCAGAGCCAAACCCGACCGAGCCCTTTAAAACCCATCGACATATCTCATTCTAAACCCATCAACAGATCTCGTTTCTGCGAAATCGTTTGAGAAATTTCCAGCCTAAGACTCATTGATTTATTATGGTTATGAAGTTTTTAGTAAGAATGTTTTTATTTGCATGTGAGTTGAAGTAGGTTTCAAATTTGTTTTGGACAAGGAGGAAGCTTTGAGACTCCATTAATGGAGGTTGTCTTCTTGATTCAAGGTAAGAACCAATCTTAAAAAATACTAAGATGTGGTATATTTTTCACTTGGACAACATGATTATTGGGCTGATGATATTAGAATTTAGCTTGTAAATTATGAATTTAAGGTTATATTCATATTCATGTGTTGAATTTGAAATAAGATTGTATTTTTGCTTTACCTAAATTTTTAATAGTGTTTGTTTGAGAAAAAAATGTTACTTTTGTTGAGGTTTATGTACTCAAAGCATGTGTATTGACATTTTGATATGAAAATTAAAGAGGATTATATTTTTCTTATAATATTTTTTTAAATTATTGTTGAATAATTTATATAAATATATGAAAATTTCATATTCATTAATTAGACTATGATCTTGTATTAATACGAAA
The DNA here is from genome assembly GCA_003255025.1 of Datisca glomerata. NCBI lineage: Eukaryota > Viridiplantae > Streptophyta > Magnoliopsida > Cucurbitales > Datiscaceae > Datisca > Datisca glomerata. The sequence continues at coordinate 343,476 of QANY01002872.1, forward strand.
TGATTAAGATCATAAATAATAAATAAAATTGTCATCAACATATTAAAGTATGAAATATTTAATGAATGGTTGTTAGTACGACTCACAAAGCATTATGAATGCATGTTATCTAGATCCAGATCATTGGTATGGATAGACATCTTAATGAATCTATTTTATATAATAATATTATATATGACAGAACCGATGTGAATTAATATCTTTATTAATGTGTTGTTTATCGTAAAGATTTAATACACATCAATTCGATAATTATATGTAAATCACTCTGAATCCTAAGTAATCATTAACTCCTACGCATGTCTACTGAATCTTTTGATTCACCCGTTCATGTCTATTTGTTAATCATGCTAGTGACATTTATTTTGGAGATTTAGTGATGTGGATGGCTGAAGACATGATCTTACAAGATTTGGAATCTAAACTTTCCTAACAGATCGTATGTTGGTTCCTTGAATGTTAATTCTAGAACTGAATGGTTATTGAGCTCAAATTTATAATAAAATTATAAATTAGTCATTCACTAGTAGACTAATAGTACGTAAGGATCAAGAGGTAATTGAAAGGGTAAAACGGTAATAATTTATGAACCAATAATTAGATGACAGAATTACATGAAATGATTATGTCAGTGGACTATATGAGAATACTCTGTAAATACAATCTATAATCTCTAAGAGTGCAATTTCATATTTATAGTGGAGTAATAATGAAATTAATAAGTAAGATTAATTAATTAAAGTGTTTAACTAATAATCTGGTTTATTGGAGCTTAGGATTATAGGTACAGTCCCCAAGTCACCTCTATACTACCTTGTCTAGGGTGTGAGTAATTTAAGACATGAGAAAATGACTGAATTGTAAAATGAATTTTTATTTTAAGGCAAGTACATAATTATGAAATAATTATGTTTGATTAATTAGTTAAGAATTAATTAATTGAATTATTTATATATTTAAATATATTTTTTTAAAATTATGTATATAAATAATTTCAATTGTTTTAACTATCGGTAAATGAGACAGACAATCTAATTTGTGAAATTAGATAATTAAATCATTATTAGATAATAATTTAAATCAACTAAATCTGTTATTTATGAAATAATAGATAAGTTAGTTGATAGGCCTAACCAGATATGTTAATTTTGAATTAACTGATATCTAGATAATTATCTGATTAAAATAAATATTTAATTCATAGTGATTGCGACGTGTCAATCACAGATAGGGTATCAAAAATTGATATAGACTACTATGGGGCCATGTAACACTACAGTAGTGAGTCTGCAACACTGTAGTACCACAAGGTACTATAGTGGTGCTGTGAGGCACTATGCTTGCTCACGACACACTGCAATGCCATTTGGCACTGCATTTCTGCACAATTATAGCGAGTCCCACTGTAATTGATAATTTTATAATTAAATATTATTTCAGTTTATCCCTAAAATGTGTACGCCATTATCTAGAATATATACATATATTATTTTAATTGCCTAGGTTGGTTAAAGAAGAGGAGAGAATCAATTGATCAGATCATCAGTTCGTCAATCAAGAGTTGAATTGAGAACACGATTGGTGTTAGATATATTTTCTTCTGTGATTAAACGTTAATTAATTCTCCAAAAAAATTATCATCACATTCTTTTAGTGAATCGTCTCACTAAAATCCTTCTCAGTAAATCTCCATATCTCATGTGCTGAGAACATCTAGAACAGAAAAAACGTCTTATAATATTCTACGTGCCCACACACGTCCTAGTGCGTTGAGGATTGACTTGGAAGATCTTGGTGTGGATCTCGGAGTCTACTGATCGTTGTGACGATTTCATGGGAATAGAGGATCGATCAATTTTTGTAAGGACACTTGATATAGACTACAAGAGGTATATTATTTTAACTTTGTATATTATAGTTTTAACTTATAAATATATAATAGATTCTGACTAATTGAAAAAGAATTTTTAATAAAAGTTTTAATTTGATTATCGTGGCATTACGTAAATTTTGTTTTATTAAAAGATTAAATTTTTATTAAAAGTTTATTTATTTTTTAAATGCCACGCATATCCAAGCTTCCGCCGCACACTCGCTGCGACGACCAACAAGTGGTATTAAAGCGATATTTATATGTTAAATATTGTGTGGGTTTTATTGCATTATTCATATAATATGAGATATGTATGATGATGGATGGTTAAGTATTTTAAATGTATAGAAAGTAATGGATCGTTAATTGTATGGCGATTATTGAGTTAGACTTTGTTTTAATTTTTCCTAGATCTTGTGTGAGCATAATTGAGGCGTGAAATTTTTGTAATTTTATTTTGAATATTAGTATAATTATTTCAAACAAGAGAAGACGAAGAACACACGAGACGAATGACAGAAATTTACTGCTTACACAAAAATACTATTCATAAAAAAAAACATTGTTCTTCCGCAAAAACACTGTTCATGCTACAAATTTATTGTTCCGACAGAGGTGAACAATGTCGGAGTACTGTACCGGCGATGAACAATGGCTGCGGAGTGGAAGACAGCTGTCCGATGTGACAGGCAGCTGCTGGTGGTGAGACAAGCAGCTGCTGGTGGTGAGACAAGCAGCAGTGGTGATGGGCGGCGATCGGAGAGTCCTATCGTCGATGACAACTGTTGTCACATTTTAGGAAAGTTTCCAACAAATTATGCAACCAACTCTATCAACTAAGTGTTTCGTTAAAATTCAAACTCTTTTAATTATTCATTTAAATTTTAAAATTAATATAATTTTAAAATTAATTATTATTTTTTAATTTTATGAAAATTAAAAATTAATAAATTGAATAGGTTTGATCTAAGTTTGACCAAAACAAATAAAATACTTTATTTGACTAAGTCAAAGTAACTATATTAAAATGGATAATTATAGAAATTATTTTAATTAAAAAAAGTTTATCCAATTAAAAAGAGTTTTTATTCAAAACTTGAATATTATGAAGATGGGCCCCATGCGTAGAAGACAATATTTGGGAAATATGTATTCTTGGAGTCCGCTTTGTAATTTTATTTCTTTATTTCAAGGGTTGTAATTTAGAAATACTCAATAGTCACTCGATCCATTATCATTTTACTTAATTGTTAAATAATTATTTAATTGTTATGTTTGATAACATGTCCATGCACTAATCGATCACATGTCATACATGAAAATCTCACACAGTTTTATTTAATCATGCATATCATATGTAGAAACATGATTTATTAGGATTGTCCTAATATGTTTATATGTATTGCTTTATGAAATCAATTGCATGTAAACTGTTAGGTTTTAACTACTTAAAACTTAGTAATCACACCACACTAAAGGTTATAGTAATCTTTAGGTGAACCGGCTTTAGTAAAAGAGTTTTATTAAACTTTGATGAATATAATTAATTAGTTAATCTAAGTTCACATAATTATGACTTAGGCGCTTCAGAAAATTAAATGAACTTAGACCAATGAGATTGGATTAACTGATAATTAAATATTCATAGAGTTATTATTTTAACTGGTAATTAATTTGAAATTAATTGATTAGTTAATATAAAAATACATTATCCCAAAATAGTGAGTGGGAGAAGGTTGACATGTCAATATAACTTATGGTCTCCATCATTAGTACAACATTGTGAGGTGCAGTGAGGGCCTCGAGATGGCTTTGTTTTCATCCTCATAAGGAAGGTTTCGAGGCTGTACCAATATCAATGTTGGACTTCTTAAGAAGATATGAGGAAGTGATATAGTTTAGTTTTGACCAATCTTAAGGCGACATATTCTAAATGAATTCATAAGATCTAAAATAATGGGTTACACTCACAAAGTCACGATTAAGTTTTCATGTGGATAGTTGAGATTTGACCGATCAAGCGATGTCTTAGTGTTAAAAGAGAAAATTGAGATATTTTAAGTTTTAATTAATCCGGATGAGAATTTCTCATAGAAAATCTAAAGTTAATTTGACCAACCCTAAGGCGGCACATTAATTGTTGGGTTATTTTATCGTGATTAATAAATGCTAAATTTATGTGTTTATTATGATTGTATTCATGCATCACGTTTACTTTTCAAATTCTAGATATTTATCAATTATATTAAATCATAAATGTTTTAAATTTCAGTTATCAATATTATGTCTATCGTGGGCAACCCTGTTACTACTTTACTTGCTTTTGAGAAATTGAATGGTGATAATTTCGTACGTTGGAAATCAAATATAAACTTAATGCTGATTTGTGAGAACCATAAGTTCGTTTTTATTAAGGAATGCTCTGAGAAACCTGCTGCTAACGCCCCTAAGAATGTTAGGGACAAATATGATGATTCGATCATATCAAACAACAAGGCGAAGTGCTATATGCTTGTGAGCATGAATGATGTTTTGAGAACTAAGCATGAAAGGATGGAGACTGCCTATGAGATTATGAAATCTTTAAAGGCAATATTTGGGCAGCAGTCCGATCAAAGTCGTCATGAGGCCATTAGGAGCTATATGACAGCTAAGATGAGGAAGGGTACTTCTGTTCAAGAACATGTCTTGAACATGATCAACATAATGAACGAGGCAGAAGTACATGGGGCGACCATTGATGAGCGGACTCAAGTTAGCATCATACTAAAGTCATTCACACCAGCTTTTCCTACATTCACGACCAACTGTGTTGTGAATAAGTTACGATTCAACATGACCCAATTGTTGAATGAACTGCAGACTTTTAAGTCACTCAAACTTAGAATGATTAAAGAGGGTGAGGCAAATGTTGTCAAGCAAAAGTATTCTTCCAATATTGTTAAGAACAAGAAAATGAAGAAAAATAATGGTAAGGACAAGAGTAAAAAAAGCCAAGACATCGCCGAAAGCCAAGAAGAACAAAAAAGACAGCAAGCCAAAAGGAAAGTGTTTCCATTGTGGGGTTGAAGGTCATTGGAAGAGAAACTGTAACAATTATCACTCTGAGGTGAAAGAGAGAGATAAATTTCATTTACTTGTACTCGAAACTTGTTTAAGAGAATGTGATTTGTCATCCTGGATACTTGATTCAGGAGCCACTAACTATGTATGCTTTTTTGCAGATGCTTGATTTATCAAGGGTGTTGGCTGATGGAGAGGTCGTTTTGAGAGTTCGCAGTGGTGCGCTCGTGTCATCTAAAGCATTAGGGATAGTACTTTTACTTTTTGAATATAATTACTTAGTTTTGAACGTTGTTTATTATATTCCTGGTTTTTCGAGGAATTTGATTTTTCTTTTATTTTTGCAAGAACAGTTATTCAAAGTTTCTTTCATTAATAAAGAGTTTATTATTTCTAAGAATGAATTCGATTTCTGTCATCCTAAAATTATAAATGGACTTGATATGCTTAAACTGACTGAATGCGCGTTAAATAATTCTAAATTATTTAAAGTAGCAAAACCTAAAAATAACGAATGACAAAGAATTTTGCATGATCATAACACATATTTATAGCATCTTAGGTTAGGACATATTAATCTAGATAGGTTAAACATGATAACAATGCATGGTGCTTTGAGAGAGCTAAAAGTTAGAACTAATCCTGTAGTGAGGGTAAAATAACCAAGAGAGCTTTCACAAGAAATGGTGAAAGAGCCAAGGAACCACTTAAGTTAGTACATAGTGATGCCTGTGGACCGATCAATGTACAAACTAAAGGTGGGTATGAGTATTTTGTCACTTTTATTGACGAATACTCAAGATATGGTTATAGTTACCTAATGCATCAAAAGTTTAAAACTTTTGAAAAGTTTAAAGACTTCAAGGCTGAAGCTGAAAAACAATTAGGTAAATTACAAACCGTTCGATGCGATCGAGATGGTGGATACTTGGATTTAAAATTCAAGGATTATTTGGTGGAGTGTGGAATCCTATCCCAGCTCACAACACTTGAAACACCACAGCAAAATGGTGTTGCAGAGAGGAGAAATAAAACCATATTGGATATGGTTAGGTCGATGTTAAGCTACTCATCATTGTCACTTACATTTTGTGGATATGCACTACACACATCAACTTACATTTTGAATATAGTGCCGCCTAAGTCTGTAAACCAGACACCTTTAGAGTTATGGAATTACTCTAAACCTAGTTTGCATCATTTCTGTATATGGGGGTGTCCAGCTCACGTTCTTAGACATAAGACCGAAAAGTTAGACTCAATGTATGAGGTATGCATATTCGTTGGCTATTCTCTAGAGACTATAGGTTGGTACTTTTATAGTCACAATGATCAAAATGTATTTGTGTCGACAAATGTAACCTTTCTTAAGCATAACTATATGTAAAACTACAAACCTCATAGCAAAGTAGTTCTCGAGGAATTAACGACTGATGAGATCAGGCCACCTTCAATTTCTACTGATAAACGACAAACTAGAAAAATCACAGTTCCTGCAAAAGAAACCCCGGTGCAACGTTGTAGTGGGAGGGTTGTGAGACAACTAGTTCGCTACGTACTAGAGGCACATATCCTAGTGTCAGACACTAATAAGGACAATATATTATCTTATGAAGAAGCAATGGATGATTCTGACAAGGACAAATGGGAAGATGCTATGAACTAGGAAATATAACCTATTAATTCCAATTCCATCTGGGAACTTGTAGATCCACTTGAAGATATCAGGCCCATTGGATGTAAAAGGATTTTCAAGAAGAAAAGAGGTGCAGATGAAAAAGTAGAGACTTTTAAGGCACTAATAGTAGCCAAGAGCTATACACAAAGGGAGGGAGTTGATTATAAAGAGACATTCTCCCATGTGGCCATGCTAAAATCCATTTACATCCTTTTGTCCATAACCGCTAGTTTTGACTATGAGTATGAAAAATGGACGTCAAGCTAGTTTTTCTGAATGGCTATCTTGAATAAAGCATCTATATGATGCAATTAGAAGGGTTCATATAAAATGGGCAATATGAGAAAGTATGCAAGTCGCTTAAATCCAGTTATGGATTAAAGCAAGCATCTAGATCTTAGAATCTTACTTTTGATGAGATTATAAAGTCTTATGATTTCGAGCAGAATGTTGATGAAGCCTGTGTTTATAAATACACCAAAGATAAGATAGTGCTTTTCTTAGTTCTTTATGTTGATGATATTCTATTCATTGAGAATGATGTAGAAACTTTGTCAAAAGTAAATAAGTGGTTAGCTAAGAAATTTTAAATGAAAGATTAGAGAGAAGCGAGCTATGTTCTAAGCATCCAAATCCTAAGGAATAGAAATAACAAGTTCTTGACACTTTTTCAGGCATCTTATATTGATAATGTGCGGAAGAGATTCTCTATGAAAAATTTCAAGAAATGTCAACAACGAACCAGATATGGAATTGTCCTCTCCAAGGAACAATGTCCTAAGACACCTAATGAGGAAGAGTATATGAGAAAGGTTCCCTATGCTTCATCAGTTAGAAGTCTCATGTATGCCATGCTGTGTACAAGACCAGACATCTATTATGCAGAGGGAATTGTAAGTCGTTATAAATTGAATCCAGGTATAGAACACTGGATTGCAGTAAAGCACATTCTCAAGTATCATAGGAGAACGAGAAGCTATACGCTTGTTTATCGAGGTGGGGACCTGAACCCCACTAGATATATTGCATCTGATTTTCAATCGGATAGAGGCAGTTGAAAGTCGACATCTAGATCAGTATTCACCCTAGGTGGAGGAGCTTTAGTCTGGAAAAGTATTAAACAATCCAACATTGCAGATTCCACAATGGAACCTGAATATATAGCGCCTTGTTAAGCTGCAAAAGAGGCGGTATGACTCAGAAAGTTCTATTCTGATCTAAAAGTAGTTCCAGATATGGACAAGTCATCGGTCCTGTATTGTGATAACAGTGGGGCGATAGCAAATTCTAAGGAACCGAGGAGTTACAAGAAGGGCAAGAACATAGAGAGGAAATATCAACTTGTAAGGGAGATCGTGCATCAAGGGGATGTGATTATTATGAAGATACCATCGCAACAAAGCCTGGCTGATCCTTTTATAAAGACACTTCCTACGAAGTCATTTGAGGGTCACATGCGTAACATGGGATTAAGAAAGATGCCACATTTACTTTAAGGTAGTGGGAGATTGTTGTGGGTTGTGCTCTCAAAACATGTGTATTGACATTTTGATATTAAATTTAAAGAGGATTACATTTTTCTAATAATTATTTTTTAAAATTATTGTTGAATAATTTATATAAATATTCAAAAATTACATATTCATTAATGAGACTATGATCTTGTATTAGTACGAGAAAATTAAGATCATAGATAATGAATAAAATTGTCAGCAACGTATTAAACTATGAAATCTTTAATGAATGGTTGCTAGTACGGTTCACTAAGCATTATGAATGCATATGATCTAGATCTGGTTTATTGGTATGGATAGACATCTTAGTGAATATACTTTATATAATAAGATTATATATGAAAAGACTGATGTGAATTAATATCTTTACTAACGTGTCATTTATTATAAAGATTTAATACAATCAATTTGGTGATCATATGTAGATCAGTCTAAATTCTGAGTAGTCATGATCTCCTATCCATCTCTACTGGATCTTTTAATTCACTCATTAAGGTATGTTTGTTAATCAGGATAATGACTTTTGTTTTGGAGATTCAGTGATGTGGATGGCTGTGGACATGATCTTACAAGATTTAGAATCTAAGGTTTCCTAACGGATCGTATATTAGTTCTCTTATATTTTTATTCTGGAACTGAATTGTTATTGAGCTCAAATTTATAATAAGATTATAGATTAGCCATTGACATGATCATTTCATGTAGTTATTTATATATTTAAATATAATTTTTAGAAATGATATATATATATATATATATATATATATATATATAATTATCGATTTTTTTAATTATTGATAAGCGAGACAGAATATCTAATTTGTGAAATTAGATAATTAAATTATTATTAGATAATAATTTAATTCAACTAAATCTGTTATTTGTGAAATAACATATAAGTTAGTTGATAGAGATAATCAAATATGTTAATTTTAAATTAATTGATGTCTACATAATTATTTGAAATGAAAAATGTTAGCCCCACACGAGGTTTGTGAATAAGTGATTGTCTGATAATGAGCAAAGAATGTCCGTCTTTCTGCTAAATAGGATCTATTGAAGGTGTATCCAAGTTGTTGTCTGCACTACACCATACTTATTTTGATGAGGGTGTATCAAATATGGGTTCTTCTTATTAATAATATTTGCCATTACCTTGTAAATGCAAATGTGATTGTGGCATGTTCACGTTCTTGTGGAGTTGTTGTGCTTGTGCCTAGGTCAACATTTGAATGTGTGCCCGAGGTAGGATAGTTGAATTTCGAGAGAAGACGACAGTTGAAATATACGAACATAGACGTGATATTGGAGTATCCAAATTATAGGATGATTTGTAATGAGTGGAGTTATAATTTGAAATGATTTTATTTATTTTTGAATTGTGGAACATGTGTTAATATTTTGTAACTTGTGTTATTCATTGTTGGATGTTAGTTTTTGGAAAATGAATGATATTAGAAATAATTAATATTTTTTCTCGCATGCCAGGTTGTTAGACTACAGTCTAGCCAGAATATTATGTTAGATTGTGGTCTAGCAATTTTGTGTTAAAATTAACACTTGCTAGACCATAGTCTAGCAAACATATTCGACTAGACCATGGTCTGGCAGAACGAACAGAGCCAAAACTATATGAGGACTGTAATTATGACATTTTAAAATAGTGATTCATTATGCATTAACAATACAATATCATCTCAACACGTTTTCTTTTGCATGTCAGGTTACTAGACCATGGTCTAGCTATAATATTATGCTAGACCGTGGACCAGCAATGTTGTGTTAAACTTAACACTTGCTAGACCATAGTCTTGCAGACATATTCTGCTAGACCATGGTCTAGCAGAATGAACAAACACAAAATAATATGAGAACTATAATTTATGACATCCCAAATATTGATTCACTCATGTATTAATAATACAATATCATCTCAACACTTCTGTTTTTTACATGCTAGCTAGACCAAGGTTTAGTCAGAATATTATGTTAGACCGTGATCTAGCAGTGTTGTATTAAAATTAACACTTGCTAGACTATTGTCTAGTAGAAATATCCTTCTAGACCATGGTCTAGTAGAACGAACAGAGACACAACAATATAGAGGATGTAATTATGACATCCTAAAATATTGACTCATTACTACATTAATAATACAATATCATCTCAACACTCAATAGTCGAAGTAGGTTCAAAATTCTAACAGAGACAGAACAATATAAGAACTATAATTCTGACATAACTACATAATTTTTCATTGTTGCGTTAATAATATGAAGGTTATAATTCTAAGCAAATTCAAATTCTAACAAAGATTCTCGATATCTATGTTCCATGATTTACAGTATGAGAGTTCTAAATATTAACATTGATTCACAACCTACCCGACTACAACTCTTTTAATAACATAATAGACTTCCTAAAATCTTCAATGTCACGCGCATGATAAAAAAATATCAACCATCATCTTCCCTCAAAGAACACCCATCCTACTTTGATGCATGTAATCAACCAATGTGCATTGATGGACGTTCATGCCATAGTCACACCTGAATATTAAGATGAAATGTATGTCAAATAACGATAAATACTAAATGATGATAGTTTATCATACATATAATGAAAAGTTTAACTAGTTCCCTAGTTTATTCACTTAAAACAAACTTTGATCTAAGTTTACCAACACAATCATTCAACTTTGACAATATAGTTCTCAATAGATAGTCTACTAGACCAAATTTTAGCTTCTATACACTTGCTAGACCAGAGTCTAACAAGCTGTTTAATAATTGAAAGTCATGCTAGACTAGTAATTAGCACCTACAGACTTGCTAGACCACAGTCTAGCACCTGCACACTTGCTAGATTATGGTCTAGCAAGTAATTTTTCATTGAAATAAACTAAATCAAATCCCCTCTCCCCAAACCAATCCAAACCCAAACCCTCTCATGCATCATCTCACTAGTTTCACCAAATCCTAAAAAAACAATTTTTTTACAAGAAATCCAAAAACAACTTTAAAATGAGAGCAACCAAATAAAGTGCCAAACCCACTCAAATAGATAGCCACAGTAAGAGTGTGTTAAAAAATAGAGCACCAAACAACCACAATTCATCAAAAATAACATTCTTCTCAAATCAACACTACCTGAAATTCAAGGTAAAACAAGAAAATATTCTTATTTCAAGTTCAACACATGGATATAACCTCAAATTCATATTCAATAAGCCAAAATCCAATTGCATCAGTCCATAAACATGTTGTCCAAGTGTTCTATTTACCAAATTTTAATATTTTTAAGATTAAATTTTCCTTGAATCAAGCAGGCAACCTCCATTAATGGAGTCTTCAAGTTTCCTCCTCCTCCAAAACCCATTTGAAACATACCTCAAACTCACATGTAAAAAAAATCTTACTAAAACATCATAACTATAATAAACTAGGAATGTTGAGACTCAAGTTATCCAAATAGTGAGGGAGAGGGAAAACGACCTACGATGGAGGGAGAATGACCAATAATGGAGAGGGGATGACGATGAGAGATAGATTGCTAGGTTGAAAGAGAGTAGATGGAAGAACTAATGTTTTTAGAATGAGTGGAGACTACGAGATTGAGATTCGGGAAATATAAAAGGGGTAAATAGGTATTTTTATCTCTAAAACAGTCAACTATAGTTGAAAATGAATTTCGGGTCTTGATATCATCTTTTTGGTTCTAAGGGGTTTTGAGCTGGAAATTTCTCATTTTTGGGGGAAAATCTTGGGCTATGGATGAGGAAAGGATATTAGTTTTATCTATTAATTTAAGGGTTAAAAATAAAATATTTTAGAGTTAAAAAGCTGAAAGTAAAATGTCAAAAACGAGAGAAATTTAATGCGGTCACAAGTGAAAAATCAATGGGTAAAAAAAAAAAAATCAAAATTTTCTTATATTAAAAATTAAAATTAAATTTTGAGTGGGGTCACTTGATCCCACCCCGTTCTGAGTAGTTCCGCTCCTGGTTTGTGATTATATTGTTCAAAAATATTTTCTTAATTTCTATACTTTTGTATATAGTAGATATATATTTGAGAAGATTGAGAAGATTGAGGGTGAGATTGTATATACTTTTGTTTTTTTGGTTAAATGGTAGATTTTTTTAGAACCCTTTGTTTGATTGAGAGTGATTTGTTTGGAGTTTTATTTGAAAGCACTTAAACTTTAAAACCGTTACTCTCAATCCTATTTGTTTATAAATTTTGTTTGAATTATATTTTGATATTTAAAAATGTTTCTACAAGAAGCGTTTATCAAGTGTTTCTTAAAATATTTTAAAGTATAGTTAAAACTACATACGTAAATACTTCATGCAATTATGTATATTAACTGGTTTTCAATTAAAATTGATTATTTTAATTTTTAAAAATATTTTTACTCACAACTATTCTCAAACAGGCATCTTAAATCTTGAAGAACTTAATGAAAAACAATAAAAGTGCCATTTTATTACTACAGGTAGATCTACGATTTGGCAAACAATGTAAACCCAAGGCCTTGCTCCCCCAAATATTTGGGCTTTTTAATTTTAAGCTTAGTGATATTCATAAATAGGTAACTTTTAAAAAATATAATAAAAATCATCACAAGTATAAAAAAACATTAAAAGTAGCTCACTGGCATGCTTTTTCAAGAAAATAGAAATTTGCGCGTAAAATTGTTTTTCACACACGTCACTTGTTCTAAATTTTAGTTGTTTGTATAATATATATTATATATACTTGTATGATTTTTACAATATATTTTATATATAGTATATATTATATAAATTGTGGGCAAAACTTTCAAATTTCACTGGCGCACGTGGGAAAGAGTTTTTGGTGCCGGAATTTTATTTTTTATTAAATTAGGGTGGGTATTTTTTTTATTTGTTCTTTTGCTATTTTTTTATTTGAAAAAAATAATAATATTCTTGATATTCTCCCATTTTCGATTACCACTAGTTGCAGCCCGTACTAGGCATGGTATTATGCAATACCAACATTATATTTTATTTTAAATTTTGAGATAATAAATATATTTTTGAAGTATTAATCCTTATTAAAAAATTCTGTCTTCTAAATAATTTAAGCAAATTAAATACAATAAAAATTACAACAACCTCTTTAGTACTCCATAGTGTGCTATCTTAGCTAGCATCCGCAAAAAAGATATTATTAGTGAACATAATCTCGGGTATCAAAGTTATTCTAAGAAGGCAAAATAATGAGTTGCAACGTGAAATATATATGTTAAAAATTAATAATTGTTGGATGATCTCTAGATTAGACTGTGTCATGTTTTGCAAAAGATCTTGCAGCAACTGTCAAAACAATTAAGCAAATTTAAATATTTTGATATCATATTATGACTTAGACTACATATTTAAAAAACACCTACAAAATAAGTAGTAATAAAAATAGAATAATAACAAAAGAAGAGATACATTAAATTGGATGAAAGAACCGTGAGCCATTAGAATATAAATAAATATCTCCCACAGTCCCAATCATGTAGAACCTTAAAATAAATAATGATTAGTATAAGTGTATATAAACTTGACAAAAGTTAAAAAAACAGTACAAATGAAAGAATGGGAGTAGTAGGATGAGAAAGGTATGTTCTAGAAAAGATGAGAAAGGTGAAAATCACAGGGGCTATATATGGAGATCGTTTCGAGCACTTCCAATGTTGCAAATTGAAAATTATAGTTCTTAAATAATATTTTCTTTCAATTTTTTTAATGCTATTATTTGTTAAAATGTCATTGATTATTATCGTGACTAAGAATTTACAGTGATATAACATATTTCATTTTTCTTAATTATGATTAAATAGAGTTCCAAGAAAAAGAGATACAAAAAGCTAGGAAAAGTTGAATAGTCATTTTCGTTAATGGAAGTAAGGGAGGTCTAATTGCAAAAAACCCTTCCGAAATGTTTAAAATTGAATTTTGATCAATTATGTGAAATAAACGTTCTTTATAAAAAAAAAATGTTAACATAAAATTACAAATTCATATAAGTTTGGAATATTATTATTTTATCATATAAATTGGTTTAATTTTAATTCCATGCAACTTTTTAGAGTTATAAGAAATGAAATATCATTTTTATAATCCATAAGCTGAAAGTACGGGATATAATCTATTAAAAGAATATACCAATCCTAAGGATTTATAGACTTAATTACGGATTAATTATTAATTATATTATATTATGGTGTATTGATGAATGTGTAGAAGAAACAATATATTGATAAATTGTTCTTTTTTCAAAATCAAAAGAGCGATTATATAAAAAAATTAGTATTTCTAATCATCTTCTTATCCTAAACTAAACCGTTAGATGGAAAAAGAGAGTATAGAGAGTCCGATGATAAATTTTACCTATTTACGAGGTATCTATTCTTATTCTTTTTCAAATAATTAAAAAAAATGAGATTATTCATGAATAAACATTGAATGCTAATGTTACATATTGAATTTCTGGTAGTAGATCCATAATAAAAAAAGTGTTTGTGATTGTTCTTTATCTCTTTTCACTATATTTATCTTTGTTTATTATGTAGATGTATAATTATTTAGCTATATCTTTTTATAGCTAAATATATATATATCTATATAATAAACAGAGATAAAGAAGGCCAATGGCTTTTGCTACTATAACCTTCCTGACCACGATTTTTATTTTTATTTTCTTTTTTTTTCTAGGCATTTCACCTNACTAAATCAATTTGATTTCTAAAAATGATTAATAATCCTTAACTTTTTAAAACATAATGGATTTCTTTTACATATTTTATATACATAGACACTTTACTCGTTTATTTTACTCATAAATAAATCTAGAAAATGTATATCTCCAAACAGTTAAAGGTGCAAGTAGTTATCATGATACATATTATTAATGAATATGTATGAAGAACAATGTGAATTAATTTGTAGAAGAGATAGCAGCTCTCATCATATGAAATGAGTTCAATGTCCAATTATGAAACCCTTGGAAAAAGATGATGAATCGAAATATAAGTGCTAAACAAAAACTAGGCGTAAAGAACCAACCAGACTAACCTAGTAGATAGAAAAATCATACAAAAAGAAAAGGGAGGATATGAAATATCCATAGTGAATGCATCGAATGGGTGTCAGTGCTTGATATTATCCCCCATAGGACAAGAACTTCTTGTTTCAGAGGGTGAATCTATCAAAATTTATACCCCTATTGTATCAATTATCATTTTAACAATCAACTTCCCC